>CM042192.1:29933540-29955477 GCA_023539305.1 Ilex asprella
GATTAGCATGTCTCACCCGAACACGACTCGTTTATTAAACGTGTTAAACGGGTTGACCCGTTTATCACTCGAACCCGTTAAGGTCTCACCCAAACCCGTTTAATCAGCGGTTAATCGTGTCGTGTTGAATTTTGACAGGCCTACTTATGAGTTACAAGTTTAACCATTAGTATCTATATAATGAGAATTATAATGGTGAAATTTAGTGGTCCATAAATTACATATGTTATATATATTTATTGTGAGAATTATTTGGTGAGCATTATATTGAATTTGATCAATAAATTACAAAGACCATAATAATTGAGTTTTATGATAATGAGTTAATGGGCCAATTATTTTGGGTAATGAGTTATATATTTTATATACCTATATATATATGTTCTATTGTGTGAGTGACAATGTAGGAAGTTCACATGTCTTTTTCTTCTCTTTTTGTGATGTTTATTAAGTTATATTCTTGGGACAAAGAAAATTGTGTGTGAAGTTTCTTCTCCTCAAGGTTGTGTAGACCTAGATAAGTTATAGTGAGTAGTTGAGTTGTTGTATATTGGAGACGGCGTGTTGTAATCTACTACAGCGAACATATTATCCGTAGAGGCGCGGATCATTTTAAAGAGAGCAATCTAGTCCGTACTTCAACCTAAGCTAAACACTTTATTTGCAGTATGAAATCTACTATTATCTTTATTTGAATGGTGTTTGAGGTAAGTGTGACAATTCTCCTCAATTTCATGCTTATATAATTTGTTGGATTGATATTTATTTTTAATTATATTTAAATCAAGTTCCAACAATTTTAAGACAATTAGTCTCTTTTAGATTACTAAAAGACATGAAAATTTACTCGTGAGAAATAGTGGGGGCATAAAACTGAAATGGTTTAGTTTTGATGGAGTCCATGAAACATTTTCATAAAATTTGGATCTACCGAAGTTGATCAAGTTATAGTTTTGGAAACGAAGCAACGTCAGGACCACCTAACATTAACACTAACCAAAGAAACGACACTGAGCTAGAAAAACTTGACTGGTTGTTAGCTTTCAACTTGATCTCAAGTTCGGTCTAGAATTCATTTGCAACTTGCTGTTCCAAGTGAAGTGATTATGTGTCAACTCATCTATTTTCTGTCATTGTTAGTGCAAAAACAAGGCAAAACTTCTATACCACTTCTTTTTCTTAAGATCAATGATTTTTGAAAAAAAAAATATGATGGGCGAAATCCACTATTGTTTTCAGATGGACAATATATTCAAGTTTATTGGGCGCTTGTTAAAAAATATTGTAGCATGTAAATTGGGTCAACCCAGCAAAGTATTTTCAGAAACTAAATTGTGGAATCTCATTGGATATATTTATGAAGTGTTCTGTTGTGAGCTGAATTCATATGACCAAACTAAGGCTTGTGACCTATTTTGTTATTTATAGATTTAGCATGCATGTATTACAAAGTTGGAAAATAGAACGCCTTATTGCTGGGCCATGACCTCCATTAAGAGGAGAAATTAGTATTTGAGAAACAAAAAAAAAAAAGAAGAAGCTATTATTTAAGTGGTATATTATACGTCGTGCACATATTGAGATGATAGTTTTTGATGTCCTAGTGTGGTTTTCTTAGGATTAATGTTATATTATGTTTGGACTATCAGTACTATTAAGTACTGCAACTAGTGTAAGTTTGAACACATAATCTTACCATGTTGTGATAATTTTGTTTACTCATGATTTAATTAATATTGCTTCTATGACATCTCAAGAGATACTAGTGATAGAAATCCTTCTATAGAAGAATGGAAATTGCGTAAAATGAAGACATACTTCTGCCTGTGATTAGTTTTTGACACATGATTTAACTAAGGAAAAGTCATTTAGCACATATATATTAGCATTTGCTGTTGAGTAATTTGATATATCACAACAGAAGAATATGTAGGATTGTAATATTAGTGATGATACTTAGAATAAATTTAAAATATGAGCTCATACTTAGAGGTCAGGTCAGGAGGTTGGACGAGACTCGCAGAGTGCAGAGGTCCAGAGCTTAAGGTCCTCCCCGGCGAGATAATAACGGGAATGATAAGGGAACAATTGGATGACAGCAGAAACCTCCCGAGAGGTAGAAAGCTGGAATCAAGACATAAAACTATCAACCAATCAAGATCTTCTTCTAACATCAAGGAAGATTCTGCGAGAAAAAGACAACGATCTTGGCTGGGATCCCATAAAATGAGCAATAGCCCTATAAATACATGAGAGATACGGAAGAGAACTCTAATTTTTTCCACATTACACTGTACAACATCCTAATAATCGTAAAGAAATAGGGAGTAAGAGCCTCCATTAAAGAGTGGATTAACCGAACTCCCGAGCCGGTGAGCCACTATATTTCCATCGTATGCACCCCCTTTCTCTGAGTTTCCTGGGTATTTCTTAAATGACCAACAAGTGCCTTGTAGCTCCGATTCATATTGCCTTACACCATTCACACCTTCTGCTCATCCACGTTAACTTACTCCATCAGTTTGGCACCGTCTGTGGGGACGACTGTTGTTGTTACAAATACACTGAATTTTCAGTAACTGATGGTCTCTACACGTAATATGAGCAGAAGTCAAATGAACCCTCCAAGGATGCAGAATCAACAAGAGGTCACTAGTGCAAGGAAACAAGAAAATCCTCATAACTTCATACCCACAACCGGAGATAATACTCTGTGGCAGATCCCCTTATAAACAATGAATTGGACACCCTTTGTCAGGCTAACCAGTGCTTACTTTAACAAAATGAAGAGCTCCTGAAGCTCTTACAAGGTCCTCAGCAGGCACAACCAAATTAGCAGGGCCAGAACGATCCCCCACATAGGGAATGACAACACCTAGACCCTCTTAGAGAAGAAAACAAAGGAGGGGTAAATAACCAGACTCCCCATTTGCCACCTAGGAATGGCGATAACGAAGAGGTGCAGAGCCAGAACGAGGGGATGGAGAGAAACGACTTTATCTCTTTTGAGCAGGAAAGGATGGAGCAATATTGGGAGCAGCACTTCAAGGGTATTCAGCAAGAGCTCAGTCACATGAAGGAGGTTGTGAGGGACAAAACTCCAGTGACTATGGACGCGTTGGTGCAACAAACGGAATCCACATTCTTTATCGGGGTGTCGTACTTTTCCCTCTCTCCGAAGTTCAGAATGCAGCAAATAGAAGCTTTCGATGGGACAAAGGACCCTATAGACCACCTCAATACCTACAAAAACCAGATAGAGCTACATGGATACCAAGATCTAGTGAGGTACAGGGCCTTCGCCATCACTCTAAAGGGGTCAGCCTTAGCATGGTTCAACAGGCTCCCCCCCTTCGATCTCTTCTTTCAATGAACTTTCTATTTCTTTAGTATCCCACTTCATAGGAGCTCAGACTTACAAATATACTGAATTTTTAGTGATTGATGGTCTCTACACGTAATATGAGCAGAAGTCAAATGAACCCTCCAAGGATGCAGAATCAACAAGAGGCTACTAGTGCAAGGCAACAAGAAAATTCTCATAACTTCATACCCACAGCCGAAGATAATCCTCCTGTGGTGGATCTCCTTATAAACAATGAATTGGACATCCTTCTTCAGGCTAACTAGCTCTTATTCCAACAAAACGAAGAGCTCCTGAAGCTCTTACAAGGTCCTCAACAGGCACAACCGAATTAGTAGGGCCAGAACGATCCCCCACGCAGGGAATGATAGTACCTAGACCCTCTTAGAGAAGCAAACGAAGAAGGGGAGAACAACTAGGCTCCCTATTTTCCACCTAGGAACAACGATAACGAAGAGGTGCAGAGCCAGAATGAGGGGATGGAGAGAAACGACTTTCTCTCTTTCCAACAAGAAAGGATGAAGCAATATTAGGAGCAACGCTTCAAGGGTATCCAGCAAGAACTCAGTCACATGAAGGAGGCTGTAAGGGACAAAACTCCAGTGACTATGGACATACTGGTGCAACAAACGGAATCCCCATTCTCTACCGGGGTGTCACACTTTTTCCTCCCTCCGAAGTTTAGAATACATAAATAGAAGCTTTCGATGGGACAAAATACCCTGTAGACCACCTCAACACCTACAAAAATCAGATGGAGCTGCATGAATGCCAAGATCTAGTGAGGTGCAGGCCTTCACCATCACTCTAAAGGGGTCAGCCTTAGCATGGTTCAACAGGCTCCCCTGCTTCGTTCTCTTCTTTCAATGAACTTTTTATTTCTTTTGTATCCCACTTCATATGAGCTCGGACTTATAGGAAGCCAACTATCATCTATTGAACGTGAAGGAAGGACCTGACAAGAACCTGCGATCATACGTCCAAAGGTTTAACTTAGAATCTCTGAAGGTGGACGTCTAGGATGAGAAGTTTGCCATCACCACTTTCATCGTAGGTTTTGAAGTGAAATCGAAGGCCCTGATGTTCTCTATATCAAAGAATCCTTAAGAGAGTATGGAAAAGGTGCTTGCCAAAGTAGAAAAATACATAAACAGCGAGGAAGCACTCCTCTCTAAGGTAGGGAACTCGTCATCACAAAAGGAGAAAGGAAAAGAAGAAAAGAAAAGGGACCAAAGTCTTAGAAGAGAAAAGACACGAGATGGGTCTCCAAGAAGAGACAGGGGTCGCTCCTTCAAGAGAGGGGGAGACGTTAGAGATCGCCTAGGTCCTCCGTAACCAGAACTGTAGCCAAGGTACCCACCTCGGCAGCTCCCTCCCCTCACCGCGATGATATAAAAAATCCTATATTAGGTACAAAATGAGAAGTTCCTCAGGTAGCCACCTCGAATGAAAGCAGATCCGACAAAGAGAGACCCCACAAAGTTCTGTGAATACTACAGGGATCATGGTCACCACACTGATGACTGCATTCAACTAAAAAACGAGATTGAGTTTCTGATCCAACGGGGGCAGCTACGCCATTTTGTGGCCTATGATAATCAAAACCGGGCTCTTTCACCTCCACCACCTCATCAGTAAGCACCAGCACCACATCAGTAGCCTTTAGGGGAGATCAGAGTAATATCTGGAGGATTCACATGGGGTAAGGAGTCTAGCTCAGAAATAAAGGCCCACTTGCAAAGAATCAGAGCCATAAAAGCTCCTGAAGTGTACACTGTGTCCAAGGCTCCACGTCTGAACACAACCATCACTTTCTCAGACTCAGACTTAGAAGGTTGCCAACATCTCCACGATGACCTTCTGGTAGTAACGGAAGTAATGGCTAACAGAATTGTTCATTGAGTTCTGATTAATAACAACATCTCAACTGACATTATTTTTGCGTCTGCATTTGAAAAGATTGATATAAGAAGAAAAAAACTCGAGCCAGTAAGTGCCCACCAGTTGGGTTCTCAGGAGAAAGTGTGTTGCCGTTAGGGGTGATTCGACTCATCTTTACACTAGGCGACTCGCCTTGCCAAACTACTACCACTGTAAGATTCTTGGTGTTTCATGCACCATCTGTATACAATATACTGCTTGAGAGACCATCCCTCAACTCTATGAGGGCTATCCCTTCAGCTTATCACCTCGCAGTGAAGTTTTCTACTGAAAATGGAGTTGGGGTGGTCCGAGAGGACCAACAGATAGCAAGGGAATGCTACATGGCCTCTATGAAGCATAAAGAGGTCGAGAATATCCAAATGAATGAGCTCGACATGCGAGACGAGTTGGACACAAGACTAATGCTATCAGAAGAGCTAGAACCTGTCCAACTTGACAAGGAACTAGAACACCTAGTTTATTTTGGATCTAAGTTGCACAAAGAAATTAAGAACTTACTCATCCAGTTCTTGAAGAAAAACGTGGGAGTGTTTGCTTGGAAGCAAAAAGACATGGATGGTATTGACCCCTTGATTATCACACATAAATTAAGCGTGAATCGCACTTCCAAAACCTTCAAGTAGAAGCAAAAAAGATTCACTCTGAAATGTCAGAAGGCGATCAATGAGGAGGTCAGCAAACTCCTCCATGCTAAAGCCATCAGGGAAATAGATTACCCTACTTGGCTAGCAAATGTGGTCCTCGTCAAGAAAATCAATGGCAAGTGGCGACTTTGTATTGATTTCAGTGACCTCAATCGAGCATGCCCTAAAGACAGTTTTCTCTTACCCTGGATTGATTTAATAGTGGATGATACACCTAGGCATGAGCTCCTCAGCTTCATGGATGCCTTCTCAGGCTATAATCAGATCAGGATGAACCCCAGCGATCAAGAGAAGACCTCTTTTGTAACTGAGCAGGGAATGTATTGCTATCAACTTATGCCTTTTGGGTTGAAGAACACTAGAGCCACATACCAACGTCTAGTGAATTGAATGTTTCAAAAATAGATTAGGACATCCATGGAGGTTTACATCGATGATATGCTGGTGAAGTCGTTGGAAGTAGAGCTCCACATCCAACATCTAGTAAAATCATTCCAAATCCTTAAAGAGTACAATATGAAACTCAACCCTGCAAAGTGTGTCTTTGGAGTGTCTGCAGGAAAAATTTTTGGGTTTCATAGTTAACAGTTGAGGAATTGAAGCTAACCCAGAAAAGGTTAAGGTAGTATTTGATATGCGATCGCTGTCCAATACGAGGGAGGTACAACATTTGACTGGAAGAATAGTTGCCTTAAGCTGCTTTGTGTCCAAGTTGAGCGATAGATGTCAGCCATTCTTTCAAGGCTTAAAGAAGGCGTTCTAGTGGGATATCAAGTGCGAAGAAGCCTTCAAATCCCTGAAGGATTATTTGAGCTCTCCCACTATTTTGGTAAGGCCCTTGGAGGGGGAAGTCCTTAGTGTAGCAGTGCTCAGCAACCAATCTACTACTGTAGCAGAGCTCTGAGTGGGCGGAGAAGAGATAACCTAAAATGGAAAGCTTGTATTAGCCTTGGTCACAACTGCTAGGAGACTCAGGCCCTACTTCTAGGCTCATACTATTGAAGTTCCAATAAATCAGCCAATGAGACAAGTACTACACAAGCTAGAGTCTTCGGAAAGGCTGATTAAATGGGCTATCAAACTCAGTGAGTTTGATATCAGATACATGCCAAGGACTGCCATCAAAGGGCAAATATTGACAGATTTATCACAAAATTCACAACAGGAATACCAGCAGAGGAAACATAGTTGATTTTTGACCTCCCCATGTGGAAGCTTTCAGTAGATGAAGCTACTAATGCTCAAGGAAGCGGTGCTGGTTTAATTCTGACCTCCATTGATGAAATAGATGTTGAATATGCATTGAGGTTTGAGTTCAAGGCTTCAAACAACGAGGCAGAATATGAAGCTGTCATTGCTGGCCTCAACCTCGTATATTAGATGGAAGTGGAACAGTTAGAGATTTACAGTGATTTTCAACTCGTGGTAAAGCAAATCGAGGGGGCTTATGAGGCCAAGGGAGATAAAATATCCCTTTACCTCAGAAAGGTGAAGCAACTGATCAAGAAATTTGTGCAAGTTAAGATCAGACACGTCCCTAGGTCTAAAAATTCACAAGCAGATGCCTTGGTAAGGCTAGCAACTGCTTCTTAGAAAAATCAGGATAGATTGATACCAGTCGAACACTTGGCAGAGCCTTCAGTAAGTGCTAAGGAAGAAGAAGTGCTCCCAGTTCTAGCCTCACCGAGTTGGATGGACCCTATCAAGGAGTATCTATAGAGTAGAACGTTACCCAAAGATCCCAAAGAAGCTGCAAAGCTAAGAATCAGGTCATCCAGGTTTTCTATTTTACAGAAAAACTTGTACAAGCGAGGATTCTCAATACCTCTCCTTAAATGTGTACGGGATGAGGATGCTAACTGCGTACTTAGGGAGATCCGCAAAGGAATTTGTGGCAATCACATTGACGCTAGGGCATTGGCAGGAAAAGCTTTTAGGTAAGGGTACTATTGACCCACTATGCTAAAGGATGCTACCGATCTGGTTAGAAAATGTAAGGTCAGTCAAATATACGCCAACTTATCTCATTGCCCACTAGAGCTATTAACATCGGTGGGAAGCCCTTGGCCATTCCAACAGTGGGGATTGGACATTCTTGGTCATTTTCCCACCAGCATTGGACAATGTAATTTCATAATTATCGGGGTAGATTATTTCACAAAATGGGCGGAAGTGGAGCCCTTGACAACGATCACAGAATAAAAAGTTCAGAATTTCACATGGAAGTCTATAATCTGTAGATTTGGGGTACCTAGAGCAATCGTTTTAGAAAATGGAAAGCAGTTTAACAACCCTAAGTTTAAGAAGCTTTGTGCAGGGCTAGGCATAAAAAATTATTTCTTAGCTCCAGCTCGCCCACAGTCCAACAGACATGTAGAGGTGACTATCAGAATGATTAAAGCAGCCTTGAAAACCAAGCTTGAGTCACTGAAAGGAAAATGGGTGGAGTACATTCCAGAGGTGTTATGGGCCTACAGGACAACCACCAGAACAATAACTCGAGAAACTTTGTTTGCATTGGCTTTCGGAGCTGAAACAATGTCTCCTGTTGAGATAGGACTCCCATCCCCCAGAACTAAGTTTGCAGAGTCTGAGTGCAACGACGAATCCCTTCTTCTAAATCTTGACCTCCCAGATGAAAAAAGAGAAAGAGCTTTGCAGCACATTTGAAGTTATCAGAGGAAGACTACAAGGTACTATGACAGAAAGGTCAAAAATAGGAGTTTCAAGGTAGGAGATTTGGTGTTTAGAAAGCTGTTGCTTGCTAGGAAGGATCCCACGCATGGAAAATTAGGGCCTAATTGGGAGGCCCCTACGTCATCTCCAAGATAATCAGACCTGTAAACTATGAGTTATTAATGGAGGAAGGGAAAATCCTACCTTATTCTTGGAATGCGGAGTATCTTAAGAAGTTTTTTCAGTAAGTTTTTCTTGTAATGGAGTTATTCTCAATAAAGATTGCAAGTTCTTAATTCACTCCCACATGTTTTCCAAAAATATCTAAATAGCTAAAGAAGAGTTTTATAGCTCAAGATGAACTTTTTAAGTTCATAAAATCAAGAAGAGATTTATAGCTCAAGATGAATTTTTTAAGTTCATAAAATCAAAAGCTCTGTAGCTCAAAATGAACTTTTTAAGTTCATAAAATCAAGAAGAGCTCTATAGCTCAAGATGAACTTTTGGAGTCCATAAAATCAGGGTGAGCCCCTTAGCTCATAGAAGCTGGGATGAGCTTATTGGATCATAAAATAAAAACAAGCTCTCCAGCTCAGGTCCTCGCTGAAATTCTCAAGTCTACAGTTTATTAACTACCATTGAGCAACCAAGGAGGATAACAAAAAGGTTCAAGAGATCTGAATATCCTTCAAATTGACAAAAATACAAAAGGAAAAGGGGAAGGGGGAAATCTATAACTCTCCCCGAGCTGTTTCTTTAGTACGACTACCTCATTCCTCAGCAGTGCATTCTCCGTCTTCAGATCATTTTTCTTCTTTTAAATCCCTGAAAGCAATTTCAGAAGCTTTTGTCCAGCCGAAGAGAATAGGACAAGCCCAAAAGAAGAATCCGATGAGGGGGAAGAGGAATTACCAGAAGAGTCGTTCCTCTTACGCTTTCCAAAGGTTTCCTTAGAGTTATCTTTGTCCCCGTCTGAACTAGAAGGGAAAGAGATTGAAGAATCTGGGATGGAGACAAAGTCTAAAGTAGTTACAATAGCGCTGAAGAGGAAAAAGGTTTTCAGGGGACACTAATTCTGAGAAAGACATTGGGTTAACCTACTTCACCCTATCAATGTTTACCGCTTCAACCAAATCCGGCTCAGGGGCACCTACAAAACAAAGGGTGATGCTGGAATAGAAGGAAGGAAAAGATGAGAATCAAGATAAAAAGATTCCTGAATCCTCTACCTTTGTGAGAGAAACTCCCCCAAGAGCGATGAACCCTATTTCCTAACCAGCACCCCTCCTTAGACCTCCAAGAATCCGAAGCGGCAAAGAAGAACCATTGAGACCACCCACCTAGAGAAGAGGGCAAATCAAAAATCAAAAGATTTTCTCGAAATCACCTCCACTGAAAGGAGTAGAAACAAGGGATCTCGTCCTCCTCAAGCTTATAGAAATAAAGAAACTCAGCAATAGTGGGGAATTCATCAGCGTGCAACCGCCAAAAAAAAAAAAGCTGATTAGCACACCCCACCCCTTAGGAGAAAGGCGTGAGGGGGGCAAGCCGTAGTGAGCCAAGATCCTTTCAATACAAAGATGAATAGGAAGGCGAAGACCCATCTCCAAGGAACCTTCAAAGAAACAGACTTCACCATGAGGCACAAAGTTGCAAGGTTTGTCACAGGTGGGCATACGTAAAGGCAAATCCAAGAAAGGAAAGAACCTCACCCTGACCTTTTCCAAGTCTGAGGATGTCATTGTTGAAGGGGTTAAACAACGAGAATGCCCCCTTCATGCGATCCCAAAGGAAGAATGTTTCTTGAACAAGGAGGTGAGGGGTGAAGCCATAAGTGACATAGGAGAGTGGAACCCGAAAAAGCCAAGTGCAAGAGATCTTCTAGATTCAAGAAGAGTTGCAAAATTTGTGAGTAAGAAAAAAAAGAGATACAAGAAGTCTTTGGGGCTTTAAAGACAGTCTGAGATATTTAAGAAACCAGGAGAGTCGATGGTCCCTTTGGTTTCCTAATTGACGATAACAACTACGGTTTTGGAAAGCAGTGGGGTAGATGCAGTGATGCCCAATAATTCTCATTCTACTAAATATGAAAAAATTGGGGTAATAGTCTAGAACAAAAAGAGGACGTGAACAGTTGTGTTCACTCATCGGCACTTTCCTCGTCCTCATCACCACTTCCAGCAGAAGAATAGAAGAACATCTAACCTCTTTAGATGGCCGAGCCATCCTTTGTTCATAAGCTATTTGCCATAGGGCTCTTCTTGATGAACTGGCTAGGATCGGATTGGTATTTCCATCATAGTTCTTGCGAAAGAAACAACGTCACCTCGACAGATTTGCCTTTGAAGGAGTTCAGACATCAAGTTGCTTACCCTCTTTGTCAAATACCACAAGCCTCTTATAGTTGTAAGGAATGTCAAGTTCACCATCTAACACCCCTGGAAGGAGCTGGATGCGTAACCACCAACGTCACACTAAAGGAGCTCTGAAAGACCCCCCGCTGTCAGTAGACCTTAACATTCCCTTGATATTTTTCAATTATTCTTTGCACTCAGCGAGCTAAGGGAGATCTAACACAACAAGGGAGGTCACAGAAGCTCTTGAAAAAGCCCTTGGTAAACTTAGTTGAACATTTTCCTCGAGGAGAGCTAGAGGCCTCCTCGAAGCAAATAGGGGCAAGGGGAACGCAGAATAAAGCAATGAAGTAAAAAAAAAAACCAACACTGACAATGAAAAAATAGACTGCATTTAAGAGCAAAGTAGATTGTATTGAACAGATTCAGAAACAAAATATTTTTAGCCTTTACATAAAAAGGAAAACAAATCCTAAGTCTAGGAGCCTGAGGGGGCAGGAGGAAGAAAACCTGGCAGCTCAGCAGTCAACGTAAGTGGTGGGTCAGCAGAAGAGACCTCAGGAAGGCCAGCAGTTGAAACTTCAAGAAAGATAGTGTTCGAAACCTCTAAGGAGTCAAGAGTAGGAACCTCAACCTCAGCTAGAACTCTTGGCACTTCAGACAGAGTTCTTGTCACCAGATCAGCAGAAAAAAGGGTTGTAGAAGCCGTAGAAACTGTGAAGGTCTTAGAACCAATAATTACAGCAGTGACTATAGAGGTAGCTAGATGAGGAGGATTGTCTTGAGGTAGGACCTCGGGAGGGGGGGTTAAGCGTCCTAGGAGTGGTTTTAGAGGTAAGAGGGGACAAAGTATTATCTTGGGTCACCTCCCTTTCTGCCTCGACAACTTCTCCCTCTGCCTGTCCCTGGCCAAAGCTAAAGTCTAGGTCAAGGTAAGCCTCTTCAGCCTTGTCCTGAGATGCCAACCACCCTTTGGCCCATTTAGTAGTGACATCATCTGCCAATTTGACAATTAAGTCATCTTTCTTCTTAGCGGTAACTCTTTGCTCGTTGAGCTCTTTTGAATGGCATTCCTCGCCTCAGTCAATGCATCATTATCTATTCTCATATCATTACAGGAGTTAAAAGCCTCAAGAGCTTCACGGTTGGCCTTGATCCAACCTTTAGTCTTCACTCGGAGATCCTACTTCGTCTTCCACAGCTTCTCCTTGGATCGCTTATTCTCAGCCTTTAAGTCCTTAATGAGGGAGGCCTGCTTATCAACCTGCGATCGCAACTCCTGTATTTTAGACTCGAGGTTGTTATTGGTAGAGGTCAACTTTAGATTCTTGAGCTCAAAAGCTTTGGAAGCCTTGGAAGAACCCTCCAGAACTTAGATCCTCCTTAGAAGATCACTACCATGGATAGCCACCTAGAATCTAGGAGAACCCCGAAAGCTACGGTCAGGATGAAGAAATAAAAATAAGGCAAGTTAAAAAGAAAAATGAGAGAAGCCAGATATTTACTGAGGTGGCCTTGAACAGGAAAGTAGAAATGGAAGACCCAAGAGGCATTATAACAACACTCTAGATGTCAGATTCGGGGATGATGGAGACAATGACCTCTGCAACACGCTTGACATTGCTAATAAGAGAATCCCCGTCTGCCACGACCTTGGGGAGTCCTTCACCCCTAACTTCGGAACCTTTTAGAAGCTGCTGAGGAGATTCCCCAGCCGAGCTAGTGGGAAGAAACTGGGGAGAGATATGAGTGACTATTTCTAGAGCCCTCTGAATTTCCGACTGAGAAGGGGAGGTCTGGTCAGGACATTGGCCCTTGGCCTCTCTGGAGGGAGAAGGGGTTACCCTTTGAGGAAGGGAGGTCTGTGCGATGATTCGAGTACTTGGTTGGAGGATGGGGGTCGTCTGAGTTAGAGAAGGAGAGATGGGGGTTAGATCCAACTTTGGCACTTTGGCAGAAATGGCAGAACCACTATCAGCCTTAGCCTTCGCCTTACGCTTGCACCCACTTCTCACCCTCCTCAGCTGGCCCAACTTAGCTAGGAGGTCCTTCGCAGTTGGCTCCATTAATGAAGAACCTAGAAACACCATGTGGACAGATCAGTATCAGAGAAAAGAGAAGGGTTAGTAGATAAAGAGGAAAAACGCTACCTGCTGCCTCGTCAGTCACAAAAATAGAAAGAGGCATGGGAGTTTCAATAGAAAGAGGAATGAGAGCTTCCACAGAAAAAGGAGTCAAAAATTTAGTCGGTGATGCTGGAAGGCTGAACCCTAGCTCTACGAGGAGCTAAGGTTTGATGAGCTCAAGGTATGGTGATGAATCATACTTCTCTAATTTCAACAACACCTACTCGTCCTTTGCACTGAGCCCAGGGTGTTCACCTGAGAGGCAACATAAGCAGAACCAAATCAGAAAAAGACATCAGAAATCGACCTTAGTTGGTTCAAGCAAAGGATTACCCAGGTTGTCAGGGGATAACTAGGCTCTAGGGATTGGAAGAGTGTCTGCCTTATCTGTAGGGCTATGCTCCCAATGCCAACCCCCTACGAAGAAGAATTATTTTTTCCAGTTCTTATGAATAATTAGTAGACTAGAAATGATTAATTTGGAATTTGCTCGCTTGAAGATTTATAGGAAACTCTCGGAAAAAGTATGCTTGACATTGAAAAGATTCATTAGCAAAGAAATAGTGGGGACCGCAAGTTTCTGAGTCTTAAAGAAAACTAGGAGACCTACCAGGACTCCCCAGAAGTTAGGAGAGAGCTGGGCAGGACAAACGTTAAAATGCTGAAGAACATTTTTGATGAAAAGGTGTAAGCGAAAACACAGACCGTTTTCAAAGGCAAAGGTGAAGAAACAGACCTTCTTATGGACTTGAGAGACGTATGGGGTGAATTTGTCTGGACACTATAGCGAATTTTGATGAGCTCCATCAGTGAAGGAGAGACTTCACTAGGGCCCACAAGCTCTGCGTGCCTCAAGGCAAATCCTATGCCCGCAGATGAGATCCCCACGCTACTTACTTTGCCTTTATCTTTGTCAGGGTTCTTGAGCCCAGGAGAGGTAGTAGAGGGAGGCACCTCGGTATTCACCTCGGCATCGATGGAATCAATACTAGTAAAGTTATCAATTTCATCTCCTACTTCCCCTAGGTCAACATCCTCTTTGGCAGACTTGCTACCCATAAGGAATCAGGGGAGGGATTGGCTTTAGAAGGAACATACATGATTGGGCAAGAGAAAGGCAAACTGAAAGAATGGTAATGAGGAGGAACACTAGTAAAACACTCCCTAATAACCCTAGGGTCAGCACAGTAATTACCCACTCCAAGGATTTGTACAATAGCACACCAGTCAACAAAGAATGGGATGGGGGATAAGAAGTGGTCACAATTCCAGAAGTAAAAGAGCCAAAAGCCCAGAAATGTAATAACCACCTCGAATTTGAGGGATCTAGAACGAAGAGATGAACAGAGGACAAGAAGCGTACATAGATAAGGGAGAACAGTGGGAAGAAGCTAAAGACGAAAGCAAGGAGCTGATTTCGTTTAAACCACAAGCAGAAGTAGGAAAATTCGATCTTCAGTAAAGCCTTAAGTTCACCAAAGGAGTATGGCAGAGAATGGAGAAGGTTACGAAGTCAAAGACCGAAGGAGGAAGATGAGCAAGGGTTTCTTTTTGATTTTGGCAATTCTTATAGCCGTGTGAGCATTTAAAGCTTGAAAGGCGTGAGGCAAAACGTGCGTGACAATCAAGGAAACCATGACTGCTAAAAACCGTCAAAAGACAACTCCCATGTGCGAGTTGAAGACAACCATGTGCTTGTTCGACTCGGTTTAAAAAAATAGCTTAGCCCTTCTCCAAGCCAGCTTGGACCAAGGGCTAGGGGTCAACTGATGATACTTAGAATAAATCCTAAATATGAGCTCATACTTAAAGGTCAGGTTAGGAGGTCGGACGAGACTCGCAGAGTTCAGAGGTCCAGAGCTCAAAGTTCTCCCCACCAGGCGAGATAATAACGAAAATGATAAAGGAACATTTGGATGACAGTAGACACCTCTCGAGCAGTAGAAAGCTGGAATCAAGGTATAAAACTCTCAACTAACCAAGATCTTCTCCTAAAATCAAGGAAGATTCTGCGAGAAAAAGGCAAGAATCTCAGCTGGGATCCCACAGAATGAGCAATAGCCCTATAAATACAAAACAGTGCCTCCAAGCCAAAAAAGAGAAGACCCTAGATACATGAGAGATATGAAAGAGAACTCTAATTTTCTCCACACTACACTTTAAAACATCCCAATAATCAATAAAGAAGCTGGGAGCAAGAGCCTCCATTAAAGAGTGGATTAGCCGAGCTCTCCAGCCGGTGAACCACTATATATTTTCATCGTGTGCACCCCCTTTCTCTGAGTTTCTTGGGTATTTCTTAAACGACCAACAAGAGCCTTGTAGCTCTGATCCATATTGCCTTGCACCATACACACCTTCTGCTCATCCACGTTAATTTACACCATCAATTAGTAACCGAGTAAGTTTTATGCAGTGACATCATGATATTATGGCTTCCATTAATTTTTCCAATGCCACTTTATTTTCTAGTGGGAAAAAATTGAACATTGGGAATTTGTGATAAATATCAGCTCATTATTTTTCTCGTAGGTTAATATTACACCTCCTATTATGGGTACTTTAAGAACAGTGCAATAGGTCATGGGTAACCCAAAGGGGACAACTCAAACACTTGCATAATGGGTGCATGAACGTGAGTTTACACAGTTACTATTTTCTTTGACCATTAATTAATTAAAAGTCCTCACCGACTAGAGTTGTTGGGTTAACATTGCAAAATCTTGCTCTTTTATCTTCTAGTATATGTAACAGACATGCATATTCCATATTGATGTGGACTATCAATTTTAAATTGATTTTTGTGAAGGCCCAATATTGTGTCCATTAAGTAACATGACATAAACATTTTTTTTTATGATTCGATCATCTTTAAGAAGAAAAAATAAAGATGCTTCATAGGTGTGGACGAAAGTGTAAAACAGCTATGTGTTATAAAAATGTTCCAATTTTTTTGGAAAATATTGAGATTTTTTATTCTTGAATGCCATGGAAAAAATAGAAATATCAAGGAATTTGAAACCGTCAAATTTTGAGAGTTTATCTCCAATTGAGATTTTATGTGGTGGCTTATTTATATTCGAGATTTTGAAAATGCTATCTCAGTTCATGATTTATTTTATAGTAAGATTTTCTAGGAAATATTGAGATCTTATATGTGGGCTCTATAAACTTAGTTTTATGTAAAAATGCTGAAATTTCATAGCAATAGTGAGCTATAATTATTTGGTCATTTATCTTGAATTTCATCCTTGATGAAAAGCGAAAATAGAGATTTTGTCACAATATCACGAAAAAAATTTATGTCAAATTTAATAGAGCAAAATAATTTATATTTTGCCTTAGTGCAGATTTTTATTGAATGTGAATTTTTATGTGCATTTGAGATTTTTTCGTGAGATGTATAAAGACTAAGATACAATAAAAGGATTCCTAGTAGGTAAAAAGACTACTGATCATTATTGAAAAATGAGGAAGCTTATGTGGACCATATTTACTTGATGGGTCCCTTTTTATGCCCATTGTGATTGAGACTTCAAGGTGGATTGTATTGCCTCAGTAAATTATTTTATTGACCTATGATCATATTGTCATATTGTGTAGTTGGCATATCTCTAGTGGTAATATTGTGGAGAGTATTGAGCTATTTCATAAAAATACCACTATACGACAAAGGTTGTTGTGGCTAGTGGGAAACAAGTTGGTGATCTGTTGTGCACCCTTATTATTTGAAAATACCATCTTTTATGTATAACATTGTTATTATTGGTGTAATGTTAAAGATCGGACTTTTGTATTGACATATTATTATGTGAAATTGTTAAAACTCTAGTTAGAGGCAAATGTTTGATGTACATCGAGAGGGATGAGACTTAAAAGCCCAAATATGTATTAAGTTGCCTATGTGGATAACCTACCTAAGGACTTGAGATCCTAAGAATTGGGTTAAGGGGACAAATGAATCATAGAGTGGCTTGTTATAAGACATGCACTATTTAAGTCTTAATGACTCATTGCCCATCCCTATGGTGTAAGTGCATTTGATCTTGTGACTAGTGTGAAGGTTGAGATATATTTCAATCTCTTAATAAGTTCTATAGCTTTTATGGGTGGAAGGTCTTATTCATAAGAGCATTCTTGATAGACTCACTTATATGAGTGTGGAAGACGGGTTGCCTCCTATGAGAATTGGGGCTAATTCTCTAAAGCACTCAAGAAACTAGGATAAAACACGAGGCCGAAATATGTTGGCTTTTGAAACTTGTTTTAGAACACCTTGAATGTCATGTGTGTGATATGTTTCTATGTGCCCTCAAGTACTCATTGTTTAAAGACTAAGTCCACTTTGACTCTAATATGGAAACATTGAAGCACTAAGTAAATGTTTAAAGACATTGCCACTTTTACAATTCATGATATTCTGTCTTTGCCCAAGTATATGTTAACTTTTGTTTTTATTAAAATAAGTGGGGGATTGTTGGAATATTTTAATAAAAATAAAATAGCCTTTATTATTTATCTAATTTATATTGCAATAATTTCACCTTTATTTGTATCTTCATTTTAACTTGATTATACAAATTTATTTATATTTTTACAAGCCATATGAGTTACAAGTTTAACCATTAGTATCTATATAATGAGAATTATAATGGTGAAATTTAGTGGTCCGTAAATTACATATATTATATATATTCATTGTGAGAAGTATTTGGTGAACATTATATTGAATTTGGTCAATAAATTACAAAGACCAAAATAATTGAGTTTTATGATAATGAGTAAATGGGTCAATTATTTTGGGCAATGAGTTATATATTTTATACCCCTATATATATGTTCTATTGTGTGAGTGACAATGTAGGAAGTTCATGTATTTTTCTTCTCTTTTTGGGATGATTATTATGTTATATTCTTGGGACAAAGAAAGGTGTGTGCGAAGTTTCTACTTCTTAAGGTTGTGTAGACCTAGAGAAGTTATAGTGAGTAGCTGAGTTGTTGTACTCTGGAGACAGCGTATTGTGATTTACTACGCTGGACATATTATCCGTAGAGGTGCGAACCGTCTTAAAGAGAGCGACCTAGTTTGTGCCTCAACCTAAACTAAGTACTTTATTTGCGGTATGAAATCTACTGGTATCTTCATTTGACTAGTGTTTGAGGTAAGTGTGAGAATTCTCCTCAATTTCAAGTTTATAGAATTTATTGGATTGATATTTATTTTTAATTATATTTAAATCGAGTTCCAACATAAGTCTTATCCCTTGCTTCTTATTCTTCTTCTTCGAGAGGAACTCTAATATTGATAGCAGGGGCTTCTATGGAGATGGAGACTTGACAGTGTATGTGTGAGTGAGAGAGAGAGAGAGATCAGAGAGATGTGAGCATAAGTGTTCACGTGTGAAGAGAATTGAGCGATTGGGTTTTTTCTCGATGGATTTGGCTAGTTAACATGTGGGTTGGGAATGTGAAATACCCTGGTAGATTAGGCAATGCCTAATATTAGGTATTCGTTTGAAATGGGAATAAATTTTAAATCTTGCCAACCAAACAATAGAATGGGAATTACTGTGGAATGTCAATTCCATTCCTAGCACCTATTGCCACGTACCGAACGCAACATTACAGTTTAATTCAAGTCATATTTATGGAGCTTTTTGTTGTTGAATTGGTAGTTTTTAATTCGGATCTAGTGGTGGTGTTGGTTCAACTGCAGTTGAGTTGGTCTATGTACGTGTGTGCAATCCAATGAGTGTGTTTTTTTAAGAGAGAGGAATAAGAAGACAAAAAACAGAAGAAATGGGAAAGTTTGGATATATTATTAATTTTGTTTCAATTAGAAATCAGTTTTTTTACAAGATTATTTGGTGCTAACAAGAAAGAAGTGGCATTTTTGATATGTCAAGTAATATAATTATTGATGTTGATGCAAAATTTATAGCAATCTCTGTGTCAGCTTGCCGAAGCTCCAGTGTCTTACAAAAGAAGTCGAAGATTGGGGAGCTCTGGCGATTGACCCTCCGATGCTTAAATCAGTATTTTGTAAAATAAATTGAGTATGACTATGGGGTGAGTGTTGTGTACCTTCTGCGTTCCTCTCGAGCTCTTTTTATAAGTCTACGGATTAGATGCTTTCAAGGATGGACTTTGGGCTATCTTATCTTTTATTTAGGATGGGAGAATCTTCTGGGAAGTGGATTCTAGACTCCCTCCTTGGTCCGTTTGGGAGGATAGGACTCCTTTTGATTAAGAGGTCTTTAACTTCCTCACTTGTTGATAGTGGAGGCAAGACTTTTCAGGGGTGAGGGGTCTTTAACTCCTTTATCATTTTAGAAAGTTGGTGTTAGCTATTTCTTTCAATTTGGGAGTCATTTGATAGTTGAATTAATCTCATCCCCTTGTCTTTTTTGAAAACTCAATCATGTGGAATATAGTTGATTTTTAGGTCGGTGTAGCTAAGAGCTTCTTTTGTCCATGCTTGTGGCTTCCAGCTCTCTCAACAGTAACTTTTGGATGGGACTTCTCACCTCAGCTATTTTCCTGAAATGCTTCTTTAATGAGTTTATTTTTTCCTCATCAGTTGTCTCTAATTAGTTGTCCCTATGTGGCTCAGATGTGCACGTTATTTCCTATTACTTTTTGTCTGTTAGTACCGTAGGAGACAAAAATGGTCAACGTTTGCACGTCTCATCAGCTTAAATGAAGTAGCTATGTAACCATCATTTTCTTGCTATTTAAATTGTTCAGAGCTTTACTTCAAGAACTTACCAAGCTTTGACCATCTTCTTCAATTACTCGACTCTGCCTTCTTGTACAATTCTCAATTCCCTGTTCTAGAGTACTTCGGTAGGGTTCATCCTTTTTAGCAAGGGACTATGACAGTGATGAATTATGTGGCAAAGTTCACCAAGCCAACCCATTTTGACGATGACTATATGGCCATAAACTTGGCCAAAGTGAGGAGATTTGAGGATAGTTTGAAGTTGTCCATCTGGGGCAAAATTGTAGGGTGGCCTACAAGACTTAAGACTCAATGGTTGAGTTGGCTATTCGGTTTGACGAATGCCCTGGTGGCATTCATGGATCTTACGCATAGGGTGTTCCAACTCTATCTTGATCAATTTGTCATGGTCTTTGTTGATGACATCCTGATTTACTCCAAATTTGAGGAGCATGATGGTCACTTGAGGATTGTTCTTCAAACCTTAAGAAACCACCAGTTGTAAGCTAATTTCAGTAAGTGAGAATTTTGGTTGACGGAGGTAAAATTTTTAGGAACGTGGTATCTACTTCGGGTGTGTTAGTTGACCCGGAGAAGGCTGAAACTGTCATGAGTTGGAAGAGACCTAGGTTAGTCTTTGAGATACATAGTTTCTTGGGATTGGCAGAATATTATCAGGGGTTCATTAAGGATTTCTCATGGCTAGCTGCACCTATGATTAGGCTGATAGGAAAGAGGTCAAATTTTAGTGGGATAACTCATGTGAGAGGTCATGCCAGGAGTTGAAGAGGAGGTTTACTTTGGCTCCTATTTTGATAGTTTTGGAGAGGGGGCAGAGGTAGACGGTCTATTGTGATGCCTCCAAGGATGGATACAGATGTGTTCTAATGCAGTTCGGGACAGTGGTAGCTTACAGTTCATGGTAGTTGATGAGTTACAAGCAAAATAACCCCACACACGACATAGAGTTGGCAGATATTGTCTTTGCCTTGAAGGCATGACGCCACTATCTGTATGGAGAGCACTTCGAGGTGTTTTCGGGCCATATGAGTCTTAAGTACATCTTTACGTAGCAGGACCTTAATATAAGGCATTGTAGGTGGATAAAGTACCTACAAGACTATGATTACACTTTGCATTACCATCTTGGTAAGAAAAATGTGGTGTCTGATGCACTTGGCCAGAAGTTATGGGAAGTCTTGGTTAGTATAGCTTAATGGGAGTGTCAAATGCTCGAGACTGTGGGATAATTTAGGCTACACTAAAGGGGTCAAGCTTAGGGCACTGTGGACAGTCTAGCAACTTTGCCATCCTTATTGAGTAGGGTGATCGATTTCAAGGGACAGGACATGGAGATAATGTCCATCAGGGACCGGGTATCGGTAGGTATAGGCGACGAATGCTGATCCATTCACACTGATGGTAACCTTCGATTTAGGGGAAGGGTTATGGTTCCTCCGTCTATGGACTTGAGAGAGGAGATCTTCAGGGAGTTTCATTCTTCTCGTTTTGTTGTGTATCATGGTGGCATGAAGATATACCATGATTTTTGCCGCCAATACTATTAGAGCGGGATGAAGAGACACGTCAAAGACTTTGTTAGTGGATGTCTCACATGTCAATAGGTACAGGCTGAGCACTAGAGACCATCAGGGTTGCTCCAGCCTTTGGAGGTGGTTGAGTGGAAGTGAAAACACATCATTATGGATTTTGTGATCCATTTACCACGGATTTTGCGTGGGCATAACTAAGTGTGGGTGATAGTGGGTCAGCTCACAAAGTTGGCATACTTTTTGACTGTGCGAATGACCTTCATACTAGAGAAATTCTACAAGCTATACATATGGGAGATAGTCCAGTTTCATAAGATACCTATATCTATTGTATCATATTGGGATCCCAGGTTCACGACCTATTTCTGGGAGAGCTTCTAATGGACTATGGGGACACAATTGATGATAAATATAACCTTTCATCCCCAGAAGGATGGTCAGTCGTCAGAGATAACCATCTGTAACACCCCAAAATACACCCTGGGCGGCATTACATTCAATAACCATTCATACCATGAGAGCACTAAGATAAATCATCAATAAATGAGACTTCAA
>CM042192.1:29955877-29978639 GCA_023539305.1 Ilex asprella
TATATAACATACATGTATAATCTAAGGTGAAAAGATTACATATATATGAGCCCTAGCCTCAATGTAAGTGAATGAGAGAAAACCCCCTACCTTGACTCTTGAAGAACTAGGGTTTTGATTCTTGAATCTACCCTTAATCTCTTGTTTTTCTCTTTGATCTTGAGTTCTCTCCTTCTCTCTCAAGGTATCTAGGGTTTAGAATGAGTAATGGACGACTAAGGAGGCGGCCTAAAGTACTTAAGTCGGACCACGTCGCGATTTAAAACGTTCAGATTTATATCGGGTGTACCGGTACCATTTGGTACCGGTACCCAGTACCGGTACCATATAGTACCGGTACCCAGTATCGGTACTACAAACCTTCTGGAATAGGGGTACCGGTACCCAGTACTGGTACCAAAAACCTTCTGTAAACGGGGTACCGGTACCCGGTACCGGTACCATTTGGTACCAGTACCCAGTACCGGTACCATTTGGTACCGGTACCTTGTACCGGTACTAATCAGCAGACAGATTCTTCCTCCGTCTACCAAGTTTCCAATGCACTTCCTATTACCTTTCCCGAGGTTTTTCGACCTTCCGGATTCAATGGAAACCTTACCTTGACCTAAAAGTATTTAGAAATTCATCTAATCCCCATTTTCATGTTTCAACGTCTCTAAAGCTCAAACTTGCCAATCAATGTGCGTCTCTAGTATTTATCCTAGTATTAAAAATCTATATGGTTTATCCTTCCCTTATTATACATATCCACACATTCACAACAATATTTTATTATGGATATATCTATACAAATATATAAAAAGAAAATACGGGGTGTTACACCATCTAAATTTTAGAGGACATGTTTATAGCATGCGTTCTCAATCTCAAAGGTAGCTGAGAAGAGCATTTAGACTTAATGAAATTTGCCTACAATAATAGTTACTAGGCAACTATACAGATGACACCTTATGAGGCACTTTATGGGAGGCTGTGTAGTTCTCCAGTTTGTTGGACGGAGGTTGGAGATGGACCTTCTGCAGGTCTGAACTTGATTAGGGACATCTCAGAGAAGGTGGTCTTGATATGGAAGAGTCTTCTTATAGCTTAGAGTCGATGTAAGAACTACGTTGACAGGCGGTAACGACCTTTGGTGTTTGAGGTTGGAGATCACGTCTTCTTAAAGGTTATGCCTAAGAGGAGAGTGGTAAGGTTCAGGAAGAGAGGAAAGTTCCTTCGAGGTATTCAAGAGAGTTGGTACAGTCGTTTACCGATTGGAGTTATCGCTAAATCTATCGGGTGTTCACATGGTGTTCTATTTCTCCATGCTCTGGAAGTGCACTATAAATCCTACACATGTGGTGGATTGAGGTGAGCTAGTTGTTGATGCGGATGAGACCTTTGAGGAGGGACCGATGCATATTATAGATAGCTGAGAGCAGGTTTTGTGAGGCAAGATTGTGAGGCTGGTGAAGGTATTGTGGCAGCACTGTGGTATGAAGGAGGCAACATGAGAGCGCGATGACATTATCTGTGCTACCTATCTGTTCTTGTTTGAGCATAGAGATATATTTCTTGTAGTCATAGAATAACGTATGACTTGTTTCAATTGCATGTTGTTATATGTGCATGTGTGTATAATTTTGGAGACGAAATTTCGTTAAGGGGGTAGAATGTAAAACCTGAAAAATTTAAAAATTTGTTAAAAAAAGGGTAATTAGCCTTTAAGATACGAGTTGAAAACATAAATTTTTCTAGAACTGGGATGACGAAACAGACATCACCGTTGGATTTGTCTCGCGAAATCTAGATACTTAGTCAATTTTTGTTGAATTCTGACACAATTACTTTTTTTTTTTATCATTTTACGAGGCAATCGGGTGTTGCATGACTAAAATAAACATGATTAGATTTATTCACAAAAATCAGAAAATAATTTAAATTTAGTTTAATAAAAATGTACGAAACTTGAAACGGGACGAGATTTAATTGATTTGAGATTAAATTGAACCAAAAAAATGATCTATAAAGATCCAACCTTCGGATCTTTTTGGGCCAAGAACAATGGTTATTCTATGCTACAAGAGCTACGCATACATACCAAAGATAATGGGTTTCACTACAATCTCGGGGACGAAATTCTTGGATCAAAGCTTTGAAGCTTGATTTGGAATCATCGGGACTTTTTATATGTGGTATTGCGTTACAAGAGGTAGGGTTCCTTTCCTAACTAAGTTTATGTCCAACCTAGGTTTAAAATTTGAAATGGGTAGGGTGTTAGAGATGAAATCTCATGTATAACGCATGCCTAGGGTGTTAGAAGATGGAAATGAGTATAAGAATGTATTAAAACCAAATCTTGTATGATTGGGTGTTGATGATATTGCTCCCTTTGGAATTTCATAACGAATTGTGTTGAATTGAGCATGCAATGTGTTTACATAATCTATGTGCTATGTAGGTGTTTGTTAAAATGGCTAAGAATGATTAAGTGTGTTATGTGTAGAGAATATGCTATTACATTCTTTGGGAAAATTGTGGAATGTTATTATATGCTTTGTGATATGATTGACGTTTGAGAGAAATTTGGAATGTTTATGGAAATGGTATATGTTCGTAATATGCTCATGATATGATGAACATGATATTGTAATTGCAATTGTACATTACATTTACATATGCGCGGGTAGCATCACATTCGTAGGCATTTGACATGTGTGTGTGGGGGGGTGTGCATATTTTTGATCAAACATCATTCTTGGTGGATTGATACGTGGGTTTAGGAAAGTTAGATTTAGGTTCGACTAAGTCATATAGGTTTCATTCAAAACAAGGGTCGGAGTTATCAAGAAGGGTTAGATAATCCCTCGGGTGCAAAACCCGGTAACTTCGAATACACATTTCCATTGGTAGAGTCCATAAAGTGTGTCAGCGTACGTATAGCCATTGGTGGAAGTCCATAGATGCCGTGTCGGTTGGGTAAATATCCACCCCAAGAAAGACTCAAAATTTTATAAAATGTTCATTGGATGTGTAACATCAATGATAGAGTCTTGGAATGCACGAATTCATACGCATGACATGACATGTGTTATGGGAGCTAGTGTAGGGCTCAGGTTACATTGCATGTTTGACTTTCATCTCATCTCATGACATAGCATTGCATGGTGGTTTTCATTTATGAATTGTATATTCTTAAATGGATGATTGATTGATGAATTGCATGTGAAAATTTCATATGCATCTGGGTTGGGGAGTAGCTTTCTTAGGAGATACCCTATTGAGCGCGACTCTCCCTTTATGGGGACATATTTCTGGTGTTGGACAAGCACAGGTGGATGACCCTCACTTAGGCCCTTATTGATGAGGAAGCCGGAATGTGACTTTTGAATTATATTTTGTAAATCAACTATGTAATTTGTTTGAACTTGTAAATTTGTATAAAAAGGGGACATGTAATGTTGTATGAGTTTGGACGAACATGGAATAAGTTTGGATGGTTAAGAGTTAAAAATTGAAAGAATTGAGAAAAATATAGGCTCAGGTATAGGTACCTAAGTGATTAAATACCTATACCACGCTGTCGGGTAACCTAGGTACCGGTACCTAGACTTACAGGTACTAGTACCTAGATTCCACTGGGCTCAGGTATCGGTACCTGGTAAATAGAGGGCTCAGGTAACAGTACCATGTATCAGAGGTACCAGTACCTCTTCCCAGAGTTTGAAATTTTAAAATGAAACACTGAGGGACCTTCACCTGTTGAATGCTCTTTCTTTGAGGATTTAAATTGATAATACTTGATGATGCACAAAATCGTCTTCATGCGAGATCAACAGTCACAAGAGTGATTAATGAGCAATCAATGGCAATTAGTGGCAAAACAGTAAATAAAGAGTCAACACAGGAGATTTATAGTGGTTCGGTCTCGGATGACCTACGTCCACTCTTCGAACGGCGACGGTGGCCTTAGGCGTTTTATTGATCAACGGTGGTACTCCGGAGAGTTTACAATGAGTCTAGAGAGAGAGTATATGTAGAGAGCTTAGAAAGTTTGCTGAGTGCCACTAGTGTAATGTATGTGTCTCAAGAGTCATTCATATCCTGCCCTTTACACAGTGAGGGCTTACATTATATAGGCTCACCAAGGCGGTGAGGCGATGACGTGAGGGAGAAGTCTCCTATTAATTTGGTAAGTATCAACATGGTAGGAGTGAGCCTCTTCGGTAAGTAGAGTTATGGTAGGAGATCTCCGTATCCCGAGTCTTCCTCCACTATTTACTCGGATGTCACTCTGGTGCAGAGTGTGCTCATGCTCAGTCTTGGACTTGAATCTTGAGCTTGGACTTGCTTCGAAGTGGATTTGGACTTATGCTGTGTTTGATGTTGCATCAAGGCATGAAGAGGAGCCAAGAGGAGAGGCCAATGGGGCATGAGGTGGGCGGCGCCCACTTTGGAGGGGGCATGGGCAGTGCCCTAGGTGCCTTGGGCGGCGCCCTTGGTGCCTTGTCCCTTCCTTCGGTGCTCGGCCTTAAGTTGGTGCGGCTTGGTGCTCGTCTTGGTCTTGAGGTCGGACTTGGTGCTCGTCTTGGTCTTGAGGTCGGACGTCGGGCTCGGCTTGGTGCTTGTCTTGGTCTTGAGGTCGGACGTCGAGCTCGTATTTGAATTAGACTTGGATTCGCACTGGAGTCAAACGGCGAAGGAGGAGAGGTCATAGGAGAGGACGAAGGAGAGGCTGAGCATGGAGCTGGGCGTCCTGGGGGGCCTGGGCGGCGCCCTAGGGGCTTCGGGCGACGCCTCTCGCTGCCTCCTGCGGTCTTGGTCCTTCCTCCGTTCTCCTTGACGATTGCCACTTGGTTGGCCCAACTACATGGGTCTTTTGGGCTCTTCTATGGGCTTCTTCGACTCCGTTCGGATTGGGCCTTAGCTTAGTAAAATCCGGACTCTCCTCTTGGAATTGGGGGTTTTTGAAATACCTATGGAATTGGGGGTTTTTGAAATACTTGTGATTTAAGAAATTGGTTGGTATTGTATCTCTTGTATGGATGTTTAGATGAACATGAGTAACCGTTGACCGAATATCATAAAGTGGGTTAGATGTGTTTCCTACTCCATGCGGGTTTGAAAATTCTCTATCACTTGTAGTGGGGTTGGTGCCTTGTGAGGACCAAACTACTATTCACTCAAGTGAAATTGGGGCTGAGGGTTAGTAGACTATTCCTAGTTTAGATTTGTCACTGCCAATGCGTTTATATACGTCCTTCCTAAAGTTGATATCCTTGCGAGGATGGGTGTGTGTGTGTGGGCCATGATATACTCAATGTGTGTATTCATTCGAGATCTTACATAATACCTGAGATACAGATACAAAACGGGGATACTGATGTATATAGTGGGTAATGACACAAATTGTGGGCTATTGTATATTGTGTTGAAAATGGTTTCTTACATGAACTTGTTGGAAATGGTCTATGGTTGGAAATGACTTATTTTTTTTTGGGAATTGGTTTTACTTATTCTTTTACCCTATTGATAATTGTTTAAAGTTGAGATTGGTTTAATTGTCACTGTTTTCTTTCAAAAGTGATATATGATATTTGTGAAATGAGACCGACTTGTTTTTATATATATTTAAAAGTTGTTCGAGTTTGGGAGGATGTTGCTATAGAGCTTAGTGCTCACCCCTTACAAACAATAATTATTCTTAGATTTTGGTTTAGAGGAAGAACTTGGAGTCGATGAGCAGGTAGCTTGGGAATCTCAAGTGCATGGAAGCCTGGATCCCGAGGGGATGGTCTAGAGTTGCTCTCCTTATGTCATATACTAGCAGATGCATTTTAAGACATTGTTTGAATGATATTATGTTTATTCCGCTGCAAGATAATATTTAATTTCTGGGATATAATTGCCATAGTTTGACATATTCTTTTGGATGATAATGTAGATATTATGTATGATGAATGAAACTCTCTGTATTTATGGATTTTACTAGTCGCTCTGATGATGTGAATGGTTTAAATAGTAATGCCGTCCAAGGTGGATTTTGTGGCGTTATATTTTGATGTCTAGTTGGGCTTCCTGCTAAATTCTTCACATTTAGATACATTGTAAAATATGGAATTCACAATCATGCTAATTAAAGCCATTATAAGAAGAAGGATGAAAAAAAACAAGGGTATTGTCTAAAAAGAAAAGAAAAAAGAAAAATACATATATGACACTCACTAACCAGTTATGTTTTCACTAGAAGATGCATTAGGAATTGATGTGAAGTTTTATTTATCATTTAATCTAGATGGTTATTTAATTGTGTCAGTGTTTGGTTTCATACATGTTATACTTGACTTGATCAAAGATATAATATTTGAACACGTGTGAATGAAACTAAACTTAGTAAGAGGACATTGCTTTAGAATGCATGAAAATTGTGTTTTAAATTCATTAGTTTGCCTTGGAGTCATATGCTAGATGATGACATATGGATGTCTTGGAATGGAAAGATGGATATGCTATGTTGAGATTGTGTGTGGTTTTCATAATTAATGACATTTGATCTATATTTCATCCATTCATGTGCATTTAATTGCATTTAGTTTAGATTATTATCAAGTATTAGAGATAGTACAAAAAATATTGAATTGTAAGGGGAGCTTCCTAATGGATGAATATGGAGGAAAAGATATGCATGCCGAGGATTACTTATTACAAGATCTGGATGATATAAAGGAATTTATCCTGAAGGCGAAGACACTAATTTGCCTCTGGTTGGGTTAGCAAGCTTGTGGATGATGATGAAAGGCTTTTGTCCAAAATCTATAGGTCCAAAGGTAAAAATAAAAGAGTTTAATTTGAGGAGGAGGTCATGGTCTCTCCAACATACCAAGGAAATATGAGGATTGATGAATAAGTGAAGGTCAATGTATTATCTCAAAAAGATCTAGGCATGAGGATCACTAGATCTCAAGCAAAGATTGACAGTGCGAAGGCAAAGTTGGTTTTTAAAATTCCTAAATGTAGATGATCCTATTTTTTTCTTAGATCCCTTTATGTTTTTTTTTTCCTAGAGAAACTTGTGGCTATACGTTGAGTACCATAGAGAGGACCAATTTTTTTGTTGACCTTGGTAATGGCTTCACAAAGGATCAAGGGAGATATGGGTGCAGTGATAATTATGGAGCAATTTTTGTTTTGGTTCAAATTTTGGAGAAGATTAGGCTTGCTCTTTCTCATGCAAGTCTTTTGGATTTTTCAGAAAAAAGGAGGGATATCTCAATTCCTGGAGGATTTGAGCATGAGTTAAGGAACTTTTCTTATTCCAATGTGACTTATGTTTTGTTTCAAAGCTTGAATAGGAATGACATTTAGTGGAGGACCCACCACTTTGCAAGATTCCATTTTCCATAGAAGAGTCTTACAACCAAGAGTAAGTGGGAAACATGGTGGACTCTTCTTTTAATGAAATGGGTAGCCACTTTGCTTGGAAGGTGAGATGTCCAATTTATTTTCCACCATATATGGATATATGGAAAAAAAAGTGGGATTCTAGAGATTTTATAATGGTGACTACTTGCCACATGGAAAGCATGAGATGACAACGGTGAGTGGGAAAAACTTTACATATCATGGGATTCTTTTAGTGGAAAAGAGGTCCCACCACTTGTTTGTGAACACTTTATTCACGTTCCAAGCTTGGAGATGGAGAAGACTTGTGTTTTTATTTAAGGCTATTGAAAGCATTGAAAGAAGGGAAAACATGGTGGGTTATAAAACTAGGTGAATTGCATATATAAGCAATTATTACCTTTCTAGTTTCATTCCAAAAAAACTAAGGGAAAGATTTATGTCCTCCCCAACTTTATATTTTTGGTTCTTTATAAATTTTTGCCTTACATGGGTTTAATTTAAAAAAAATCTAAACTTTAAATGTGTTTTGAAATGATATATTGAATATTTCATCAGACCCAACTTGAGTTTCAACTGTCAGTCCTCAAGAGGATAAGTTTTTGTTTGCTTTTTAGCTTAAAAACCAGTAGGGACCGACCTTGGCTCGCTCGTCTTTAGCTAGAGCAGTCACTAAACACTTAGAGAGACTAAACTGGAGAGCTAGTGGTGATGTCTTTCTGGCCGGTCTCTAACAACTCAAGCGGTCTAGGAGATAACTTAAGTGGTCTGCCCCTTGGACGACTAGATTGACTTATTTTTCACTCCATAAACCAACGCCCTCTAATGGCTTGAGCAATTGGTCACAAATCTAAGTTTTTTGGGCTCCAATTAAACTCAATTTTTTAGGCCTATATATATGAGGCTATATTTTTTACCTAGGGCATGCCTATATGAACGAGAAAAGTCCAAAACCTTTTAGAGAGCTTCAAGAAACCCTAGATCCCTAAGATCAAAAAGCCAAACCATCTTGATCTTTCCTATTCAACTTCACACATTAAGGACTAAGTCTTGCTTGGTGAGATACAAAATGCACTTTGGTGTGTTCATTGTGAGAGTCTTTGGTATGAAGCTGTGATGATTGCTCGAGTGGCCTAGATGATGCACTGCAGTTTACACGTTCAAGTGAAGCTACTCAAGACTTCAGAGGTTGACATCCAGAGAAGAGATTTATGATGGAAATGAGTATATAGTCATGCGAAGTAGTTGAGGTATGAGTCTTGAGTACGTGTAAATTGACATTAAGTATAGTGGATTAGACTCCCTAAGTGGTTCCCCGTGATTTTTCTCGAAAAGGGTTTTCACGTCAGCAAATTGCATGTGTTGTGGATGTTCTTGTTGATTGTTGTAATTTTAGACCTACACACAATTACAATTACACACCCAATTTTTGATGAAATTCCACTTTAGTTCTTTTATTTGATTCATTCATCACATTAGGTTTTTTGAACATTGGCTTTGGTTAGGGTTGTCAAGGAGAGATTGAGAGTTAATCAATTTATTCTATAGCACTACATCAATCTACATGATGGGGTTTCTTGGTTGGTAAAAGGGGTTCAACAACTAAATTGAAAAATTAACTTTGGATTTGGTAATTATGATGTGCTAGGTTTAAATTGGTGATTGTTCAAGCCTTAATTTGAATTAACCTATTCTCCTTCCTCTTGGTTGTCTCTAGCATCCCATATGTATAATCATGAGGAATGATCCACCACATAGTGCGTTTCTTAACAATGCTTCCTACAAATTCTCAACATTTCAATGTTAAACTAGGGCCTATCCAATTATTACCTTAGTTTCATGAGCTTGAATATAAAAATCCATATTTTCACATTAAGGAGTTTGAAGAGGAATGTGATACCTTCTAAAACAATGCTAAAGTAACCCATCTAAATCTTTTTCCCTTCTCACTGAAGGATAAAAAAAAGATGTAGCTAAATTCTTTAAAGCCTTTGTCTTTTCCCAATTGAAAAACAATTGGCTAGCCCTACAAAAAGCATTTTTCAAAAGTTATTCCCTCTTCATCGAACAAATACATTAAAACGTCAAATCACAAATTTCACACTTAAAGAGAGAGAGAGAGAGAGAGAGAGAGAGAGAGAGAGAGAGAGAGTTTTTATGAATTTTTAAAGCGATTCAAGGATCTGCTCCAAGCTTGCTCTTATCATGCTTTTGAGAAATTTGTTGTTAGTTGGTTTTTTCAATGATGCTTTCCCTACTTCCTTGTGGCAATTTGTTAAGATCATGTCTTAAGGGGAGTTTATTAATTAGATTCTTGATGATGTATTCAATTAATTTGATACCCCTTATGAGAGTGCAAAAATAGAGAAATGCCTCAATGGACCAGAAGTCGTAAACTCTAGCTCTTAGAAGAATGAAGATGATGAAAACAGAGAAACAAAATCGGATTGCCTAACCAATGGGGAGACAGCTCAAGCCATGTCCCAACGCTCAAGCAATTCCTGTAAGTTGTTTGTCATATTTATAGATTTAGAAACTAGCAGATGCCGGGTTCTGCCAAATATAGATCTAAAATGTAATGCAATTTTTAATTTTTTCTATCAAAATACACAATTTCATAAATCATGAAAATCACACATATTCTCAACATAACATATCCATCCCGATTTTATTATTAATCACATTACTCTAAGGAATATTGATGAATGTAGAACTTAATGTTCATGCATCCTACAGGAACGTCACCTCACTTAGTTTAATTTTATTCATACGTGTTCAAACATTGCATATTTGGTAAATTCAAGTGTGGCATGTGTGAAAACAAACTTTGACACCATTAGAATCCGTCTAGATTAAATCCTTAATATACCTCTTCTGAAATTCCTAAGGCATCATCAAAGTGAATACATGACCAGTTAGTGAGTGTCCTAAGCAATTTGTTTTTGGGCAATCCCCATATTTTTATATCTTTTCTACTCATATGACATCAATTGCCATGATTGTTAATTCTGCAATTTAAAAATATACTTCTAAATGTATATAGCTTGTGTTTTTTGATTTTGGTATGTGTACAGTGACATTAAATATATAGTACTTTCAACAATTCAAGTGCAATTGATACTAGCCATTTATTTTTGTCTTACCTTTCCAAATATGGCCACCTTGGGCTCTTTTATCACATTTGGCTCTTTGACATCTTTTAAGGGATTAAGGTTTAACTAACCTTTAGCTATGTGTTAACCTATCGCCAACACTCAGAGTCATCTGAGGTTATGAATCATTTAAACTAGTAAGACTTGTAAACCCCCACATGTAAAAGAACTTGTACCAACTATAATTGATGTACAAATGTATGTTGTATAAGTTTGGGTTGACTTTGGAAGGGTTTAGAATGGATTGTAAATAAAAAATAGGTCAAAAAGGTAAAACTGGGCAAATCGTACCAGTACGCGTACCAGTATGCCAAGGTCCAGTAGGCAGGTCGTACTGGTACGCGTACCGGTACACTTTGTGAAAATATAAAATTTTAACACGTTTGTCAAACTTTTGGGCTATGCATTTTATCCTTCAAATTTTGTAAATGGACAATGATAGAGTACCAATGGTGGTACGTTGGGCCTCGAACGAATCAATCAATTAAAGTATACTTAGCCCTCGTATTTTAAAATTCTGGTCAACATTTACTTGAGTATTAGGATTAATCATAAAACTAAATATTTTTAAGTCAAACTAAGGTCTCCATTGAATCCGAAAGGTCAAAAAATATTAGGAGAGGTAATATGTGGTGTATTAGAAGTTAGGAAGTATTCCGGAGTGATGACACACTTTAGAGAGAATTTGGGTAAAAAAGGATTTTGAACACTGCCTGGTATTTTGGTCATAAATTTTTATTCTGATGTCCATTTGATATGTAATTTGGATAATAGATAGTAGACATCTAGAGATACAAAAGTGTATTTCATGAAAATTTTTCAATTCGACTTCTAAATAGGTTAAAAATATACTGGAAGTTGTAGCAAAAATCTGTTAGTCAAAGCGTACCAGTATGCGTACCGGTACACCGAACTCCAGTAGCTAAACCATACCGGTACGCTTTGTCTGAAGCTTGCCAAACAGTAAAAAAAATTAGGATTTTTGTGTTTTAAAACACCATTCTAAGCCCCATTTGTCCCACTCTTCCATTCCACTCTCACCTCACACCTCTTAGGACCCTAGAAGAAGATTAAGGGAGAAAGAAAAGGGATGAAGAAAGTCAGTAGAGCTTGGGTTCTTGCTTGAGATTATTGATTCAAGGTAGGATTTTCTCCTCTTTCTATTACATCGAGGCTAGGACTTATGTCTATATGTACTCTTTTGACTTGAGATCAAATATGTACTATAAAACCATCATTCCTGGGTATTCTTGCAAAGATTAACATGTTTTAAACAAAGCTATGGTGGAATAGCTCTTAAATATTTTTTTCTTGCTTTCAAACCTAGTTCTCAAGAGAAGTGAGTTTCTCTCTTGATTCTTCATTGTTTTTTATTTTGAAACTCTAGTGCTTTGTGTTGAGTAATGAAATGATATTATTGATGATCTCTTGCATTTTTCTTCGATTGCTCTATGAAAATAATACATGTGAAAAATTGAGAATTTGTAGAATGGTTGGTTATTTGAGAAAATTGTTGGTATTGTAATTCTGGTATGGTTGTTTGAATGAACATGAGTGAGAGGTTCCTTGTAAGGATGTTTGAGAAACAAAACCTTGAGGGTGAGAGGTTCCTTGTAAGGATGCTCATGCCAAAAAAACAAGTCCTTGAGGGTGAGAGGTTCCTTGTAAGGATGCTTATGCCAAAGAAACAAGATCTTGAGGGTGAGAAGTTCCTTGTAAGGATGCTCATGCCAAAGAGGACAATATTAAATCATGTATGGGGTATTAGTTTACTTTTGGAAATTGTATGACTCATTGTTGGTAATTGGTTTCACCTTTCAATTTAACATTATTGTTGTTCGTATGCTAGAGATCTATTAAAATGTCATGATTTTACTTCAAAAGGTTATATATGCTATTTGTGAAATAAGACTGACTTGTTTTACATACTTTCAAAACCTTGTTTGAGTTTGAGAGTATTTTCCTACAGAGCTCAGTGCTCACCCCCTACAAATAATGTCAACTTTCATATTTCTGTTTAGAGGAAGAGCCCAGAATAAATGAGCAAGTAACTTGAGAAGCTCAAGTGGATGGGTAGGTAGATCCGGAGGGGGATGTCTAGACTGTGCTATTCGATTCTAGACTAGGAGACACCTTTTTAGATACTGTTCATGTTAGTATTTTGTTATTCCGCTGCACGATTAAGTTGGATTCTTTTGGGTGTAAATACCTTAACTTGACATATTCTTTTGGGATGTAATGGTTATTTTTTGGCATATTCTTTTGAATGATGTTGTAAATATTTGATATGATGAACAAAATTTTCTTTATTGATGGATTAATTTAGTTGCTCCCATGATGTGAATGGTTTTAACTAATAATGCCACCCAAGGTGTATTTTGGGGCGTTACAAGACTCCTAAATATGAAGATGAATGGTTGGTATGTACTTGGTTTTTGAATTTTCACATAAAATACATAATCCATGCACCCTAGGAAAAAAGTAAATTTGTTCAAGGATAAAGCTCTCATACTTATAATCATCATGTTCTCTATTCCCTAATATTTCTCATAATAATACACTCAACTTTGAATTAATGATGGATACACTATAAATCAAATTAAAGTGTGATTACCATAATAAACAATGACAAACAAAAAAAATATTTTTCTTTTTTCTTTTCCAACATTTTTTGTATTTTTATTAAATAACATAAAAATAGAAGAATATGCATAAACACACAACAAACAATGAAATTAAAGCAATTATCATAAATCCTAAAATAAATGTCCAACTAGACGTAAAAAATCTTTTTAAATTTTGAATTTTCTGTTATTTTTTTTTCATATAAGAAAACAAAGTAGAATAAACAAGTAAAAATATGTACAAATAACTTAGTTTCCAATGCATGATATGTCATGATATACTCCTAGGGCTAAGTTTCTAAAACGCTCACTCATAAAAACCCTTATGTAATTATTTGAATTATATTAAATTATCATTTACTACTTTGATATAAAATGAATTAAGGATAGGTCATATTAGATGTAATAGATGTTTGAAAGTGTTTCGGAGCTTAGATGCATTTTTTAGGGGATTTGGGTAAAAATAATTAGACACTACCTTAGTATTTTAGCCATAACTTTCTATCCACATATCTAATTGATTTGATTTTCATGAAACTAGACTAGACTTCAAGAGCTACAAATGTATATTTCATGAAAATTTTGTGAGTCCACTTCTAATTATTCCAAAAACTGTCTTGGAAGTTCAGGTAGAAACTAGCATGTTCAAACGCAACCTAACCCTAGAAGTTTAGGCCTGGTAGACCAAACTGGAAAAAAAAGAAATACTAGGAGTGGAGCACGTTCGAACGTAACTTACGTTTGAGCGGGCCATTTCGAACGTGAGTGTGCATTTTGCAACGATCAAGTTTGGACTGCCTGGACTATTTTGAAACTTATTAATAGTCTGAGTGTAAACCCCCGCATGTAATAGAACTTGTACCAACTCTAATTAATGTAAAAATGTATGTTATATAAGTTTGGGTTGGTCTTGAAAGGTTTTAGAATTAATTGTAAATGAAAAATAGGCCAAACATACAAAACTGGGCAAACCGTACCGGTATGCATACCGATACACTTAGTGAAAACTTGAAATTTAACCCTCGTTTGCCTAGATTTTGAGCTAGGCATTTCATCATTCAATTTTTGTAAATGGACAATGATAGAGTACAAATGGTGGTATGTTGGGCCTCGAAAGAACAAATCAATTAAAGATTTAGCTCTCGTATTCTAAAGTTTTGATAAACATTTACTTGAGTATTAGGATTAATCACAAAACTAAACATTTTTAGGTTAAACTAAGGTCTCCATTGAATCCAAAAGGTCAAAAAATATTGGGAGAGGTAATATGGGGTCTAGTAGAAGTTAGGAAGTATTCCGGAATGAAAACACACTTTAGAGAAAATTTGGGTAGAAAGGATCTTGGACACTTCTTAGTATTTTGGCCATAACTTTTTATCATGATGTCCATTTAATCTGAAATTTGGACAGTAGATAGTATACATCTAGGGATACAAAATTGTATTTCATGAAAAATTTTCAATTCGACCTCTAAATATGCAAAACTGCAATGGAAGTTGAAGCAAAAATCTATCAGTCAAACGTTACTGGTACGATTTGTCTGAGGCTTGCCCAACAGTAAAAAAAGATGAGATTTTGGTGTTTTAAAACACCCCTCTAATCCTCATTTTTTTCATTATTCCATTCCATTCTCACCCCACACCTCTTAGAACCCTAGGAGAAGATAAAGAGATAAAGAAAAGAGAGGAAGAATGTCTTTAAAGTTTGGGTTCTTGCTTGAGAGCCTGGATTCAAGGTAGGAGATTTATTCTTTTTCTCTTACATTGAGGTTAAGGCTTATGTATATATGTATGTTTTGATCTAAATGTTATATATATGATATGAAATCATTATCTCTTAGTCTTTTGAGCAAATATTACATGTTTTTAATAAAGTTAGGTTTGAATACCCATGAAATCTCTTTTTGTATTTTCAAAACCTAGGTTTTGAAGAGTGGTGGATTTTCTTCTTAAATTCTTCCTTTATTATTGATGTTGGAACCATAGAACTTGGTGTGAGTAATAAAATGATGTTGTTGTGATCTCTTGTACTTTTCATATTTGGTTATTGGAATTGTCACATAATGAATTTGGGTATTTTGTTAATACTTTAAAAATTGCTTTTAAATCGGGGACTTGTGAAATTGTTGGGTATTTGAGAAAATAATGAGTAATATATTGCTTGTATGGTTGTATGGACCAATATGAGTGAGAGGTTCCTTGTAAGGATGCTCATTCCTTCTCAAGAGGTTCCTTGTAAGGATGCTTGAGAAACCAAACCTCGAGGGTGAGAGGTTCCTTGTAAGGATGCTCATGCCAAAAGAGGACAATGTGTGATCTTCTCAAGAGATTTCTTGTAATGATGCTTGAGAAACCAAACCTTGAGGGTGAGAGGTTTCTTGTAAGGATGCTCATGCCAAAAGAGGATAGTATGAGATTTTCTCGAGGTTCCTTATAAGAATGCTTGAGAAACTCAAACCTAGAGGGTGAGAGGTTCATTGTAAGGATGTTCATGCCTTGAAGGACAATATCATATCATGTGAGGGAAATGGTTTATACTTTGGAAATTGATGTTTATTGGAACTTGGTTGGTATTGTTCATTTCTATTATTATTACTACTTAAACTTGAGATTAGTTGTAAAATGTCCCTATTTTACTTCAAAGATTATATATGCTATTTGTGAAATGAGACCGGTCTTTTTATATGTTTTTCTAAACCTTGTTGGAGTTTGAGAAGATTTTGCTACAGAGCTTCGTGCCCATCCCCTACAAATTACATATTTTCAGATTATGTGCTAGAGGAGGAGATTAGAGTTGATGAGCCAGCAAATTGGGAGGCACCACCCGAGGGAATTGATTAGCACACAACTTTGTATATTCTGAGATGCTAATCAACTCATTTTGTGTGCTTTTAAGCTTTAAATGATATAAAGTATGATAATTGAAGTCTTAACGCCATGTGGTTGTACTTGCAGTTGAATGGAGACAATCATTGTTTTAAAGACCCTCTCACACCTCTTGGGTTGAAGGGAATTGAAAAGATAGGTTGAGGATAGCTCGGGAGCAAAGAAATCAAGAGTTGCAGATAAGGAAGCAGAATGGTACCGGTACCCAAAACCTACTGGAATCGGGGTACCGGTACCCAGTACCGATACCACGTTCCTGACGTGCCCAAATTCTACAGATCTGCTCAGCTGTTTTGAGGGCCCTACTAGTGCGACTCCACCACTTTTTTGACACACCCAGGATATTGATCAGCGTGCCCTCTCCTTCCTTTGAACCCTGATGCTACAACATTTAATGAAGAGTGAGAAAGAAGGGTAAAAATAGCCCCTGACATGGGTCTGGCCCTAGCTGCCCCTTACTCCCCTTTGGTTGACTACCACCTCCAGAGGGTCAGCCATGCTCTCTTGCACGATTTTGGAGGGGAGCAACTTACTTCTCCAGAAAGAGGGGTTGGAATGGATTATTACATTTGGTATTGTATGAAATATAGAAAGAGAAGCTCTGAGGTAGAAGACAATGAATAGTGGGTTCTACAGAGAGAAAGTGACGTTTTCATGTATTTTCCATTGTTTTAGCTTGGACTGTTTTGTAAGGATCTTTAGAACTTCTTTGAATGCTATGAATGCTAGTTCATTTATGTTGGTTCATAGTTTAATGCTCATTTCAATGCTTTACCATTAATGTTCTCTAGTTCTTCATTTTTCATCGATTCAAAATGGGTTTTCATCTCTTTCAAACTTAGCTTGTGAGTTATTGCATTTAGTTACTCTAGACCTTCATTTCATTACAATGCACTTTCATTACATAGTCATTCTCATTTCAAGTATGAATAGCTAAATTTTCTAGTTGGCAAGACCAAGGGGGATCTCTCTTTGGGCACACCATTTCAACTCTTTCTCCACCCTCCCTTTAGAGTCAAATGGTTTGTTTTGACCAGATTGAAGGTGGGTGATTCAATGAGACTTTGATAAACCGTAGGCCTAGTCACGGTTTATGCTTAGATACTCACCGATATCATCCCCGACTTTCTGTGAATCAAACATTCTTTCATACCCAATCGGAGGAGTGGGTTGAGTTGAGGTGACATACCCATTGGAGTAACCTCTTGGACTTGCCAACACTTGTTTCCTGTTACATTCTCATTAGCTCACACTTCACCAACCTAATCGCAAGACAAAGTATTTTTATATTTTCGTGTTTCACTAAATCACTTCAAAATTGACACACCTCCTTCCTTGTGGATACGACCTTGGAATACTCTTTCAAGTATCACATGACACACGAAAGTCTCCTTGCAATTGGGGAGCATTTTTGTGCATACGCATCCCATTCTACTTCATTCCATTTTTCTTGCCTCATTGTCCTTTCTTTTGACATTATCCCTAGGGGAAGAAATCTTTCTCCCCCGGCCATACATTGCATCATTTGAGGGAGTGTAATTAGGGGTTAGTTGAGATTAGGTATTTCTATCAATCATTTTTGTACCAGTACCACGAACCTTCTGGCCGAAAAATAGCCTGCAACTTAACTTTGAGGCTTGGGGGTCCCACCTACACTTCTCTCACTTGCCCCCCCAACATTTCCTGACACAAGAGCATGCCTCCCTTACACATTTGAAAGACAAAAAAAGCTGGACATTAATGAAGCATGGGAGTGAAGTGGGCTGCACATGGGGTTGCAGGTTAGGTTGTCAAGAGCCATCAATCAGCCCCCTATTGATGGATGACCTTTCACACAGACCCTAGGGACCCTCATGGACGAAAATTGAAGGCTCACACTCCATATATCTCAACATTATTCAGCAAGAGAGAGGGTGGCTACCTAAGCTTAGGAGTAGATATAGAAAGCTCCAAGGAGGAAGACATGAATAGTGTAATGTAAATTTCGTTTTTGCTTATTCTTCATCATTTTCATTGTTGTAAGACTTGTGTAAGCTTCCTTATTTACTTTCAATGTCATTTAATTCCATTGCTTTGCAAGTTTAGTTTAGTTTCTTAGCTTTCACCATTTATGTTTTCAAGTTTTCTTCAATTCTTAGTTTAAAATGGGTATTGAATATTTTTCTTCTTAGTTTATGTTTTCTTGCATTTAGTTAAGTTCCATGCTTCATTTCTTCATTATGTCCATTTACATTATGCTTGTCTTTCCATTAAGTATGAATAGTTAGATTTTAAGTTGGTTAATCCAAGGGAAGACCTCCTCTTGGGGATTCCATTTCAACTCTTCTTCATTCCTCCTTTTTGAGTCAAATGATTCAGTTTGGCGGGGTTGAGAGTGGATGAGTTGGTGAGCCTTTGATATCCCGACCACGGTTTATGCTTAGATACTCACCAATCTTGTCCCTAGCTTCCCTAGAATCAATCGTTCATTCATGCTCTATCGGAAGAGGGATTGGGGTTAAAATGGTATTCCTATTGGAGTGACTTCTTGGGTTTGTCAATATTTGTTTCTCATTGCATTTTCATTCTAAAAACACAACCCCAAAACATAAACAAAAGATTTTACATTTTCTTTACCTTTTTGCAAAATCACTTTCACAAAACTCCCTTTCCTTCCTTGAGGAGACGACCTTGGAATACTTTCCAAGTAAAACACTGACCACGAAAGACTCCTTGCAATTGGGGAGCACTTTTGTGCACATTCCACATTTTATTTCACACATATTTTGTTCATCCATTTCTCACCATTCACATCCGTTGTTTCCTATCTCTTGTATCATCCCGAGGGAGAGTGACACTCCCTTCACACATAAGCCATACACATTTGAAGGTGGTGTTGAGAGGTAGAGAACGACACCGTTATCAATCAATCAGGAATCTAGACCCCGAAGTGGACCTGTAGAGATATAGCTTCTTTTGTACTAGACTTGAGAATTTAGAAGTCTAGTTTTCTTTTGTATTTCCACTACAAGTGTAATTTAATTCATTTGGAATGTAAATGCCATAGTTTGACATATTCTTTTGGAATGATCTTGTTACTTTTATATATGATGAATGAAATTTTTTTTATTGATGGATTTATTTAGTGCTCTCATGATGTGAATGGTGGTTAGCATGTAATGCCGTCCAGGGTGGTATTTGGGGCGTCACACTAAGATTGCCCTTTAAGGTAGTTTTAAACCCTAGAGAGCCAAGAGAGGTGTTGAGACTTCAACTTCACTTTATAGCTTAACATATTCACTTTAGGTTTGCTAGTGTACTAATTCGCTTTATTTTGTATATTTTGCGTGTTAATCCTTAATTTCTATGTGGCAGGTATATTAGGTGAAAATGTGAAGAGTAGGATTTATTTAATGGAAATAAAAGAGTTGAGATTAAGTAGCTCAAAAAAGGATGAATTCGAGGCCTTGGATATCCATTTTGGAAGAATGATAGAAGTTCTATCGGTGGTAGAACCATGTTCTACCGGTAGAAAAACTCACAATACTTTGCACTTTTGTTAGAAAAGTCCTACCGATAGGAAATGTTACAATACTTTTGTCAGAGGAGTCCTACCGGTAGGAAAAGCCACAAAAGTTTCAAAAAATTTGTCGGACAAAGTTCTACCGGTAGTTTTCAATGTTCTATCGATAAGTCGGCATCAGATTTTGACGAGGACTCCTTCTCCTGTCTGTTGACTTGCTGAATATTCAAATATATCTTCCAAGATCTTCCAAGACCTTATTTGGAGGAAAAAAGACAAATTAGGAAAGGAATTTTTGGCTAAATCTTAGAGATATTGTTGGAAATCTTTTAGGAATAAAAGATAGACATAAAAGGAAAGATGATCTCTAAAAAATCAGTTGTATCTCTATCTCTATCTCTCTCGCATTTTTCCTATAAATACCAACCCTTGGGGGTATTAGAGACACACCTTCTTCCTCATTCCAATGAGGTTGTTTCTCCTTCTTGTTCTTCATTTTCTTAATTTAGTTTTAGTTTGCAAGCAAGGTTTTTCTTTAGTTACAACATTTTATCTATTTTATTGTAATTGCCTTCAATTCCTTGTTTTAATTACAAAGTTCTTTATTCAAGTTGAATTTCAATTCAAGTTTTATTTACATGTCTTCTTTAATTGCTCTCAATTTCACTTTCATCATGTTTGAGTAATTTACTTTCTAGATAATTGTAGGAGGGGTTCTCAACCTATGAATTAGAGTTTATATTCTAAACTATGATTTTAATGTTTATGTGATTGATTCCACATGTTATGCTTTTGAAAACCTAATTGGTTTGCTTATGTTCCTTTAAATTGTATGCAGTTTGGCTTGGTACAAATAGTTTTGGTGTTTCCTTCACTCTTTAAAGTACCAATTCTTTCATCATAAATCATCTTTCAACTGTTACATTAGTTAGTTCAAAGTTTTAAGCTGGAAATCGTCCATCTGTAGTAGTTTGATACAAAAACAGATGACTTATCAAAGGTACTTCAATTATATCACAATGTTAGATGTAACTTGCTATACGTTCTTGAGACATAATTTTAGGCCACTTTTAGAATTTATTTGAGCCTTAGCCTAAGCCTATTTTTTCTTCTCATTATTCATAGTAGTTGTGATTGAGCTTTAATAAAAATTTCGTTTCTTAAGCCAAGCATAAAAGTGTTTATTATACATTCGTTATCCTATAACTGATATTGTTTACAATTTAGAAAGGGAATGAGTAACGCCCCAAATACCACCTTAAATGACATTACGTTCAAAACACCATTCACCGCATGAGAGCACTAATAAAATTCATAAATAAAAGAGACGTCATTCATTATCCATAAAAAACTTATAACATTATCCAAAAGAGTATGGCAAACCATGACATGCCCATCTATGAATTTCATAGTCTAGAACAAAAGATAATATCTCCCTAAGCATCCATTTTAGAATCAACATGCCCATCTATGGGAGTCTCCCAATGTGCCGGTTCCTCTACTAAGAGCTCCTTTGCTAGATCATAATCTGAAAAATGTTTGTATGTAGGGCGTGAACACTAAGCTCTGTAGGAAAATCCTCTCAGACTCAAACAAGGTTTAGAAATCATATAAAATAGGTTGGTCCCCTTTCACAAATAACATATAGAACTTTTGAAATAAAAACTAGGACATTGATATAGATCTCAAGTTTAAGGAACAACAGTAATTTAATGAATAAGTTAAATCAATATACAATTAACAAACCATTTCCAAACATAATCCATTCCACCATAAACTATTTCCAATAAGTTCTTGTGGAATCTCATACTTCCCAGAACTCTTGTAGAAATCGTTTCTGGTACGATGAACAATAGCCCACAACTGGCATTCGTTAATCCCCATTGTCCTGTATGTTGATTGCTTCTTAGGAATCTACCCAAAGATTATACCTAGTCCACCTATCACAATCACAAGCACTTTAAAAAATGGCGTATACCATCTCACACAACATTGACGAATCCTTCCTAGTAAAGGTATACCGTCCTTTGTTCGAACTCCAGTGAATGATAGTGGTTGCATTACCAAATGACAATCCACTACAAGTGTAAGCAACCATCTCACCCCCACTAGGATAGACTAACGTTTACACTCTATGGCATATGTCGAAGGCAATTCAAGTCCATCACAACCACCATACAAATGAGAAAACCAAAACATTCTCAATTCACCAACCATTTCAAATAATTACAAAATCCCCAATTTCACATGTAATGTACCATATAATAATTGAAGAAAAAGAGCAAGTGATCATCTTAAATATCATTTTATCGTTCAATATAAAGAACTAATGTTTGAAATTAAGAACAAAGGGAACAGTCAAGTCTTGTAACCAATAACAAACAAATATAAATGTTTGGAATTAATAACAAAAAAGAAATCAAGAGAAAATCAATTCCCTTGAAAACTAGGGTCTCGAAGGCCATACAAAAGATTTAGTGGTTACCCACCCACAACATAGCTTAAAACAAGTAATATTTAAGATTGGGAATCAAGAGCAAAGAAGAAATCAAGAGAAAACACCTTTCTCTTGAAAACTAGGGTTTCAAAGGCATACAAGAGATTCAGTGATTACTAACTATAACATAGTTTAATCCAAGGTAATAATTACAAGCATACAAGGAATGATGATTTCATAGCAAATAGATATGATTTAGAGTCAAGGGAATATATATATATATATAAAATAACCCTAACCTCAATATAAGAGAATGGAAGAAAACCCCTACCTTGAATCAAGAATCTCAGGCAAGAACCCAAACTTTGAAGACCTTCTTCCTCCCTTAATCTTCTTCTAGGGTCGTAAGAGTTGTGGGGAGAGAATAGAATGGAAGAATGGGGTAAATGAGGCTTAGATGGGTGTTTTAAAACACCAAAATCCTGTCTTTTTTTTACTGTTTGGCAAGCCTTAGACAAATCGTACCGGTACGTGTATCAGTACGGTTTAGCTATTGGAGTTCGGCGTACCGGTACGATTTGACTGACATATTTTTTGCTTTAACTTCCAGTACAGTTTTGACCCATTTGGAGGTCGAATTGGAAATTTTTCATGAAAATACTTTTGTAGCCCTAAATGTATACTATCCACTGTCCAAATTTCAGATCAGGATAAAAAGTTATGGCCAAAATACTAAGCAGTGTCCAAGATCCTTTTGTAACACCCCAAAATACACCCTG
>CM042192.1:29979039-29989242 GCA_023539305.1 Ilex asprella
CCAAATTTATCATGTAACAATTTCAATAACTAAGTATGTAAAATACAAGAGATCACAACAACATCATTTTATTTTTCAATATGAAACACTAAGGTTTTGAAATCAAGAGTAAATCAAAATTTAGAAAAGAAAGTTCATCTCTCTTGAAAACTAGGGTTTAATGGTTGACCCACCATTTATATTGTTTAAAGCATGTTAATATTCATGAGGATATCAAGAATCAATGATTTATAGCATACATATAAAATTTAGAGTGTAAAGGATACATATAAGTAAACCTAGCCTCAATGTAAGAGGAAGAGAAGAAATCCCCTACCTTGAATCCAAGAGTTTTAAGCTAACCCAAGCTCCAAAGATCTCCTTCTTGTCTTCTCTTAGGGTTCCAAGAGATGTGGGTAAAGGTGTAGTAAAAGTGTAGAAGAGGAGAGGAGAAGAATGGTGTTCTTGAGAAATTTCGGTTTTGATTTCTATAAGGTGTGAAGCTATCTTGATCTTGGTGTTTTTCCCTTTCTTTATCTCCTCCTAGGGCTCTAGGATGTTTGTGGTGAGAATGAGATGAAGAATGGGGCAAATAGGGCTTGGAATGGGGTTTTAAAACCCAAAATCTCGACTTTTTAACTGTTCGAAAGGCTCCAGAGAAGCGGTACCGGTACTGGGTACCGGTACCATTTAGCTACTGGTTTCGGGGTACCGGTACCATTTGACTGCCTCGACTTCCAGGAAATTTTTGACCCATTTAGAGGTCGAATTGGAAAATTTTCATTAGAGACACTTTTGTAGCCCTTGATGTATACTATCTACTGTAAAAATTTCAGATCAATTGGATATAAGAATAAAAAGTTATGGGCAAAATACTAGAAGATGTCTAAGATAATTTTTACCCAAATTCACTCTAAAGTGGATTTTAACTCGGGAATGCTTTCTAACCTCTAATACATCTCATATTACCTTTTCCAAGGTTGTTCGACCTTCCGGATTCAATGGACACCTTATTTTGACCTAAAAGTATTTAGAAATTCATCTAATCCCCATTTTCATGTTTCAACGTCTTTGAAACTCAAACTTTTCAATCAATATGCGTCTCTAGTATTTATCCTATTATTAAAATCTATATGGTTTATCCTTACCTCATTATACATATTCACACATTCACAACAATATTTTACTATATATATCTATACAAATATATAAAAGAAAATACGGGGTGTTACACCTTTCTACCTAAATTTTCTCTAAAGTGTCTTTTGGCTCCGGAATACTTTCTAACTTCTAATACACCCCATATTACCTCTCTCAATGTTTTTCGGCCTTCTGGATTCAATGGAGACCTTAGTTTGACCTAAAAATATTTAATTTTTGTGATTAATCCTAATACCCAAGTAAATGTTTACCTAAACTTTAAAGTACGAGGGCTAAGTATAACTTTAATTGATTGGTCATTTCGAGGCCCAACATACCACCATTGGTACTCTATCATTGTCCATTTACAACAATCAAAAGATGAAATGTCTATCCCAAAAGCTTGGAAAACGAGTGTTAAAATTTCACAAAGTGTACCGATACGCGTACCGGTATGACTTGCCTACGGGACCTCGGCGTACCGGTACGGTTTGTCCAGTTTGTCTTTTTGGACTATTTTTTATTTACAATCCATTCTAAACCCTTCCAAAACTAACCCAAACTTATACAACATACATTTTTACATCAATTATAGTTGGTACAAGTTCTATTACATGCGGGGGTTTATAGAATGGTGGCTACAAGAAAAGAAAGAAAAAGAAAGTACGAAAAAGGATGATTCGTATTTGAGTTTATTCAAATAAAGAGAAAAAAAAAGATGATGAGTATTTGAGTTTATTGCTTAATCCCCCCCCCCAAAAAAAAAGAGAGAAAAGAAAGAAAGGCTGTGAAAGAAAAGAGATAACATAAAAAAATGATGTGTCTTTGCAAAAGTGTTGAAAAGAGAAAGATAGAAATATATATGTTTTGAGTTATTATTCCAAACAAAAGAGATTTGGTTAGAAAATTGTATTTTCAAGATATTCTTTTGAATTCTTTATTAACCTTCGTTTCTATAATCCATTCCCCTAATGCCACATTACAACCTGATTAAAGTCTTTTTTGATCTTAAGAATCATGGAAAGTGTGTGTACCCAATAATGAAATATGAGATATATTAGCTATATTATTATCATTTGTTTTAACATTCTTCCATGAGATTATGCCAAAGTTATTTCATTTAAATAATGTTCTTTATTTCAAAAATATGGGAGTTTTATTTTGTTTTTGACTATAAAAACTCTTCTCACATATAACCTATGAGTGAAACAACCACTAAAATCAGAAGTTTTTGGTTATGAGAGTAAATCCTTGGTGAGATTTGCATCGAAGCTAACATTGGATAGCTAATAGAGATGTTGATGTGGTTTGACAAATCTTTTAAATTACACAATCATTTCATACACACACGAGTTCCTAATGTTGATGCTGATGTGAATGTGAATACTTTTACATAGCATTTAAATCTTTAGTTTAACTTTTATGTGAATAATAAGAGTGGATGGTGAATTGTTCTTAAATTTCATTGTCAATTAGGAGCTAATAATATGTTCTAAAATTTTGGATGAATAAATGGAAGTTTGTAGGTACCTTATCTTGAAACCTTCACGAGACAACACTCATCCACTTGGGGTAATATAGGGGTTTAACGACTTGTTGCATATACTAAATGCAATTGTGATTGCCTATGAAAGTGGTTTTAAAATTTAGAACTTATTTAAATTTTTATTTATTTTTAGTATGCTAGGGATTAGCAAAGCTTAAGTTGGAGGGTGTGTTGAAACTTCAACATTGCATTATTTTATATCTTAACATATTCACTTTAGGTTTGCTAGTATAATAATTCGGTTTATTTAGTTTAGTTTGCATGTTAAGCCTTAATTTCTATGTGCTAGGTATTTAATGTGTAAATGTGAAGAATAAATGTAACGCTCCAAAAACTGGGGGTCCTGAATTTAACAAATTTTGGGCAGAGTCTTCTTTGTACGGGGAGCTCTACCCAAAATACAACTTGTACAATTATACTATATTGACCACACTGGGTCCATTTATAAGTAAATAAATAACCACATGGAATGTTTCTTTTACATTAAAATAGTCCACATCCACTTTGGATGACATTGCCATCTAAAACCAATCACAATCATGAGAGCGACTAAATAACTTCCTAATCAGAAGAATTTAATACATCATTTACCTTACATATAATGTCATCCAAAAGGATGTGCCTAACCATGACACTTCTATCCCCAAAAGAATCAGACTAATTCTGTGCAGCAGAATAACAAAAGTATTGGGCTTTACAAAGTCTCAATCTAGAACAAAAGAAGGTAATGCTCTAAGCATCCACTTTGGGATCTACGTCTCCTTCTACTGGAGTTTCCCACTGTGTTGGCTCACTAACGCCCAAAATATAAACCATTATCCCACAAGACCTTGTAGAATCACATACTTCCACAAGTCCTTGTAGGAAACCATTTTCCACAACAATAACAGTAATCCATAACTTGAATACTCCACAACAATATGTATATGTATCTCAAACATGATGCGAGACAAACACCATGAATCAACACATTGAGTAATATCTAGCCCCCTCCTCACACACAAATATTCTCCAAGATATCCATCTTTTAGAAAGGGCGTATGTCATACCAATGGAAGTGACGTATCCAATCCAGGCTTTAGTATACTAACCCTCCACCTCCATACATATGAGCAATAGCAGTTTAGTCTTACCAAAGCATTAACCCTACTACGAGTGGTAGAAAAAGTTCAAACCCACACGGAGAATGAAGAACGTCTACCCACTCTACGATATCTCGTCAAATGCCACCCATGGTCATCCCACACTCATAAAAGATACAATACCAAACTCAATTTCTCAATTTACAAGCATATCTCAAAAATTCCTAAATTTATCATATGACAATTCCAACAACCAGTTGATGAGCACATAATATTGCACATTTCATGGCCTCATTACATTCATTATAACTCAAATTTTGTATTTAATTACTTAGTGCTAGCCTATTGTATGAATAATGTTGAATTCTCGATGTTGCATGTTTTGATAGCTTAAATATTGGATTTTAGGACCTTTCAACTATGTTGGATGTGTGGTAATGGCATGTACACTATACATGAAGAATTGGAGGCTTAAAAGTGAAGAAATCAAGGAGGTGTTGGTCTTTGGGAACAAAAGCGCCAGCAGCCACGCCACTGTGTAGCAGATCCTCGGTTTTCCTCCATTTTGACCATGATTCGCTCAGAATTTGAAAAATTTTAAAACATAAAAGTTGTATATCTGGATGTCTTCTGTATAATTCCAAAATTTCAGCTCAATCCAACGGTTAGATCAAGAGTTATGTCATTTCTACCGAAGGTGGTCCACAACAGAAACTCTACCGGTAGACCTTACCGGTAGAGTACTCTACCGGTAGACCCTATCGGTAGGGTAAAGCTACTGGAGTGCCCTCTATCGGTAGACATTACACTCTACCGGTAGACATGTCCGAAACAGCCCAGAATTCCCTGCAACTCAACTTTGCGGCTTGGGGGTCCCACCTACTCTTCTCCCACTTGCTCCCCAACATTTTCTTACACAACCACATGCCTCATACACCCTATTGGATGACTTTGGAGGCTTGGCATTAATGAGCATGGGAGAGAAGAGCAAGGCAAGTGGGGAGGATGGCTAAGCTTGTTCTAGCATTCAAGACTCAATCAAATCAGAACCTCTCTTGGGAAGGCCTGCTCTTACACCTTGGGGACCACCATGCACGAAAATTGAAGGCATACACTCCATTATATTCAGCATTACACACAAGTTCTAAAGGGGTGGCTATCTAAGCTTAGGATAGTTTTAGAAGTTCCAAGGAAGAAGACAATGAATAGTAATTTCATTTTTTTGCTTTTCCTTTCCATTTCAAATGTTGTAAGCTCTAAACTTCTTGTAATTCTTAATCCTTGCACTTTAATCTCATCTATTTCATGTTCATTTCAAGTTTAGTTGTGTAGCTTAGATTTCACCATTTATGCTTTCAAGTTCTTCATTTCTTAGTTTAAAATGGGTATTGTTTATTTCTCTTCTTAGTTTAAGATTTCTTGCATTTAGTTAAGTTTTAATCTCCATTTCATCCTTGTCTCTTTATATTATGAATGCCTTGCTTTTAATATGAGTAGTTAGAATTTAAGTTGGTTAATCCAAGGGAAGACCTCCTCTTGGGGATTCCGTTTCAACTCTTCTTCATTCCTCCCTTTTGAGTCAAATGGTTCGGTTTGACGGGGTTGAGAGTGGATGAGTTGGTGAGCCTTTGATATCCCGTAGGCCTAGTCACGGGTTATGCTTAGATACTCACCAATCTCGTCCCTAGCTTCCCCCGAATCAATCGTTCATTCATGCTCAATCGGAGGAAAGTTTTGAGTTGATTTGGTATTCCCATTGGAATGAATCCTTTGGATTAGCCAACACTTGTTTTCTTGCATTTTCATTTACAAACCAAATACAAAACTCAAATACAAGATTTTACACTTTCTTTTCACTTTTGCAAAATCACTTTCACAAAACTCCCTTTCCTTCCTTGAGGAGACGACCTTGGAATACTCTTCCAAGTAAAACACCGACCACGAAAGACTCTTTGCGATTGGGGAGCGCTTTTGTGCACACACATCCCATTTTACATCATTCCATTTCCCTTGCCTCATTGCCCTTTCTTTTGACACTATCCCTAGGGGAAGAAATCTTTCTCCCTCGGCCATACATTGCATCACTTGAGGGGAGGGATTAGGGGTTAGTTGAGGTTAGGTATTACAACCAATCACCAGTTACGAAAAAATACAAGAGATCACAACAACATCATTTTATTACTCAACACAAAATACTATGGTTTCGAACTCAATAATAAAGGAAGAATTTAAAAAGAAAATCCATCACTTTCTAAAAACTAGGGTTTTAAAACAAGAAAAGAGATTTCATGGGTATTCAACCCTAACTTTATTTAAAACATGTAATCTTTGCAAAAAGACTAAGAGATGATGATTTCATATCATATATATAACATTTAGAGGCAAAGTATACATATATAACTACCCTAACCTCAATGAACAAGAATGGAAGAAAATTTCTACCTTGTTTCCTTAGCTTTTGTGTGAGAACTAAAAGATTTGATCTCCTTCAACCTTGTATTTCTCACTTTTTTCCTTCTTCTGTCTTCTCTAATGGTTAGAATAGATGAAATGGGTTGCAAATGGAAGAGGAAGCACCCAAAACAAGTCTCAGACGTGTAGCCCTCAGTTTGGCGCGTCCGAATGTGTGTTTCTTACCGTTCGCACGCGTGTTGTTTGGGCCCAAATTTCTGCAATACACGTCCGGACGTGTGTCTATTCTCGTCCGTACGTGGGTGATATAATACCCTCAACTTTCAGATTAATTTGACCTATTTAGAAATCGATTCAGATTTTTTTTGGTGAAATACACTTTTGTAGCTCTAGAAGTCTAGTTTCTACTGTCCAAAAATCAGATCAATTGGACTTATAAATAAAAAGTTATAGCTAAAATACTAAGGTAGTATCCAATTTCTTCCTATCCAAATCATTTCTAAAAAGTGTTTTGACTCCAAAATACTTCCTAACTTCTAATACACCTCATATTACATCTCCCAATGTTTTTCGACCTTCCAGATTCAATGGAGACCTTATTTTGACCTAAAAATATTTAGAAACTTATCTAACAACCCTTCCCAAGTTTAAACGCCTTCGAAACTTAAATTTCACAATCAATTTGCCTTCCTAGTATTTATTTCTATTTTTACAATCTATATGGTTCATTCTTAGGTCATTACATATATAAGAATTAACACACAATTACATTATTATATTAATGTCAATATGTGGGGGTTTATAATAAACATTGATTTAATAACAAGTATGAGTTGAGATTAAATTTCTCAAGAAAGAATGAAATCTAGGCCTTGGAGATTAGTTTTGGAAGAATAATAAAAGTCTTACCGGTAGGAAATGTTACAATATTTTTGTCATAGAAGTCCTATCAAATGCTCTACTAGTAGAAAAAGCCACAAAAGTTTCAGAAAATTGGTTAGACAAAGTTCTACAAGTAGCTTTCAATGTCCTACTGGTAGGTTGGCAACAGTTTTGACAAGGACTCATTCTCCCAGCCTTTAACTTGCTGAATATTCAAAGATATCTTCCAAGACCTTATTTGGAGGAAAAAGAGACAAGTTAGTAAAGAAAATTTTGGCTAAATCTTAGAGATATTGTTGGAGATCTTTTAGGAATAAGACAGAGACTAAAGGAAAGATGACCACTAAAAAAACAATTGTATCTCTATCTCTATCTCTATCTCTATCTCTCTCCCCTTTTCCCTATAAATACCAGCCCTTGGGGGCATTAGAGACACACCTTCTTCCTCCATCCAAGAAGGTTGCTCCTCCCTCATGTTCTTAATTGTTCTTAATTTAGTTTTAGTTTGCAAACAAGATTTTTCTTTAGTTACAATATTTTATTTATTTTATTGTAATTGCTTTCAATTCCTTGTTTTAAATACAAATTTCTTTATTCAAGTTCAATTTCAATTCAAGTTTTATTTACTTGCTTTTATTTACATGTCTTTTTTAATTGCTTTCAATTTCATTTTTGCCATGTTTGAGTAATTTACTTGCTAGATAATTGTAGGAGGGATTCCCAACCTATGAATTAGGGTTTATATTCTAAACTAGTATTTTAATGCTTATGTGATTGATTGAACATGTTATACTTTTGAAAACTTAATTGGTTTGCAGACGTCTTTGTTATTTGTATGCTATTAGGCTTGGTACAAATAATTGTGGAATTTTTTACAATCTTTAGAGTACCAATTCTTTCTTCATAAATCATCTTTCAATTGCTACATTAGTTCTTTCCAAGTTATTAGTTGAAAATCATCCATCTACAGTAGTTTGAATACGGAAGCAGATGACTTATATATTTAACGTAGAAACTCTTATTCATAGGTGATATGAATTTTGAAGATTATCCAATTTTTCCATTTATTGAATTTCAATTTCATTAGTAGTTAACTCTCAAAATTTTCAACTTTAAAGGGCTTTTTATTTTATTTTTCTTCACCTTGGATTCCAATTCTTTCCCCAAGGAGATGACCTTGGACTCTTGTTCAAGTTACTACACGATACCTTTCTCTTATACTTGGAAACTTTCATGAAAATACAACCCCTTTTGAGGGCAAGCAAGAGGGTATGAGGGAAGAAAAAGCAAAAGATCATGAGGAATAAACGCTCAAGAAATGAATCAACGTATGCTAGGATTGATTAAATTGCGAATCAAGATATGGATTTTTTCACAAATTCATTCATTGATATTGGGGTTATATATTTATATTATTTTCATCTCTATTATAAAATAAAAAAATATATCTATAATGTTTTCACGTTAGTTTGATTCCAAGATTTGTTTCTTGAATGAAATACAAGTTTTGTCAATTTGAATGCTTTCTTTTTACGATCTATCACATATTTCAGTGGAATTACTCTTGCACTTTGAGAATTGTGGGATTTTGGATATTGAAAAACATGAATTTTTATGATTGCATATATCTTTTGATGTGATTGATGAACTAGAGTTACATGTGAACCTATATCACAAAGTGTTTAGACGTATTTCTTACTTTGAGGGGTTCAAATATTTTCTATCACTCGTAGTGGAGTTAGTTCCTTGTGAGGCTCCGAACCACTATTTGTTACACAGGGGACCGAGGCTGGGAGTTGATATATAATAATCTTAGAAAGGATTCGTTCATTTTACACCTTTCCTGAACTTTGTTGCCTTGCAGGTTTTTATTATTGAGAATATAGAGTTTTGTGGACTAGATATGTTTGTTATATAGATTCTTGTTTATTCGGTTTGTATTCATGAGATATTGCGTTATGAGATGTGATTTAGGAATGATTCTATGATGATCCAAATTTAAGTGTTCTTTTTACGTAAACCTATAAAATCCCGGGTAAATTTGAACTTTTATGGGGCAAAACGGCAAATTATCACCATGGTTCAGGTTATAAACCTGAAATTTTCTAGAGCTCGGCTAATGAAATAGACCTCACCATTGGATTCGTTTCGTGAAATCTAGTTACCATATCAATTTTCATTGAATTCTGAGATAGTAAGATTTTTCGCGTTTTACGAGGCGATCGGAACCCCAGGAGACCCAAATACAAAAATTTTAATTAAATTATGAATTTTGAGAAATAATCGAGGGCAATTTAAAATAAAGATATTTTAAATCTGAATCGGGGCAAAATTTAATCATTTTGGGATGAAAACAGACCTAGAATTAAAAGAGACGTGCGGCCAATTGTGGGCCAAGTATTCTAAAAATATAAATAAAGAAAAAATATAATTTTTCCCCACTTGTTCAGCCATTCTCAGCCGATAGAAAGAGGTAGAGAGAAGAGAGGGAAAAGAGAGAAATACTTTACCTTCTCTCTACCATCTACAGAGCTACGGTGCTCGAATCCGCCCGGGCCAAGAGGAAAAGTTGTTCTCCTCATCAAGGGCTATGCTCTCATACCGAAAAGGAAAGTTTTCACCAAAGATCAAAGAACGAGATTTTTGGAAGGGAGGCATTTGGGTTAGAAGCGGGTTTGTGGAGCTCCCAATGGTCGTTCCTTACGCTTCAAATGGTAGAAAATTCTCCTACTTAGTTTTATTCACCACTTTGAATGTTATGATGAAATGGGTATGTTAATATCTATACTGATAAGATAGGACCTAATTTGAATTTTTAAGTTGGGAAAGCACAAGAGCGGTTTAGATTTGTTTAAGAATTTTGATCCAATGGTCTAAACTCACTCCCACAAAATTTTCCCACTCAAATATGTCACATCCAAACCTAAACTCTAATGCTCTAAAATTTTGAATACAGAGTGACAGATGGAGGCTCCTTCACTGGAATTTGGCTCCTCTACTGTGTGGAGGAATAGCAAACTGTGTTGTTCCAAAAAAACGAGGGCCGGATCATAGATAGATTAGTGACTCATGCAATATATATATATATATTTAATTTTTATACGTATTAAAATTCGAGCCGAACTAATTAAAATTTAAATTGATTAAAAATTATATTTTTTA
>CM042192.1:29998765-30011194 GCA_023539305.1 Ilex asprella
CAACGGAAGTGAAAGAAAGTAAACTAAAGCTAGAAAGTAAGAACATTAATGTAAAGACAAGAACATAAAGTGCATGAATTTAACAATACAAGTAGGGAATTAAACTTCCCAACTATAATAAAGATTAAGACAAGTCGGGAATTGAACTTCCCAACTATAATAAAGACTTGAATTAAAAGAGTTAGAATGTAAAGACTTGAATTAAAAGAACTAGAATGTAGAATACTTGAATTAAAATGAAACACTACATATAGAGACTATCTATTCTTCAAGAGAAGAGATCATGATGTCTCCTCTCCAAAAGTCTTCTTCAAAGCTCCCAAAAAGGGAGTATTTATAGGCAGGGAAGAACAAGGGAGGGGTAAAAGAACAGTGCTGGACGAATCAAGGTAAAAGATCTGGAGTGCAGTAAAAGAATCAGGCAGTTTGCAGTCTGTCGGTGGGAACGTTCGAACGGTCCCTTCTGTTCGAACGTGAAGGTCGTTTTTGCCTTGTGTTTGAACGTTGAACTTCTGGCTTTCACATGGGTTGCAGTCTTCTGCTAGGGTCATTCACCAACTCCCTGCAGCAGTCAGGGTCCTCAAATAATTCAGAAATTGTGTTTGATCATGGCGTTTATGTGCCTAAGAATCTTTCTTCTGGCTTGGAAGTCAACACACGCTATGTATTTCAGTCAATCTGATCATGTCAGTGCTTCCAGTGTCGTTCGAACGTGGTGTGGCGTTCGAACGTGATGATGCGTTCGAATGTGGCTTTAATCTCCAGGGTCTGTCTGCAACAAGCCTTTGTCTCATCTGCTTGGTTCATAGGGACGTTCGAACGTTACCCACCGTTCGAACGGTGATGCTGTCCTCAAGCTTATCCACCTTTTTTCCTTAAAGTGCTACAGTTACACTTAAATGTTGTATTTGAAATCCTTAATCCTTTTTCTCACTTTAGCACCTGAAACATCACCATTTAAACTCCATCAAAGTATAATTAATCCAAAAGAAGCACAATAAAATGTTATAATTGAGTACCAATCACTTAGTAGTTAGATTTCTTTTATTGTTATATTTTTATTTTCATAATGCTGTAGTTTAGATTTTAGCACGATGGTTGTTTACTGCTCTCTAATTTGGACTCATTTCACTTGAGCATCATTGTAAAAAATTTTATTGAGTATCATGTTCTAGTCTAAGTTGGGGGGGTGTAAACAAGCTTTTTGTGTTTTATTTTTTATGTTGATGTATATAAAAAAAATTTGAAAAAAGGGATATCTCATTTTTCATGTTACTTTCATTTTTCTCATTATATGAATTCTTGTACATTGAGGACAATGCGTGGTTTAAGTTGGGGGGTGAGGTGCACCATTCATATGTTCCACCACTTTTTGTATAAAATAATGAAAAAAGTGAAAAATTTAAAAATTTTGGTTGCAATATTGATCTATATTCTCCTATTCTAATTGTTGTGGGAGTTGTGATGGCTTAATCTTCATTATGAACTTTGAATACATGATCACATTATAAAAATTTATCCTATGTTAGAGTATCACATATTTGTTTATTTTTGAACTCAACCATAGCGCATCATGAACTTGTAATTTTAGTAATTTACGGGCTGAGTTCACATTTAATGCTTGACATAAATAGTAGAGATGTGTAAAAACCCATGTGAGCTTTAATGTCAATTCTTGTTTTAAGGGAACTTACATTTACTCAATGAACAATTTTTTCAATTTCAAATTTGTTCAATAATCTCATTATACTTGTTTTAGTTAGGTGCATTTGGGTAGTTGATTGATTTTGTCTTGAAACGCATAACGCTCCTTTATGCTTATTGAGAAATGATCTTAGGCCATCTTTGTTTTGTTTTGAGCCTTAGCCTTATTCTTGAGAAAAGTTTATCCCTAGTGCTATGATTGAGCCTTAATAAAAAAATCGTTTTCATACCACACATTGACCAAGCTAGTGCAAAATTATTACAATTACCTCAGCTTTGGTTGTTCTTAAGAGTTGAATATGAATGATCATGAAAGGGAAGGAATGGTGATGTGGAAACCCAACAAAAAGGGATGACTAGAAATGAAAAAAAAATCCAAGAAAAAAAGGAGAAAATGGGTCAGAAGAAGAAAAGAATGATCAAAAGAAAAGGAAAATGTGAAGGAAAAGAAGAAAAAAGAAACAAAGAGTATGGTGATGGTATAGACTAGAACTCCCATAAAAAGAGAGATCTTTTTGAAATAAAGGTCATTCACTTGGAACAACCCTCTTTGTTTTATATATCATTCATTTCACTTGTCTCAATATCACCCCAAGGCCCCATTATAACCCTTGAAGTCCTAAATGATCTAGAGAAGCATAGGAGATGCATACTTTTGACGAAAAAGAGGAGTTGATTTTGCTATCTAATGCCCTAAGTGAATCTTGTATAAGTGAAAAAATGACTAGAAAGTCATTTCAAAAATTAGAAAGACTTAAAGATTTGCTAGAATTAATACATTCGGATATTTGTAGTCCTCTAAATGTTAAAACCCATTGTGGTATGGAATATTTTATTACTTTTACTGATGACTATTCAAGATATGATTATATATATTTACTAAAGAATAGATCGGATGTCTTACAAAAATTTATTGAATTTAATGCGGAAGTAGAAAATCAACTAGACAAAAAAATTAAACATTAAGGACGGATCGAGGTGGTGAATACATGGTTGAAATGTTTGAATCTTTTTGTAAATAAAATAGAATAATACATCAACAATTTCTTATACACCTTAACAAAACGGTGTAACCGAAAGGAGAAATAGAACACTTTTTCACATGGTTAGATCTATGCTTAGTCGTGCACACTTAAACACTGCTTTTTGGGGTGAGACTATTTCTATGTCATTTATATTCTTAATAGAGTACCTCTAGAACAACAGGAATGACACCATATGAAATTTGGAGAGGTACAAAACCAAGTCTTTCTCATTTAAAAGTTTGGGATAGTTCGGCTCATGTTAAAATTTTAGGACCTAATAGAGGGAAATTAGATCATAAATCCATAAAATGTACTTTTATTGGATATTGTGAAAATTTTATTGGCTATAGATTTGTAATTCACAATAGTAATGGATCAAAGTAGAGATGCATTTTTTTAAAGATAACTTAGATAAAATTGAGAAAATGGTTGAACTATTTGAAATTACTAAGAAAAAAAAAACAACCACAAAAACAAATAATAAAAGAGCCTCCACCCAATGATACTTTAATTAGAATAGAAAGAGGAAGATATTCATCTATCTACTTAAAAGATTATGCATACAATAGTGAAGAAATTATAAATGATCCTATTGATTTTAATGATGCTCTGAATTCAATTGATCATTTAAAATGGAGAGAAGCAATTAAATAAGAAATAAAATCTATACAGAAAAATAAAGTTTGGGAGTTAGTTGATTTACCAATAGATAGAAAACCAATTTGGTGTAAATGGATCCTTAAAAAGAAATTTAAATCGGATGAGTCCATAGATAAATATAAAGCTAGACTAGTAGCTAAGAGATACACACAAAATGAACGTATAGATTATGATGAAACATATTCTCCCATAGCTAAGTTTACTTCAATAAAAATATTAATGTCATTGGTTTCATACTTAGACCTAGAGCTACATCAAATGGATGTTAAGACTGCTTTCCTTAATAGTAAACTTAAAGAAGAAATTTATATGTATCAACCACAAGGATATGAAGTTGAATGTAAAGAAGATAAGGTGTACAAATTGAATAAGTCCTTATATGACTTAAAACAATTCTCATGACAATGGTATCATACTTTTCATGATGCAATTATATCTTATGGTTTTGTTCCAAATAACTACGATCCTTGTATATATACTTAGAATAGTGGGAGTTATTATAGTATTCTTTCCTTGTATGTAGATGACATTTTACTTGCCAGAAATCATATAAATAGAATTTTAGAACTAAAAGATTGGTTAAACACCAAGTTTGAAATAAAATATATGGGTGAAGCACATTATGTACTTAGAATTAAAATTTCTACAGATAGAAAGCAAAGAAAATTGAGCTTGTCTCAAAAATATTATTAGAAAAATATTTTAAAGAAATTCAAAATAGATTCTTGTAAACCTATTGAATCACCCATTTACAAAGGAGTAAAATTGTCTAAAAGAACATAGCTCCTAAAACTAAAGAGGAAATACAAGAAATGAAATCTAAACCCTACGCGGAAGTTGTTAGTAGTCTTATGTATGCTATGGTATACACTAGACCGGACCTTAGCTATGTTGTTGATTTGATTAGTCGATATCAAAGTAATCCAGGTATACCTCATTGGTTATCTGTGAAACGTGTAATGAGTTAAAATCAACCAAACTCGTTAACCAAATAAAGAATTATTCTAATGGTCAAAGAACCACCGTTAATCCCATACTTAGCCAAGTACCCAAAGTTTTAACGATTGAACTTTAACAATTAACTAAAACTAGCCCCTTGATCTCATATCGATAGGTCAATTTTCAAATGCAAGGGATTACGATACAAACTTTTGATCAATTTTACTACTTCAATACACATTACTCAATATCATCCAAATGACTTATTCTTAAATTTATGTCTAGCACCACATCCTTCATGATAATACTCTAGATATTGAAAATGTTTACCAGTCATATCATCATAAATGATGTTGCACCGCCACAAATCATCATTGATTGAATAGTCTAGTTTTCATAATGACTTCAATCAAATCTAAGGATAATCACTAAAGGTATTATCTTCAATAGTTGAGTCACTTTCTTAACCATAAGAAAAACTTCAATAAATCCAACAAAATTTTTAAAAGTCGAGTATCATCATCATTTATGTCATCTATCACTATCTTCTACCATTTGGATTATCATCACTTCATCAATCATTGTCCTCAATAATGTAGACTATCTCCCTGTACCTCTGCATCTATCACTATCCTTCAACATTTGTATTATCACATTCTCTATAACTGTCTTTTTCTCTATTTGGGATTATCACCTTTCACTATTTCATCTATTTACTGACCTCCGTCCTTTGGATAATCATCATTGAGCATATCATACACAACTATTCTCAACCTTTTGGATTACCAACTTTTTCAACTCTACAAGTCATTATTCTATTCCATTGGTCATGACAAAAGTTTTAGTGTTCTACAAAAATCGTGATTTAGTTAACCCTTTACGGGAAAGAACTTACACCAAGACACTAAATGAGACTATTAAATATTTTTACGTGAAAATATCCGACTCTTTCAAACACAATAGATTGCATACTAGATACCCAACCATAAAATCAATTTTTCTCAAATATAAGTATAACCATTAAAATGAACTAGTAACTCCCAATTTGTTTACTTCAAAAAAATCTACCCTCATAAGGTCACTTCATTTCTTATTTTGTCCAACAACATACTCTATTGAAACCACAGAGAATATTATATAATGTTATCTTGACTTCAAAATTACCATATTTATCGTCTAAGGTCCACAAAAGTAAGCATGGTGATGGAGATCGTGTAGGAATTGGATAGATATTAGATATTAATTATAATAGTTATTTTGATACTTTTAATATTTATTTTTTAAGTAATTTCTTTCACCTTTTAAGGGCTTAGTTGTCATTATGACTATTTATTTCATTTAGAGTTCTCTTAGGATTTGTGCTCTCCCTATATTATATATAGGGGATATGGTATTTATTTTGGTTAGACTTTTAATTTTTATTGATTATTGATATTGAATCATTCTTCTTCAAATTCTCTCTCTATTCTCATCCCCTTTTTCTTCTTCCCTCCTCATCCCTAATTCTTCCTTAATGCGATTTACATCAATTTGGTATCAGAGCCTAACTTTGAATCTCAAAAAATATATATATATTGTTCACGGGGCACTGTTCACGCAGCAACTATTCATCGCTGTGAAAAAAAAAACAAATCTGTCCCAGCAGTTTTAGAAATTACAGAAACACCCCAGAAAGTTTCAGAAGTTATAGAACTACCACCAGAAAGTTACAGAAATTGTAAAATCTATCCTAGCAGATTCAAAAAATTACAGTAACATCCCAACTATTCCAAAAATTATAGAAACACCTAGAAAGTTTCAGAAGTTAAAGAACTATCACCAGAAAGTTTTAAAAATTATAAAATCATCCCTAAAAAATTTTAAAATTTCTTCTTGATTATGGTATGCATACTCCCATAGATTTTGAGACTATTATTTTTATTCATTGAGAAATTAAGAAATATGAAAAGGGTCCAAAACACATTTTCTTCTATTTAAAATTTCTTGAAATTATCAATTGCATTCTTGAATTTGTTCTTATACCATTCTCAAGAGTCTCTCGTCGAAGTCATCATTATAGGAAGTCTAGAGATGTTTATATGGAGTCAACCCATATGACCAAACGAGTCAAAGATCCTTTTATATTTAGTGGGACTTTAGATCCTTTTGAATTCTTGAATTGGTTAACTAATTTAGAAGAATATTTTGATTGACATGGCATGTCAGATTCCCATTGCGTCCATTTTGCTAAATCGATGTTGGAGGGTTTCGCCAAGAAGTATTGGCAAACAATCCAAATAAGCCTAGATCCCTTTGAAAAATCACATATCACTTGGGTTGAGATATAAATTGAAAGAGAAGTATTTGTCTATTTCTTACATGAATCAATTTTATGACCAATGACTCAATCTTAGACAACATTCTTCTAGTGTCTCTGATTATTTTGTCCAGTTCGATTATCTCATGTACTTGTGTGTCATTGTTGAAAAATCTTGGACAATTGATCAGTTTATTCTTAGATTGAGACAAAAAATTAGGAAGGAGGTCAAGCTATACACTTTTAATACAATAGTTGCAGTCTATCAATATGCTCTAAAGGTTGAGAGATTTCATAAGAAATCCAACTATAACTTGATGAGTTCTCAATCACAGTCCGCTAAACAGCGTGAAAGACCTTCCAATTTTAATTTCACTACATATGAGTATCATGATTACTTGAACGATGTTCATGTTGTTTTTGCATGCTTTCCTAATCTAAATGTGGCAAAGGATTTAGATATGCTAGTATCGGATAAAGAGAAAAATGTTACTCCTATTGACTTCTAACTCCCCCATTCAGTTTTATCAGATCAGAGTCCCCCTCCTTTGCACTCACATAAATCGAAAGAAAGTGTGTGTGAGTCTTTGCTTCTGTCAATTCTTGAAGCATCATTAGTCTTGAAAATTGTTAAAAAGTCTGTTGAGTCTACACCTATGCAAGATATTAAATCAATTGAGTCATTTATTGCAACATCTACTAGTGACTATTCAATGTCTACTTGTCCAAGTCATGAAAACGTTGTTACGGATTCTTCCAAACTTGAGATTATTGACATTGTTTTGGATTCTGCCCCACTTGAGAGTGTTAATTTTATTTTTTTGCCTCTTGTCAAGTGTTCAATTGAGTCTGTAGTTTCTTATTTTCAATACAATAGTGTTATAGTTACTTCTTTGTCATTGATATCTTGTCCCACTGAATGCCTTTTGTTCAAATCTAATGAGAATTGTTTTGTTATTCTTGAGTTTGGATCTAATACTTATTTGCTTAATTTTTCATTGAATGTTAGTATTAATCCAGATTTTTATTTGGAGGACATGTTACTTAATCGAGGTACTCTAGAACCTCTTATTTTGTTATCCAGTGTTTCTACAGGTGGAATTGCTTCTTCCTCAGCACTAGCTTCAGTTCTTATCTTTCCACTCCCATCACATATTTCAGGCCAAATAGATGAGGTGCTACGTGACATGATTTACATTGCTACAGAAGGAGATTCTTGCATTTATTCTTATCGATGGAAAGATATTGATAGTTCTTTCATTCTAGATGAGGTGTTCTGTCATTTTCATGCTGCTCTCTTAAAGTACTTCTACTTTAAAGACTCTCCGGATGAGAATTTTTTTTCAACCGGAGGAGAATGATGGGGATTGTGTAGGAATTGGATAGATATTGGATATTAATTATAATAGTTATTTTGATACTTTTAATATTTATCTTTTAAATAATTTCTTTCACCTTATAAGGGCTTAGTTATCATTATGACTATTTATTTCTTTTAGTATTTGTGCTCTCCCTATATTATATATAGGAGATATGATATTTATTTTAGCTAGACTTTTGATTATTATTGATTATTGATTATTGATATTGAATCTTTCTTCTTCAAATTCTCTCTCTATTTTCATCCTCTTTTTCTTCTTTTCTCATCCCCTTCTTTTTCCCTTCTCATCCCTAATTCTTCCTAAATACGATTTACATCAATTTGATATCAGAACTATTACAATCTACATCACATGGTCAACCATCACCAATTGTTCCTTTAAGCAATCCATCAATCTCAACTTTAGTGAATCATTATACTAGAAGGGGGCACCCTTATAATATAAGCTGGTATTCTAACCTAAAAGATCAAAGTTTGAAACTCAAGAATCATTCCAAAAATCTTTTTCTCTAAAACATCATTATAAAGAACTAGTACACTTTGTTGTATCAGTATTTAGGAGAAAATACTCTATTGGATACCAGTAGCAATGCTCGTTGTCCTTAACACTCCAATAAACATATTATCTCGTAACATCTTCACTCCACACCATCAGGTATACTTTTTCCAACTTATATATGTCCAAAAGGACTCTAGGAATCTTAGCCTCCTCTATAACGATGACACAACAATAAATGTTCATATGTGTGTCGCAACCTAGGCTCTGATACCACTATTGTCACACCCCAACTCCAAGGGTATGACCGGCCGTGAACCATAAATTCATAACCTATGGAACACATAAGCCTAACTAATAAACTAATAATATATAAGTGAAAAATAACATTAGCACTACATTGATCTTATGTTAATATGTCAAAATCAACATACCTAAACATGTTTGTCCCAATTATCCAAGTAAGTAAAGATGGCTATACGATATATGCTACAGAGGTCACAACACTATTAGTCCCAAATCAATTCCCTGAGTCCGCTATTGACACTCCAATCCTGAAAATTTTTATTTTAAAAGCATGAGCTAAAAAGCCCAATAAATGGAAAGACATGCATATTTAAAGTGGTTGAAAAACATATTTGGCATACGACATTTAAATCAAAGATTTGGAAAAATAACTTCACCAAAATAACCAATTTCTCAAGAATAACACAATCGAGTTTCAACAAGAAATCATACCACAACGGTGCATCATATCATAATGGTGGAAACTGTATAATATCCAATAATCGATAGGAACTAATACCGAATATCAAAAGATCTCAAGATTGAATCTAACATCGTACTTAGGGTCACCACAGCCTCACCCGGGTTTGTTCCCTAAGACGATTTGGTGAAGGTCACCAGAACGCACCAGGCACTGTTCCTTCAATCGTTGAACACTAAGATCACCTCAACCTTTCCCCGGGTCTGTTTCCTAGTGACCAGAGTCACCACACATAAATGAATAATTTCTCTGGGCTTTTAGTTTTGGTCTCATTCACCAATACTAAGTCTCACCATATAAACAAGTGATCGAGTCACAATACTTCACAAAAGAATTTATCGTATGTCACTAGTATTTAGACACTTAGAAAAACATTTTATGAAGGTAGTAATATTCAAAGATATCGTATTTTTTTTCAAATGTTTAGAGATACAAGAAATTTTTGAAAATACGTAATATGTCAAACCACTCACCTCAAGTCCAAATGGTATGTTACTTGTTACTCGAAGTAGAGTAAGATGTTATCGATGTCTTTTCTCTTTTCTCACAATTTCTTTTCTCCTTTGATGAGGTGCTCTTCTTTCCTTCTTTTCTTTCTTTTACCCTTTATTCTTTCTTAAAAGTGGAAGACTACTTGTGCTCTTGTTTCCTTAATCCAATCCCCAAATGCCCTATTTATAGGCATCCTAGGATTATTCTAGAATATTGACATGTGACATTGTTATGGTATATTCCTTAGAATATTCTACCATTTTCCCTCCCCTAGATCTTTCTAGATTTCAAACTTACTTTGTACATGACAATTCCACTAGTATCTAGACTCATCTATGATATTCTAAAGTCTTCTCCAACTTTCTAAGTCCTTTCAGAACTTTCCAAAACATTCTAAATCTCTCAAGAACTTTCTAGTATTTCCTAAAACATTCTAAACTTCTCTAGATTGTTCTAAAAAATTTTGGATTCTTTTGCAATGCTCTAGGTTCCTCGATGTTCTAGAACTTTCTAAATTCTTCTTCAACATTCTAGATTCTTCTAAATTGTTCTAGGTTATTCTTGAACTTTCTAGAACCTTCTAGAAACTTCTCCAACATTTTAAATTCTTCTAGACTATTCTAGATTTTTCTAGAAACTTCTCCAATATTCTATATTCTTCTTTAAAATTTTTCTTATTTCTTTCAAAATAATATTCCCTAACTAATTCCTTGCTAAAATGAAACAGCATATTACACTCCGACTAGATGGGGCCGCATCGCAAGTAGCCTAAACCTAGAAAAACAAAGGACATCTGATCCCACAGGCCACGAGATCCTGACCAACCCCTATTGACAGCAAGACAATGGACGGTGCATCTCCAAGCTTCCATCATGTGCATGTTCAGAGGATGCATGGCACACTTCCAGAGAAGGGCGCCATGTATTGTGAGCCTGTTGTCCCCAAGTGACATCTGCCGGCTACCCCTGCAATTGAAAATGTGAACTCTAGGGCATTGTGTCCATCATCAGGATCCGAACCCAAGCACACATCAATCAGATGACAGATGAAATGTAAATGGTAACTATTACGGATTGAAATAACAAAGTGAGGGCTTCTTTCACTTGCACACCAGCACCACGACATACAGCATAACTAAATTAGTGGTTTTTAACTGTTGAGAACACAATTGGCCTTGCCAGGACCGTTGGTTCAAATAAAGGTTTGACTGAGTTGTTAATGACCGATCCATTCAGAAGAACGTATTTGACCTTAATCTCATTTTAGGGATATTCCCAGAGCACTTGTAATTACACATTCCAGCTCAATCATTTAAGGAGTTCTTCCCAACAGAAGAAAAATAAAATCGAACAAAATTTTGGAACTTGCAAGAACCTCCCCTTTTGCAGCCACATTCATCTAGTCCCATGGAAATGCAGGTCCTCACTTTTAATTTATTTTAACATGTCCCCCAAGATTTAAGTCATATGATGGTAGAAGTTGCAAATTACATGGTTTCAAGTAGGTATGGTTTAGGAAATATGATCCAGCCATTACACTGTAGAATGACTGCAGTTTTCCTTTCTAAAGTACATCAATATAAAAAAAATGTTATTAAAAGGAACCACCCATTCCCCACGAACCTATGCGTACCACATTTATGGTGCCCTACCGAAACCGAGCCACTGCCTGTTCGTAAGAGGTATAGTATTTGAGGAAGCAATACCAGAGAAACACAAAAGCCCTGAAATTGCACCCATAATGCACAGCATTTCAAATACCAGTATCTCCATGGGAATCTCAGACCAGAAGCTTACTTGAGCTGGATCTGCTCTGGAAGCCCATACTTTTGTCTCCTTGAGTTCCAACAGGATTTTTCAACAAGTTTCATATACTATGGTATTCAACTCATTTGCTTAGATGGAGATATGAAAGGTTGACTAGGAGAATACATACTTTGCAGATCATCTCACTTTGTTCGGACAAGTTCTAGCGATACACTTTCCATTGCTACCTGAGTTTCAAAACAAATAATTTGAGATTCAGCACAGAGTTGCACAGTCAGTGACTAACTAAACTGATGCTTACCCACAGTCTAGGAGTTCTGGGATCAAATTTTGGATGCAACTTTAATAGCTCCGAATGAAACGTGATGACGATGGAAACTTTAAATTCAATGGAAAATGGACTGCACAGAGTACGTTAGAAATTAAAAATTATATTATAAACTCATTCTTATGGTTGTTGGCATCTAAATGACATCTATATAATAAAGTACAAACGATTTCAATTCCCCCAAGAAATAAAAATGACTTTGGTTTTTTATGGTTGAGATCGTTCTTGAATTAATCCAAAATCAATCTAATAGCTGAAGATAACTCCTAAAAAATAAGTTCCCGCTCAAGAACTGTCCATATCCAGCCCCTTAATCACGCCTTTTCTCTCTGTCTGAGTCTCTCGTGTATTCCCTTTCCCCAATCTCCACCTATCTATCTCTCTCTCTCTCCCCCCCTTTTTTATCATTCTCACCTGCCACTCTCTCTTGCCCCCATCTCTCTTTCCTACCGCGACGCCGTCGAATCCTAGCACCCCAGCAACGGTCCTACTTTCAGTTAACTCTCTCTCTTCTTCTCTGCCTTCCCTCTCCCCCCACCTCAAATTACCCTCCCACCCGCCTCCGCTATGAACTAA
>CM042192.1:30011594-30031377 GCA_023539305.1 Ilex asprella
CAACAAGTCTACTGCCCAGTCACTGCCACTGCCGCCTAGAGACTCTTCCTCCCTCAATGACACCGTATTCCTGCTCCTCTCTCTCTCTCTGCCTATTCTCTATTCGCCGCACTCACTACGGCCACCCAACAACAACCAGCGATTTGGAATAGTTAAGTTTGAATTTCGTCTCAGTAGCCATCTAATCATAACCACCATCGATGACAGACTCATTGTCCAGGTATCCCCGTGACTATCACTGACTCCACATTAGCCATCGAACCATAACCAGCCGCTGGATACACCGCCATATTCCTCTCCCAGATCCACTGCCACGCCCTTCCTCCCAGCCACCACTACAGCCCATCATTGTCCGAAAGAAAAACTCAAGATTTTGGGGAAATCCTAGATTTAAGGGATTTTAAGAAACCTAAATTGATGAACCTGAAGAGGTTAAACATATTGATATCAATCATTTTCAAAGTCTACTTGGTGAAATAGCTCCTTATTCACTTGATAGAGATGAAGTACTTGACAACCTCCCTTGGAAGCAACTCTCAATGGAGCAATCACTAAACCTGGCTAGAGATATCACAAATGAAGAGATCAAAAGAGTAGTATTCTCAATTCACCCCAACAAGGCTCCAGGACCTGATGGCTTTAATGGTCACTTTTACATAGCTGCTAGGTCTATCATTGGGGGAGACATTTGTGTTGCAATCAAAGATTTCTTCACAAGGGGTCAAATTTTGAGGGAAACAAACAACACTATTTTGGCCTTGGTTCCTAACGTTCCCAACCCTTAAAAAATGGGAGACTTTAGGCCCATCTCTTGTTGTAACATATGTACAAATTCATTTCTAAGATAATTGCTAACAGATTCAAGAAAGTTCTCCATGAAATTGTGAGCCATAACCAGGCTGTTTTTGTCTGGGAGGATATGCGAGGGATTACCACAAAGATAGAGGTTCTCCTAGGTGTGCTATAAAGGTTGATCGTATGAAAACCTTTAACATGGTTGATTGAGGCTTTATAACATCTGTATTGAGGTTCAACTTTCTGGCAAACATGATTGCATGGATACATAACTGTTTGTGCACATCAAAGTTTTCATCTCTCTTAAAGGTGAAGTAGTTGGTTTTTCTAAAGCAAAACGGGAATAAGGAAGGGTGACCCTATGTCCCCTTACTTGTTTGTACTTGTTATGGCGGTTGTTTCCCATATCCTTAATGCTGAAATCTTAGCCAGTAACTCCTTTAAGTATCATTGGAGGTGTAAGAAGCAAAAATTACTCCACTTATGCTTAATACTCTTTAGTCATGGGAATTCAACTTTAGTTGCAACCCTAAAGAAAGAAATGCTAGAATTTTCAAGAATGAATACGAGGATATAGCAACCATCGTCAAATCCATTATTTAAGTGATCAAGTGCAAACTTATCACTGCTAACTACCAACATACTCCAATGAACTTAACCTTCCTTCAGATGTGGAGTTCCTCAGCCTCTAATGCTCTTGCTGGACTATAAGCTTTTTTTGTTTCCTTTGTATTACCTGAACTGATGCAAGTCCTATTATTCTGTAGTACTTTTACCAGTTTGAATTTATTTTGATTTAGTTGTCATTTGATAGCCAAAAGACAACAATTTACTTGTACACTTTGCAAAGATTAATAAACATATTTACTTCCCCCCCTCCCCCCCCCCCCCAAAAAAAAAAAACCTACAAACTTGAAAGTTTGTAGAGTATTCTGCAAAAAGAAAAGGCCGATATTTTGATTGATGGAGAGGCATGCGGAGTTTTGTTGGTTTTAATTTGGGCATTGTTATAGCAACTTGGTGGATTGAGTATCTTTGTTATTGAGTAAATGGAACCCACCCTCGGCCGAGAATTTCATATTGTCTCACCCCTAAACGGTGAAATTATCAACTATAGTAATTCAAGCTAAGATGGTACAAAATGCAGGGTTTTCATAGGCCATCCAATGATGCATGCTATGATATTTAAATTGTCACATATTTACTGAAATTTCAATTTTGGGTAGTTCTTTTTAGGGACATCTACTATCAACTAAAGTTTTGTTGTGACTAATGGTAATTTTTTATAATGCCCCACGAAATTAGATGGGCTTGATCAATTGAGTTTCTTGAACAGCAAATCCCTATTGATGATAATTCAATATCATTGTGCTAGTGGAATCATCTAATCGCTCTAATTTATATTCTAATATCCTAGCGCCACAATTAGTGACTTGATTTTATAGAGGTAGATTCATGGAGCCCTACCAATTTTTCCAACTGAGGGTGGACTAGATTGTTCGAGGCACCGAGGCCATTGAATGATGATATAGTGAGAGAGTTCTACACATATATACGAGCATGCTGATTATTTTGTCATGCATGTGCGAGGGATTGAGATCATCTTTTTAGCAACTCTCATATGCAACACTCTAGGCCCCTATCCAAGGAAGAGAATAATGCCCTAAGGGCAAGATCTAAGGAACAATTGCCTCCTGCTCATATTTTGGCTACTGAATTGTAGTGTATTTCTCATCTTGATCATTGGATCACCCTAAGATTTTATCAAAAATTCTTTATTCTGGATTATAGGATATTGAGTCTAATAGCCAACTATAACAATGATTCGAAATCCCATATTTTTTACTTTCCTATCCATAGAGCACAAGTGTTACATGTCATAGGGACTAGATTAAATCTTGACCTACCTTTGATGATATTGGGTTTGATTCGGCGAGCCTTTGAGGAAGGGAGAATATCTGATGGCCTATCTGTTGGATCATTGATTACTCGTATCTGCAGAGCCAAGGGTATAATGGTTTTGCTCATAGACAAGAAGCAATACCCTAAGAGGCATTTGAATAAGAGCACATTGAAGCTAAACAAGGCCTAAGTTGAGTATATTATAGTTGTTGAGCATAGAAAAGATGAGATGAGGACTCCACAAGTTGATACTAGACCTTGTGCACCACCGACTCACCCAGAGGTCAGTAGTCCTAGGCCACCACCACTTGAGTTATAGGTTCACATATCCTAGCAACCTAGCTTGAGTCACTAGTGGACATGCTTACAAGGGCTATGGTAGAGCATCATCGCTTCACCTTTTCAGAGGTTAGATGCATTGGATAGAAGGATCGTGAACCTTGGAGAGTCCCAGCTAGGGGTGTCAAACGTGTCGGATTTGGGTCAATATTCGTGTTATTAAAAAATTATTTAATTTGACAACTAATATAATATTATTTAAAAATTATAAAAAAATTATAAAATTCTTATTCAAGAATATAATACTCGTTAAATAATTATTTTTTATCTACAGTACCCATTAATCGTGTTATTCGTGTCGAACCTGAATTTGACCCATTTATTACCGTGTCAACTAATCGTGTTTTTTTCGAGTTCGTGTCGGGTTCGGTTCCATTCGGGTTCGTGTTCCAGGTTAAAAATTGACAGCCCTAGTCCCAGCAGTATGTGATGGGATCAATTGCACGTAGAGCTAGAAGACTTAGGAGATGGCTGAAGGGCAAACAGATTGAAGGCGAGCCAGTATCAGATGACACTAATTCAGATCTAGAGCTATACTGAAATGATGGTAGCGATAGTGGCAAAAGTGGAGATGGTGGAGATGATACATCCACTGGAGCTGCTTCGAAGACTTTAGTATAGGACCATAAAGGTGTTTTTAGTGTTATTATTCATTCATGGTCTTTACTTAAAGTACTCTATTTTTTGTTGACTTTTCTATTTTGTTGACTTTTATTTGTTTTGCTAGTTTTCGTTTGTTGTGACGTAGTCTTGGTCCTTGTTATTTGATATTTTATCATTTAGACTATGAGTTACATGTCTTGTTTGTCCTTTACTTTACATGCATGACTTAGTTAGTTGGTTTGTATTTATACTTTCTTATTCTATTATGATTCTACACCACGCTTGTTATGAGTCGTCATTGTATTGCCATTTGTAACACAAGGAAATAATATTTTGGGATGCCTTAATTCTATACTTCGATTTGCATGGGTCGTCATTGGATTACCATCTGTGACAAAAAGGGGATAATATTTAGGCACATATGGGAGGAATCAGGCAGATTTACTCTCGACTAGCCAAGGTAAGTTGCATGTAAATAGAGTGAGAGAGAATTTGTTCTAATTCAAACTTGGAATGAAGTCACCTATTTTACTTCATTTATTTTACAATTGTTATTTTAATTGTGAAGACCAAATAAAGGGGATAACTAGTTGTGCATTGTCACGCAAGATCTTAAGGTTCTCCAGCATACTGGGTAATGCAGTTCTTACATATATTACATATTTGAACCTGCAAAATATTAATATGAGCCCTATGCTTAACTTGGTGTTTTCTATGCCTGTGATTATGTTATGTCTTTCATAGATATCAAGTTTTTTAAAATGTATTAGTTTAGCAATGATGTGCAGGACTATATTCTTTATAATACATTAAAAGTAGTTCTTGTACTTAGAGATTAGGGACATAGACATGAATGTTGAGATTAGTGCACAATTCGTTTTGTTCAGCGGTTTGTGGTTGTAATCTTAATTTCTTAGTTATGTATTTGGTCACAAAATTGTCAAAGGGGGAGATTGTTAGATCATGTTTTTTTAATTGGCTAATTTCGTAAAGTCCTTTGTAAATCTCAACATAGTCCATGGTCATGAGGCTACAACAACGAAGATCTAAAAGCATTACATGAAGAAAAGAGATCATGCATCAAAACTACATCAAAAATACTTCATATGCACCTTCTTACTTAGGACAAGGTAATGACCTAGATATCTAACATGATTCATTAGTTTAATTGACTTAAAGGATTAGTGTTAAAATGGAATCGATATTAGATCCGAAAATGACTCCTAGGTGTCCTTAAAAAAAATTTCTAAACCTGTTATGCATTTTGAAAACATAGAATTGAGTTATATTCGTCTTGAACAATACCTTTTAACGTTCAAGAAGAAAAAATTTTACTTGATTTTAGGCTTAAAAAATCAGTAGCAACCGATCTATACTCGCTAACCTTCGGTAGAACAGTCTCTTAACGACTTAGAGAAAAGATGAGCAAAGACTAAAAAGAGGGCAGTAGGGGTCACCCTTTGAACTCACTCAAGCAGTCCTATTCTCCTAGGTTGGTTTGAAATCTTTTTTTGGTTCTAGTGACCACCACCCTATGACCACCCTCCAATGGCCCGAGCGGTCATTCTTGAATTTTAGTTTTCTTGTTGACCAAGATTGCCCTTATTTTAAACTTATAAATAGGAAAAGTCATTCCTACATCTAAGGCAGGCCTCTTGTGAGTATTTTGAGAGAGAAATCTTATCTTTTACCTAGAGAGTGTCTATTACAATCCTAGACCCAAAGGGCTACCATCTAGTGATTCTTATCCGACCCTCATAACTTGGTGAAGCAAAATTTAATTGGTTAAATACCAAAAATTTGAGTGTGCATACAGAAGATCGTAGGTGCGCCCAATATTGTTCGTGGCTTAGAGGATCCATTACATTGGTTAATCCAAGTGAAGCTATACAGGACATCAAAGAGGCACTTTGGCAAAAAGGCTAATTGAAGAAAGGCAGCATCTAACCAATGTTGTGAAAGTCGTGCCAAGGTGAGAAGTGAAACGAATCACAGGGAAGAATCACAGATAAGAGTTGTAGCATACCAGAATAGGATGGCAAAGTACTACAACTCCCAGGTTAAGCCACCAGGGTTCCTACCAAATGATCTAGTCCTAAAGAAGGTTACCCCAGTTAACAAACATCCTAAGGAATGGAAATTGAGGCCAACATGGCAAGGACCACACAGAGTCGTAAAGGTGCTCAGACCAAGAACTCACCACCAGGAGACCTTGGAAGTAGTTAAGCTACTACACCCATGGAATGCGGAGCATTTGAAAAGGTTTTTACAGTAGTTATTTTTGTTCTCCGACTGGAATAAGGCTCTTCGATTAGCTTGGTAGCTAGTTTCAATAAAAAGGTTGTTTCCTGTTACTCGAGGTCACAAGTCCTAGCATCCGAGTTTAAGTTGAAAAGCCTCTTGGCAACACAAAAATTTGGTACTCTGGGTCTGGGAGGCAGTTGGGGGGCACTTAAACCAGCTTAACCAACCCAAAGGTTGTCCCATACGCACTAAGAACCAGCCACTCAAGGCATTTTGCGTAGCTCGGATTGAACCAAAGAGATTCATTAGAAGCCTAAGGCACCTCTTCTAGCACGAAATGCACCTAAGAAGTTCATTAGAAGTTTAAGTCGCATTGATTGGCTCGGACCAATTGAAAAGGTTCATAAGGGTCCTAAAAATTGAGCAATGATCCTTAGAACCAACCTCCACAAAGGAGTTCCCAAGGATACCCTGCCCAGTTCAAGACTGAACAAGTGAAGCAATTCAAACAATCAGTAAAAATTCAAGTAACATGATCCATAATAGAAAGAGAGAGGTAATTTTGCAAGGCGCCAAAAGCTGTTCTAATAAAACCAAAGTTACAAAATAAAAAAAAAGGAGAGAAAAAGTGAGAAAAGGACACTAGTTTGCCTTATCTATTGACCTAGCTTAATGGCTCCCCTTTGCCTCAACCTTGGGGTCAACCTCCACTTGGTCACCAGTCACCATGACAACTTTGTTGTGCGCCTCATCCCTGGTTTCCTCTTCCTTCTTGCCAACAAGTGAAGCAGGATCATCATCGGATTGGAACTTAGAAAAATCCAACTCCGGAAACTATGTCTTCGCACGAGTTCTGAACTCCTCAAACCCACTGTCAAAGTACTCAAGGGTTTCCTTTTTAAACTCAAAGGAGTCCTTGTACTTCTTCACGTCTTTTACAGCCTTCACAATACTGGCAAGCTCAGAGTCCTTCTCCAAGACAACAATAAGTTTGGAGTCCTTCTCCAAGGCCATAGTAAGCTCAGAGACCTTGAGTGAAAGTGCTTTATGCTCTTCTTCGGCCTTATCCGCCCTAGAAGAAAGCTCTAGACATGTAGCCTCTAAAGCAGCCAATTTCCCCTACAACTCATTTTTTGCCTGTTGGAACTCATTCTTGGCCCTTAATGCTTTGTTTAAAGAGACTTTTGTTTTCTCATAATCCTTTAACCTTTAAAGAACTCTCTTGCAAAGCAATCAGATTGATCTGCAGCACTTCAGTATCTTGCCCCCTAGACGAGCAAACTTTTTGTCACAAACCTTTCACTCACTCAACGTAGTATAAAAGATGCTTGCAGATTGAAAGAGAGAATGGTGAGCAGCATGGAAGGACAGGGCAAGGAAAAAGAGCAAAGGAGGACAAAGAAAAAGGGTTTCACTAAAACTTACCCTTTTGATGATTTGGGAAAAAAGAGTGTCGCCCATTCGGGACCATGTTAAAGATAGCTTTCACCTCGTAATCATCAACCAAACTGAGGATCCTTGCCCTTCTTTCTTGCTCTTCATCCCACACGGAGGTCCTAGAAGTTTGGGAAATCTACTCCTGCCCCTCGTCAACGGTCTCCGACAATTTACCCTTTCCCTTGTCCTTCGAGGGGACTGGCAAAGATTCGGCCTGCAGAAGGGGCACCTTGGATGCATGTAACTTCTCATTGTAAGCACCAACAAAGTCCAGCCCCTTAACTGTAGCAACCTTGGCGCTTGGAGGGCTACTAGGTGGCATGCTCAAGCTCAAAGGACTTGCAGGGGGCACGTTGGTGATCATAGTTTTCCCAGATTTTCAAAGATCTGGCTGCCCGAATTTCCTTGAGAAGTCTTTTGTCAACTTTGGGTGCCATCCCTACAAGAAGGAGAAAGGTTAAATCCCTGGTTTAAAAAAAAGGGGAGGAAGAAAGAAGTCAAGAAAGCCTCATGGGACTTTACCATTAGGGGGAGAAGGACTAGGCGTGACCTAACTAGCACTCGAAAAGAGCTCGATCAATAACGAGATCGAGCAAATTCTGGGTATGATAAGCCAACGCTTTCACAACTCGAAGCTTGAGTTCAAGAGGCAGAGGACCAGATTTACCTGCACTAAGCAAGATACATTTACAAAAGTTACAAAATCGAAGACTAGAAATTTACTACTTATGAATGGAAGGAGGAGGAGATCCCCATAGACATGGAACCAAAAGGGACCAGCTAGAGAGGGCCTTTAAGGGCCCAAACTCCCCCCCAAGCTTGAACACAAAGAAAAATTTGTCTTTCCACTTCTAAACATTAGAAGAATAGCCTAAGGAGATCGGTGTTCTCTCTCTTGGAAAAATAGAATCACCCCTGGCTCTATCCTGAGCAGGGTGGGAGCTTGTAACAATGGAAGAGGTTGGCGATTGTGGGGCGAGTGTCGATGTCATTGGCCTTCGCCCAAAGAACACTAATACCGATCAGGAACCCCCAACTACACCGACAAACAGATAGAAGATCTATAACTGGGCACATTTTTCTTTAGATTTTAGGTGGAAATCTTGAGACGTGGAAGAGTAAGAAGCAAAGAGTTGTTGCACGGTTGAATGCATAACCAGAGTATAGAGCAATAGCTTGTGAGCTTATTTGGCTGAAAACCTTACTGAGTGAGCTTGGAATTGAGGTGTCTCATCCTATGAGAATATTCTTTGATAATCAAGCAGCAACTTACATTGCCTCTAATTTGGTTTTCCATGAGCGAACTTTTGAAGTCGCCTTAAAGCATTTTTCCATCGCTTGATGAGTGGAAGTGAAACTATTACTCAAAATTTCATATATTAGATCAAGACTTACCTTCCTCTCAATCTGAATCGAGCACACCGAGAATGACAGACACCTAAGCATGAAAACGAACCAATGCACCTTTGCATCTTTATATTCATTACACAAACAAAAAAAAAAAGGAAAATGAAATGATGTATACGACAGCGTTGCCTCTGCCTAACAGTGGGAAAAACAAGATCTTGTTTTGGGGGGTTGGGGGGACTTCGCCAAAAAATAAAAAACGGATAAGGAAAAAAATCCCTCAATAAATGACAAACTCCACTATACAAATGATAGGACCAGGCTAAAGCAATAATCTTGACGGAGATTAGGATAAGCTTTGATGAATAACATAAGAATTGGTAGAAATTCCCATAGGTGAAGTAAGTCAAACCTATTTTCGGATAAAGAAGATTAAAAAAAAAAAAAACTATAATGGCTAGGAAAGCTCCGGAGATTCTATAGAATTTTTTTATTTTATTCAAATTCTATGGCAAATTCGAAACGTTGAAGTGAGCTGTGGCTTATAAATAGCAAGATGAGGAGATAAGGGGCGAAGAAGATTCATGATCAGATTTATTCTTTGACTGCTCTGGTCTCCCCCCAAAAAAGAGAGACTTTATTCAATCTAATGGTTGGCTAAGTGCACTATCTACCTTATTGTGATAGGGGGACATCCACCGAAGATGGTAGCTGGAAAAACGGGAGCACGAAAGAGATAGTTGATGCTTTTTTTTCTTCCACACTGCTTGGTTTATAGTTGAATCTAGAGAATATGAACTTCTCGCATTCTTCTTTCTGGTACGTTGTTATGAGTAGCTCTGGTGCTGGTGCTCGATCTTGGGTCTTAGGTGTAAGTCGAATCATGATAAAGAAGGTTCGGTGGTTGTATAATTCCCAAGCGAAAAGTCGCAAAATAGATGGAGTGATCAAACGGCCTTTCCTGCACAATCATACATACAATGGCATACAGTCACGTGTCAGTGTGAACATGGAACTCTTTATTCAAATTTGGAAACCGAAGGATTGAGGCTGACAGCAAACACTCATCTGCATGGTTAAAGGCTTCATCATGTTTTGGTTCCTAACCGTTATATCTTTCTTTTGCAATGATTTCATTTTGGGATTTTGTGCTTCAAAAAATCTTTAATGCTGCTTCTGTAATAGCCTATGTGTTCCAAAAAAGAACGTGCTACGCCCAGCCTATAGAACCTATCACTAAAATACCCCTAGAGGGGGATAAGGCTAAGCGGAGCGAAAAGGGTTTTCCATGAGATGGGAAATGAAAACTATTAGCCCTACGCAAGGTTTGTGAATAAATGATTGTCTAATAATGAGCAAGGAATATTCGCCCTTTTGCTTAGATAGGATGTATTGAACTCATAATTCATTAGATACTTTTTATGAATGTCAACTAATTATCGTAAGTAAATTGCACCCGGTTGTTCAATCATTTGATAACCAGAGTCATTCTTTAAAAAATGATCACTATGAGTTAGACTCAATAGAATTTGATCAATCTTTTTTTCTGTCGTTAAGGTGAAAAACTGAACCAAGAATTCTCTTTTTTCATCATCAATCGAATCACTGTTCGCGACTTAGGATTCTACTTTATCATCAATCCAATCCCCGTTCAAGTTTTTTCTTTTTCTTATCAATGAATAGATCTCTTTACTTGTATGACTTAGATGTCTTGTATTTCTCGAAAAAAGCGATTCGATTAATGAGATTTCGTATGATACTTATAAGATTGATGAGATTGATATTCAAATATTTCTTCTTAAAAAGTATTGATTAGACTCCATAAGCGGAACCATGACCCAGTAGCATGTTGCCGCCATAAACAAAATCTCGTATTCTTCTAAAGAATCTCCTAATTGTTCTAGAGCAACTAAAAATAGATTCTTTAACAAGAAAAAATTCAATTTAGATGTAGGATACCTATCCAGAAATTTTCGCAAGTCAATCACAGATGATGGAATCATCAAAGATTTAACCTTTTCGAACTTTGTCTATAACTCACTAGAGGCTCGAGAAACAAAGAAAAGATGTGTACGAATAAGATATCAAGCAACAAGAAGAAGAAAATGATTGAATAGAGGGACTCCTGAACCTTTAGAGATCTCAAATGTGTCGATATCAATGGTGACTCGTTATTTCAATGAATCATTTCTTCGGATAGAAGAAGATTATGTAAACACTTACTCAAAATCTCACTTATCAAATTCCTTTGCGGAAGACACCATTTTTTTGAAGAATTCGTCATGATGTATCTGATCCACGCATAATATCGTTTTTTGGAGTTAATTGCAAAGGGCAAGGTTCAAAAAATGAAGCACTTCCCTATATATTGAGGAATGGGAAATCAAAGTCCAGCCTCGAAGATCGACTACTAAAAGAAAACTTCATTAGGACCGAATGAATTGGTTTGTTTCATTTGGAGAAGGAAAACGAAGGCTAACAGAGTTGGGAATCTCATAATGCCCTCTGATTTCACCCAAAGCTTTCTCATTAAGAGAGCACCTGACTTGTTTCACTCCCACAAATTTGATTGAAGAGGTGGCGATCTCCAGAATAGAGTCGGAATCCTCATTAGTCTTGTCAGCCTTAGATACAAGGAAAGGTGTACCCTTGGACAAAGTTCGCTCCAAGTCACTCATGGAGGTAAAACAATGGTGGTTGATGTGAAGGGTTGGAGGAGGAAGAAACTGGTGTTGTACGTAAAAAGAGACAAGCAAGAACCAAAGGCAGATTCAAGTCGAACTCGAGAAGACCTATCAACGAATAGTCCCAAGTGATCAAGATCACAACCATTCCACTTGAGAAAAAAAAATCGGTAGATGTGAAATTGAAAAGTGGGACTCCAACCTATATACTCCACCTTGGAGAGTCCAAGTAAAACATAAATAAGGGAAGAAGATCAAGAATAGGGAAAAGAAGGGTACCGAGATTCTTGAGGAGTTTTTGAAGCATGCAAAACACTGACAGCAACATGTGTTTAAATACCAACCACAGAACGGCTCTTTGGCGATCTCTGCTTCCCAAGACACTAATGAACAATTGCATTAAATTCAACCACATGCAACCTACGCTAAGTTAAATTGGGGGCAACTGATAACTAAAGAATGAGCACGTGCTAAGAGAGAAGATCTCTACAACTTAGATTAGGCCTAGCTCGCTAGCTCAATAGCTCGACAGGGTCCATCCCCATAACAACTTTGACTAGTCCAACTTAACTAAAACCTCCACTCAACCAATAAGACCACTTCCAAAGCTTAAAGCATAATTGTCCTTATTTGAATAAAAGAATAAGGAACCCGTAACGGCACAATCAAGCAAGCCTATAAAAAGGGAAAGGAGGAGATCAACTAAGATGCGTAACATCTAATCAGTTGAATGCTCTCCACCAAAACAACTCCAAATCTAACTTGGTCATCGGAGGGTTGACCCCCTGAGCCCCTCCGGTATTCGACTTGCCTTTGTTGATACCTCCACTAATCGTTCAGATGGAGATCTTGGTCACAAAGCTCGGAGAGCAAATTCTGACATCAACATACCTCATGTAATGCATCCAACTATTTACATTAATACATCTATCATCTTCTACCCACCACATTTAATGCATCATGTAACTATTTACATTAATACTCCTTTCAATTACATCTTCTAATTACTCACATTAGTATATTTTTAGCCAACTACTCACATTAATATCTTTCTAGAAACTTCTAGAAATTGGGCTAAAGTTGGATATATCTAAGGCCTATTAAACTTTGGGCTTATTATAATATTAGATCAAGATCAATATGGATTCAGCCCTATAACCTGTTCTACGACACATATACGGGTGATCCTAATCATTCAATGTGAAATACGAGCTCTCTTTATAGAGAGTTCCTCTAGAGGAAACGGTCTTTCTCTGGGATGTCTTATTCACAACTTGCTCCCATTGAGAGGGTTCCAATTTTTCCCGGTAAGAATAAGAACCCCCCTCCAAGAGGCCCCAATGGAACCCATAGGAAGTTAGACACTAGAATGGAGTTGTTCACATGCTTAAGAGTTGCCACCACTACCTACACACCCTACTGCACGTGGTGAGGGTTCATCCACAACACTACAAGAGCTAGCTCTAGCTTAGCTGTTGAGGATTCGACACCATACTGGCTCCCGCAACCACTTAGGATGCAACATTTACAGTTGCACCTCCAAATAACTAATAAGGTCTATTGTCTAGGATATTGGTTGTATAGGTACTATGGACACCGACAAGTACACTTGACTTGGTAGGTTCATTGGTAGGGTTGCTAGAGTGGAGAGGGTTTTGCATTCATGTACCAAGCACTACAATAGGGACATGAGGGTTCTTCAACGAGATATGACACATACGCCAGATGTGGCGACAGGTAGACATGTCTTCCAAGTATCCAAAACAAGATGAGATTGAAGATGGTGGAATGGAGATGATGGTGAAGTTGGTGATGGTGCGGCTTCTGATATAGTTCATGTTAAGGAAGATGATGCTTGAGATGATGACTAGGATAATTTTGTTTTCTTCAAAAGGTTATATTTTGTTTTGCCTATAATATATACTCATTTTTTATGTAGTTTGATGAAAAATATTGTACTTGACTAGCTCATTATTAAATTTCCATATTGTTCATATTATTTCTTAATTGCTTCCTGGTTTTGATTGTGTTTGACACTTCTTCACAAAAAGGAAAAAGCAAGTACTCATTCAAAAATACATCATGTTCTCACTTAGGGGGAGGCCACTCTAAATGCTATGGGAACCTCAATATTTTTCAACATTGGAGACATTATTTGTCTCTCTTGTTCCCAAAAACAAAATCTAGAGTCAATCTCTTCAGGTTTATTGCCCACTAGATGCCTATAAAGTCCTCTAGCCTTGAGAAATATCAACATTGATTTAGCCCACGAAGCATAATTATTGTCCAAGATGAATGAACTAACCAAAAATGGAAAGTTCCTGCTATGAGATAGCTTGGTTTGGTTATATCATTAGTGACCATTGAAACTTACACCAACTTCGAGGAAAAGACTGGAAAGTCAGGTTCATAATAGAATCTTAATCGTATAACCGATCACTTCTAGTCAACCGGCTGATAAGACAAGAAGGCAACAATTATTTCTTAAATTCAGGAGAGAACATCATGAATGCAAAAGACTGCTTGGGGTAGGAACGTAATGTGACTTTACCGTTGTTCTCTAAGTGAAGAAGAGGAATGTATCTGGAAATTGGATGGGAGGTGGTGACCCTTATAAGCCAACATAGCCAGACACGGCTATATCCAATGCGACGACGACTCCATACCCTAGACATAAGGACATATGAGGGTTCAACTCACTGTGTTATCAATAAGACAAGACAAAAGTAACTCCTTTCGTGTTAGAGTTCGTACCCCATGTAGATGGGCCACTTCACTCGCTTAAGAGATAGGTAACATAGTCAGAGGAAAAGTATAACAAGATAGATTGATTAAGTCCTTCGATCACCGTCTTGTATGCTCTCTCCCCTACGTTTTTTGGGCTATAGGAAGAGAGCTATGAATACGTTCCATCATTCCTACTAGAATAGAGGAATTAATCAAGTTTTATAAATTAATAAAAGCATAGTCCTCCCAATCATCGAGGGCTTGCAACAAAACTTATTACTAGTTATACCGTTCGTGCCCAATTTGGTCACTTCACTTGCTTTTAGTATGTAAATATTTCTTAAGTTCGAGGATTAATTGTCATGTTTTTACTTAACACATTCAAATTTTGAGTTGGTGACTCAGAGCAAGGACAGCCCTCGCTAAGCCTTTCGCATAAGGAGCTAAAGCTGAGGAAGGGGAAGGGGGAGATCTTTTCGTGTGCATACGAACCATTACAATCCTGTTTCTCAATGTCAGGGAAAGCTAAGAGCGAGTTAAGCACTTAAATCAATAAGACAACAGGGGAAGACTCATCAACTCATGAACTCAATTGTTGAAAGGTGAAACTCTACCTTAAAGGGATAGCTTTCACTAAAAAGACAAGTCAAAGAGGAAAGGAGTGGTCGGCCCTTATATCATAAGAGACTGAACCACCCAAGAAGAAACCTGGAGAGGACTGAATTGGCTCAATAGTAAAATGTAGGTGACTGAATCGGCCATTAAAAAAAAACTGGGGAGGACTGAATCAGCCCAAAAACAAGCTCTAAAATGATGAACCTGCGCTGAACTGAGAAGAAACACTAGAAGGGTCACATATAAAGTAGATTGAACCGGCCTAAAAATTAGCCTTACAACACCAAATCAGGTAATTAGAACCAGCTTTGACACGGATCCAAATAGAATGGGTTGAAGAGATCCGCGTCTTAAGTAATGGATCATGTCCAAACAATTGAGGGCAATTAGTGACCCGAGTCACAAAACACATTGATGTCATCTTCGTCAAGCTGTAAACACATTAGCGATGGAACTGAAATTTCAAGCAGCGGGAAAACTGCATTTTTTTAATTAGAGTACCACGGATCATGGTGACAACCCAGCTACACACAAATCAGTACTCAAACAGCTTCTACTTCCTCAATTCCACAATGAATATAGTAACAGAGGAAAGTTCTCTGACAAAATGTCACCAACTGATTCAACCACGACAACAACCACGGGGCTGAACAACACCACCACCGACATATCCCAAACATGATGATGACATCCAAGACATCTGTGATTGTCAAGACCAAATCAACGAAGACAAGAAAAGCACAGCGAAATGATCCCATGATGGCAAGAAAATAAACCTGAACAATTTCTACAGAAATAGCAAAGACCAATTCTACAAATGCACGCAACCCCAACCACAAACAACCATTGTGTCACTAACCATCTATCAGTTAGGATGACTAGTGATCCAAGAAGAGCCTGACAAGGTTGCAGAGTAATTTGGAAGTGAAATAATGGACACCGAAAAAAAAGGATGCAAACAGTATTTTCAGTGCAAACCCTAAGAAACATACTCCGTTAACATGTTTAGCGTGTCGAGAGGATTGTTAAAGAACTATGTTAGAGGAGGAAAAGGATTGTCATCCTATGGCCTACCTCTCACCCTTAACTCATACACAGTGTCACAATCAAAGGGAAGGACAAATATACCCTTCAATGGAACACTTATTACAAGGAATTGTATAACCTAGTACTATACTACTATACACGCCATCATATTAGGATGTCAATTGATAAAACCTTTCTTTTTGTTTGTTACCCTTTCTTTAACTGATCCTTAGTTACCCAGTTTAAGAATTCTTTTCTATTTTCCCAATGCAATCTGGATAAACCATAAAGAATACGCTCCTTGCTACTTTTTTGTGGATTTCTTTGATCCAATCTTCAATCCATCCCCCAGTTAAGTGAAATCAAGTTTTCGATTTTCTCTCTTTGACCATTCAGATTAGGACAATTTTCGCAGATCATGTATCCCTCATTGGTACAACAAAAGTAAGAACATTGTATTCAGGTGTATTCAAAGCCCTCTGGTGTGGAATTTGTGGTTAAAGCAAAAGTAAGGATGCTAAGGAATTACCATATTGGCCTTGGGACTTATATTGGTAAACAGGACTCTTGTCTTAGGCAAAGGGTAAGATGGTAATTCCTTAGTGCGTCAGTTAGCTGAGAGTCTTTTACTTGGTGACAAAGATTTGAATTCATTTTTTTCGCTGCATCAAGATGTAAATTGTATATGAAACTTTCTTGCAAATGGAGAGGCTAGATTGGGAAATTGTTGTGGAAAAATTTTGGCACTTTGATTCTCGCCTTCTCTAATTGTCGTCTGATAAGGCACTTCGAGCTTTTGTAGTCAGAGGATTCTCCCCATTCTTAAATTCCTTCATACTCCAATAAATCATGTTATCAAAATTGTAATAAATAATCAGACAGGGATGCGTCAAGCAACACACAATTTTACTATAAGCTCATATAAAGCACCCCTAGGACTTTCAGTATTAGACCCATGAGCGTAACACTAACAGCTTTCTGGGAATTGTTCCCACTCAAAATACTCCCATTCCCTCAACAGCCATGTGTCCAACATGGGAAAACAAGAACAAGTGATTTAACCTAGCTCCGGCAACAATTTCATCAAACATGCGTTGGGTAAACATACCAACACTGAGTTTTTATTCTTTTCTAAATAAATGACAAAAATGAAATAGAAGTAGATGATAAATCAATTATTATGTGCAAAAATATGCACTAAAGTAAGTAGAAAAATGTGTCCTCATGCTTAAGGAAAAAACTGATAAATTGAACAGACTAAAGGGAGATATTTGTTGGTGAATCAGATACTCACCCAGCAAAAATGGTTGTACAAGTCATAAGACGGGGAAGTGTGACATAAATGGGAAGAGTCATGCTACGGCAGACATCTCCTTCCGCTATCTGATAAGTAAGCAAGAAACTATAGCTGAGCAAGAAGTTAAATGGTATATCACAGAACTATTAGTTGTTTGAAAATGTACGATGTTGCCTGCCTGAGTAGCCTGAATCAAAGAGGTTTCAGTCACAATATTTTCCCCAACCAAAATAGACTCCACACGAAGCAAATGGATGTCAATGGAATGAATAGGAACTGCAGATGCTTCAACTGTTAGTTCGCCCCTAATAGGATCTGACAATGAACACTGAGTGCAAATTTTTCCAGTTACCCGGAAACCACCTAGGCAAGAATAAAAATCGCCAATTACATACTATAAACGCATCACGAGGGTATCCATGTTTTTCTTATATGTCTAAATATCTCCCCTTCGATATATGCAAAGCAACCCCCTTGCCCATCAAGATATTAAGAATTACATGGGAAAAAATAGATTTTTTTTTCAGGATTTCAACTTTTTACTCTCAAACTAGCATAATAATTGAAAAGAAAGGAGGAGAATGAGAAGAACCTGATTTCAGTTCTGGAAGTAGTGAATGCCTTTGTGTGTCCTGAGTAATATAAAAGATGACCGTTTCAGAACAAACTGGTTTCTCAGGAATATTTGCTGAAAAGAACATACCAGAAACAGGGGGCTCAATCAGTTACATTTATATTGAAGTTACTACATAAAAAGAAGAGAATCATACCTGTTTCACTTTCAATTATGAACTCCAATGTGGCAGACATCGATTTATGAAGGTATCCTCTCACTACATCCACAGTTACCAGATACTAACAAGGTAATCATTAGAAATCAAGCATCAGAAGCATAATCATATATAAATACCACAATCTCATATGACGGAAATCAGCCAAAGCAAAGAGCAAATACTGATTAAGTTTACCTGAATGCTAATATTTGTTCCATGGTAGGTTTCATACAATTTTTCCAAATTGTCTTCTTCTGGATGCTTCAAAATCACTGAAAATGGTATCTACCATGCCAAGTAAACGATTATAAGGAAAAAAGGAACATTTCAATGTTATAGTGGACTATACAAGAATTAGATTCAGAAAGCAATTTGAAAATTGGTCATGAAGGAAAATTACTTCCAGAATGATATGGAATTTTCATTTCTGCTTAAAGCTCCACAGAGAAATATGTTAAGTGGTAACAGGTGATGTTTGTTAAGAATGAATATTATCTTTGCCTAATTAATTAGGGGTAGCTTGGTCTTTTTCATGGCGTAGAGTTTAAATTTGCTCTTGTAATGAATGGAATATGTGAGAGATGCTTATGGTTTCTTCTCTCTTCTTTTACCTGATGCAATCCATAAGATGCTCAAGAAGAGACAAATTCAAAGACACGAAGAATTGTGAAATTTGGCTTGTCATGAAGACAAAGACTTATATGGAACCTTGCATAGCTTTATTTGAGTCATATTTTTAATTACCATTAAGTTTGTTTGCTAGTATTTAGTAATTTATGTGTCTTTTTTATATTTTTAGGGTTAAGGGTATTTTTGTAATTTCTAGAATTTTTGAAATGGGTTATATTTTTGGGTCAAATTCTAGTATTAGATATGCTAGAATTTAGAGTCCTAATTCTAGTTTGTTTTAGTCTTCTAATTTTTAGTGATATGGAGGTTTTGGAGTCCTAGAGACTTTGGAATTTTAATCATTTGGGATAAACAGTACTTAGAACTCTATATATAATTAGTACTACTTTTAATAAAATAATGAGAAAGATATTTTAAAAAATTCAGCAATTATATGCTTCTTGAGTTGTGTGATGCAATAAAAAACCATAGCAGTGATTCCTAAACAAAGTTACTGCTCAAGGATACTGTTCACTGCCCCAAAATAGACCCTAGTTTAATTTGAAAATTTTGGAGGTTGGTCCCCTTTCGTGGACTTATTTGATGACAAGTCCATCAAGGAAACTTGTTTAATATTAAGTATATTTTGATCTCCATTGTCAAAAATACCCCCAGTAGTTATGTTTAATTAAAACAAATTTAAAAACTAACAATTACTAAATTTTAGGAGTCTGACTACCATTAAAATTTTCTCTCATACCTATCTATATCCATATATAGAATATGACTATTTATTTTTGTCTCTCGTGTGCATATATATACATACATATAATAATATTTAAAAAAATAGTAGCATTCAAACACAAAAAATAGTGTCATTTAAACACAAAAAATAGTAACATTTAAACACAAAAAAACAGTAATATTAAAAAAAAAATAACATGAACAAAAAAAATAACATGAACAGTAACATACCCAATAAAAACTGTAACATACTCACAAAAACAATAACATGAACAGTAACATGATCAAAAAAAAACAATGACATAAATAACATTCAAAATCGAAAACAATAACATTTAGGGCCCGTTTGGTAACCCTCTGTTTCTGTTTTTTTTTGTTTTTGTTTTCATTTTTTGCCCAAAAAAAAAACAATAACGTGTTTGGTGAATGTTTTTGTTTTTTTTAATTGCTATGTTTTAAAAACAAGACTAAAATATAAAAACATCTAAATGATGTTTTTGAAAACATCAAAAAAAAAAAAAAAACACGCGCGAGTCATGTAAATGAGATCTGGGCTTCGATCTTTCTTAGCAACAAAATCTGAATTTTTTTCTGTGTATATAAAAGGCCATCTCTTTTTTTTTTCATCTCTCTCTCTCTCT
>CM042192.1:30031777-30044294 GCA_023539305.1 Ilex asprella
AAAAAAAAACATAAAAATAAAAACGTTACCAAATGCACCCTTAATAACAAAAAAAAATAGTAACATTCAAAAACAAAAATAATAACATTTAAACCAAATACAAATAATCTACTTCGACGATTCCATATGGGTTCATCGATAGTAAACACTACTATCATAATTTAGGTTTATTCATCTATTTTTTTGCTCTTTTTTTTTAAAAGAAGAACATCAGAATCTCGATTCTTAATAGTCTAATCCATCCATTCTCAAATCTCATATCAACTAATGATCAAGCAATGTTAAAAACAGAACCCAAATAATAAAAATGGGTGGAAACCCTCAAATGGTATTCTAAAATCAACTTGTTATGATATTGAAAAAAATAAATAACAAATGACAATATCATAAAGTAGTCCCAAAATACACCCCAAGTACTAGTAGAGCTTGCAACACCTCAAGCAAAAGTTGTCACTGTTTTCTTCCTCAAAGCTGCTTGAGTACCTTCTCTAACATTTTTCTGGTGGTTATGGCAACAATAAAACTTATGGTGCCCATGGAAATCTGGAACTAGTAGTAGATAGATATATATATATCGAGAGAGAGACAGAGTATTCGTCGTTCTTTGAATTTGAATTTCAAATTTATGTAAAAAAAATTATTGGCATATCTTCATTGATAGTAAATTAAGCGATAACAATTCCCAAGTTAGAAAACTAATTTGAAGTTGCTTTCAAGACAAAGTATTTTGGAGGTTTAAATAAGTAGTGGACTTAACTACTTATTAGTAAATTTAAAAACCGACTTACCCTCAAATAAGTTTCTTTGACGGACTAAACTCATTATAAGTCCCTTAAGGACTCAGTCTCAATTTTCACTTTTTATTTTACAAAGTTGTCCTACATCAGTTTTGGTATCAGAGCCGAAAAATACAATGTTATGAAACTTAAATATTGACATATGATGATGGAGATACAATATTTTAATGGAATGAATGATATTACAATATTCTCTGGTTGGTTTACTTCTATTGAGGAATATTTTATTAAGTATAATTTTTTGGACAAATAGAGAATAAGTTTTGCCAAGATGAAACTTGTAGGTATGTCAAAACTTTGGTGGTTTAGTGTTGAAGGTGATTTCAGGAGATTGGGATTGTCGTCAATCAATTCATGGCAAGAGATGACAGTTAAGCTTGAACAGAAATATATGCCCTCAAACTATTGCAGCAAGTTGTGCAAACAACTTATTAATTTGCAATGGGTAACCTATCTGTCACTGAGTATGTTAAAAGATTTGAAGACCTAATATTGAAAAATCGTATCGTAGAAGACCCTTGCCAAATAATTACTCGATTCAAGGCTGGTTTAAGGCCAAATATAAAGGCAGAAATACTAGGGCAGTCACTATACACCAAAGAGCATGTATTCCAAGTGGCACTTGGTACGGAGATGTATCTAAATTTCCTTCATTAAGTAAGTACATCAAGGGTTTCTTCTTCCCAAAGGACTAAAACTCAAAGTTATTTGGATTCTACTGTGCAACTAGAGAAGGTTCATCAAATGCAACGCAAAGCAGCAAGCGATCCAATAATTCAAGATGGAGGAATCAAGTAGAAGAACCAACACAATCCTAAGCTGCTACGCTACTTACTGGACAAGTAAAAAATGAATATCCAAACAATTTTTTGTTGTGGAGCTTAACAAGATGGAAAAACCAGCAACTACAATAGACTTAGATTTGCCATTAGAGAAGAGTAAGTTACTATCTAAGAGTTTTGAAATAGTACCAAAAGAGTTGTCGAATAAAATTCCTCCTATTCATGATCAGTTTTGAGCAATTCATAAACCTTTCTTGCAAACATTAACAAACACTTCCACAAAAAATTTAAAAAATGGAAACTGGTTACTGAAAAGAAATGAACGCCATCTTAATCAAACGTATTTGAAAAAAGGGAAGTAACCAATTCATATGAGCTATAAAATGCACATATGTCCAAACATACACAAAGGACAAAAAAGGTCAGCAGACATTAGGGCAATGCATGGTAATTTTGTCAATTAGATTGTGAAGCCAATTTTAGAGAAGAGAAGAGGAACAAGAGAAAATGCGAGAAAATAGAGTAATGTTAGGTCACACAACTACATCGAGCTCATATATATAAACATAATGTACTAAAATGCCCATAAGCTAGAAATAAGGCCTCCCCCTCAAGTTTTTTTTCCGGTAAGTACTCCCCCTCAAGTTGTTGCATTGATATCTCTTATACCCAACTTGTAAACAATATGATAAAAAACCTTCCTACTAAGCCCCTTTGTGAAGACATCAGCTAATTGATTTTCTAATTTCACAAAGGGCATGCAAATCAAAAGCTTATTCAACTTTTTTTTGAGGAAGTGACAATCAATTTCAACATGCTTAGTTTTATCATGTTGAACTAGATTATAAGCAATGTGAATGCATCCTTAACAATATAGTCTCCTACATCCATCATCCTGAATTCCTAGCTCTCCCAGTAAAAGTTGGAGCCACATAAGCTTACAAATTTCATGAGATCATTGTTCTGTATTCAGCCTCCACACTAGACTGAACTATTACGGCTTGTTTTTTGCTTCGTTATGTGATAAGGTTTCGTCCTATCAAGGTGTAGTAATCCAAAGTAGATCGTCAGTCATCCACTAAGCCTAAATTCTTCCAGTTTCAAGTGATCAATTTTTGGATCACAAGATTTTTTCCTCTGGAGCTGACTTGAGATGCCTCAAAATGCGATAAACAACTTCAAAATGAGGAGGTCGGAGATCATGCACACAATGATTGATGACACCCACTGTATTAGTAATATCTAACCGAATATGAGAGAGAGATATCGATGTTGTCATTAATCTCTAATAGCTCTCCTTATTTACAAAATCATCAATACCATTACTCAATCGATGGTTGACTTCAATAGGAGAATTCCCAAGTCTACATCCCAACATACCTGCTTCCTTAAGAAGATCAAGAACATGATTCCTCTCTGAATAAAAATACCTTTATCCGATCTAATAACCTCAATCCCAATAAAGTATCTCCAAGGACCCAAGTTATTGATTTCGAAACTTGTTAGTCAAATGAACTTTCAATTGGTGACTTCATACCTCTCATTCCCTGTTATCAGTATGTCATCCACATATACAATGAGAACCATTATCTTGTCATCAACTAGTCTCATGAACATAGTATGATCGGCATGACTTTGCTTATACCGAATTTCAGAATACCATTGAGAAATCCATCAAACCAAGCTCGAGGCAGTTTCAATCCATAAAGAGACTTCTTCCACTTACACACTTTACCTTCAAATAGTTGGGATGAAAAACTTAGTGGAATCTCCATATATGCCTCCTCTAAATCTCCATGAAGAAAGGAATTTTTACATCCAACTATGGCAGACTCCAACCCAAATTAGCTGCATAAGAGAGAAGATGTGTAGCAAAGGTCTCCTAGCTATATACCTCTCGACTGTCCCATCAGCTTTGTTGCTGCTTAGTGTACATCCATTTGCACCATACTAACCTTGCCCCAGTAGAAAGAGACACCAACTCCATTATGTCATTTATTTTTCGCTTTCATTTCTTCTATCATATCTTCTCTCCACTTAGGTGCAATGAGAGCATATTTCTACTGTGAGGTATAGAGACAAGCGACAAGAAAGAAACAAGTACAATAGGACGGAGATAATGAATCATAAGAGACAAAATTAGAGATGAGATGTTGAGCACAAGTTTGAACACTCTTTTTGATAACAATAGAAAAGTTCAGAGTTATCAACAATTGGATTATCAATAGTAGGATCTAGAAGTTCATTACCTAATAAATCCATGGGAGATGTAAGAACTAGAGTTGGGAAATTCATCTAGCTCGACGGTACATGCGTGATCAATTGTAGTTTTTATGTCGAAATTAAGTCTTCAGATTATCCTTGTTAAAGAGAGCACCATGAGAACCACTAGTAGCATTTTTTTCCTTAATAAGTTGTTGCTTGCCCATGCTAATATACCATTAAAAGGGCAATTGATGAATAGGCTCCTAACATACTATCTCTTCCTCAATATTGATATTTTCCATCTAAAAAAATGGTTAGAAAATAGAGAAAAAATGTCTCAAATTCATAAAATGTAACATCCAGGCTAACATACATCTTTCAAAGACAGTATATGATATCATTTACATCCCTTTTGGTTGGCAGAATAACCAACGAAAATACACTGAAAATTAAATAGGAGACCAAACTATATCCAACTTGAACAACCCAAAAGTCCTTACCATAATTAAGTCTTGAGACTTTACAAATCTAATTTTTGTCCAATTCAATTTTGCAAAATTATTAAAATTAATTTTAATATTTCTTAAACAAAATTAAAACCAATGTTGAACAAAAATTTAGATCAAATCAAAGTATGATTTGTAGAACTTTACAAGAACATTATGAACTAGTGTTTTATGTTCTACTTCAAGTCCACAATTATCATCCACCATGGATGAAAAAAAATTCTCCTAGCCACCCTTGGACCAAAAATCTAACTCGTTCCACCCTTGGTTCAATCTCAAACCGAAACTTGTTTTAAGGAAAACTTGCTATTTTTTGCAACTACGTTTCTTCAATTTTAAAATCTTATTTTAAAACAACTTCAAATACATAGATCCATTAATATCTCATATTACACATGTGAAAAAAAAATCAGAATTCATTTTGTAGAACACCAGTACAAAATAATATGATTCGTGTGAATTATGCAATCCCTAATATTTCTCGGTCAATCCCATTAACATGCTATAACAATAATCACATCAAGTTTGTATTCAATCATGAATAATGGATCTGATATCATTGAAAGGAATCATATAATAAACGCAGCAGAATTTTAAAATAATAATTGGATTCTTCATACCAAGATCTATTCATACTTAATACATACCGTGAAACCTTAGATCTATACAGAAGATTAAGGGTTACCTCTTGAAGCGTGGCTTTAGTAATCTTCAAACATTCTCAAAAACTTTAAATCTTCAAATCTGAATTTGATCTTTATCCCAAGCCTCACAAACATTTGGCCTCTATCGGCATCCACACGAATTGACAAATTTGAAAGATCTACTTTAGCCATTGATAAAACTAATAGAGAGAGAATGAGGGGTGGTTCTTCTTGTGTTAGCAAGAGAGTTGTTATATCTTATATCCACCTCCTACATAAAGGCATTTATAGAGCTTTAAAGACTCTAATCCTAGTTTGAGTCATGTTGCAATTATCTCATAATTACATATAACTAATTTATTAACAACTAATTGTAATAAAGTCCCTAATTAACTCTTAATTAAGTTTTCACCCCAATTAACTCTTAATTGGTTGTCTCTCTTTTATCTTTTAGTTTTCAATCAATTCTATTGTGTGTGACCTTATAGGTTCAAGCATACCCGATTGTAGACATTCGATACTAAATACAAGTAGTATCTCAAATTAGAACACTTTCTAATTTAGCTTGAATTAAAACTCTTCTAATTCTCCCTTTATGAAGAACAATTAATATATTTATATTAATTTCATTCTTCCGACTTCTACTAATTATGAGTGACATCTAGCAGCATACCATGATCAACCTCAGGATAGCACGAAGTAGATAAAGAACCCATTCAATCTATAGTTGTCATGCAATTTAATCATTCTATCATACAATGCTTCAATTGACTTACTAGGGTATGGAATTGTTGTCAAACCCCTAATTCAATCTTATGTGTTCGATTTTAGAACTATAACTCTTAATGATCAATTAGAAACTCTTTTCTAATTGTCATTCTGCCTTGGTCAAGGACTCTTTGAGTCATATCGCAGGAGATCACATAGGACATTCTCCATTTAATTACTAAGGATGATAGATTCTATTTTGTACACTCATAAGTCTTCACGCATGCCTAACTATGTCCAACAATATATCTCCAAGTGACATGGTTAGTATATGAATATATTGTATAGTTAAAGTATAGAAGTTCATGCACAAGACAACCATGGTGTCTCAAGTCTAAGGATCAGTTGCATAACTATAACTTTAGTATTTAACATTGACAGGTATGTAAAACTCCATATGAAAAATTTTACGCTAGTTAACGGTCACGTTCAGTATGCAGGCACACACCTGCTTCAGTATCCCTACACTAGTGACTTGGACAAGTTACCTCGTAGCAAATATGAGTAAACATAATGTGTGCTAGTTTATCCGGATTACGTAGTGCCCAAATAATAATCCTATGACTAAGAACATTTAAGAGTTAAGTACTAAGAAGTATAGGTCTCCTCTTCTCAACACCTTGGAAAACTATCTTCTGAACTTATACTCTATGGATTACATCATGTATATTAAAATGAAATAAAGTAGAAACATGATAAATAAACTTGCCCTTTTATTTAATTAAGTAATGAATGTTGTTAGTACAACCCTAAAACATCATCTATATGATTAGTCTTAGAGCATACTACTAATAGTTGGAGACGAGAAGCTCTAGTTTCTATTTGGTCATAAAGTTTAGGCCCAGCCCAATTTCTTTAGAAGAAGACTTTATCTTTAGCCTTTTGGACCCGAGTCGAATTGAACCAAGCCCAATAACAGTACCAAACCCATAGGTTAAAAGAACCAGCCCACTCCAACCTGTGAAAAAAAAATCTAGCCCTTTCTCAAAAAGCTAGGCAAAATCAGGGCCATCCCCACCCCCAACTATTCTGAAATTGTTTAGCCACAGATTTTCAAAAAGTTTCAGATCAATATTTCAACCAAGATGGTATGCAATGCCGAACTAAATACCAAAATATTGGCTTTATTCCAAGAACGAGTTTATGCACAAAAAGCCCTAAATGATAGGCCAGATATAATTCAAGAATCCATCGATTCACTGAAAGAACTTTTGCTCACTGCAATTCATGAAATTTTGACAAGTGAATATTTCAGGTTTGTCTCTCCAACTGTCAATCAAAAAGTGGTTGAACACAACCCTCCAGTTCTACCACAACCTCCACCATCACAAGCTTGAATCCAATTGAATAATGAGTCGAAAGTATCTAATGTTAAGACCCCAAAAGTTCTCCAACTCATCATATACACCGATTGTTTTTGATAAGCTGACTTCAAAGAATGTTCCTACAAATGAAGTTAAACAAAATTCGAAGGGTGTTTCTACAAATGGAGTTGCTACTTTATCTCCACCGATTTATTTGTTTTCTTCACATATATCAGTGTATGTGGGCAAGACTATGAAGGATGCAACGCATCAAGAGATTGTTTTCAACTTTGGGGATCTACATTACTATTTTATTGGAACGCAAGCCTCTTCAAATCTCTTGGAGTCCTTCTGTCGGGGAGAATTGACAGAGATCGAAAAAAATTTAGATAAAATTGATTTCAAGATTTAGTTTAATTATTATTAATTTTATTATTTATGAGAACATTAAATTAGAGAGTATTTATTTGCCTAAGTGTTAGAGTTTAATTAAAAAATTATTATACAGTTTTAGTGAGATAGTAATTTGAGAGTTTAATTATGAAACTATTTTATAAATATTGTTGCAATCCTTACCATTTCATTGTGGAGTGTGATATTAATAAAATTGTTTCTCTATGAAAAATTTGTGTTTTTTGATCTAATCCTTGTGAGAATTTGGTATCTCTTCTTCTTTTATATTCTCCTATGTCTTCCTATTACATCCTACATCAATTGGTCACACCAAATAGGGCCGGATTGGCCCGAAGGTAGCCCCCAGATTGCTTAGAAAAAGTAGATCACAACGTAGAATATAAAAAACTTCAAAAAATCAAAAGACCAGTTAGATGACTTCAAAAATTCCAGAAAAATAACCATAATACTCAACAAGAGAAGTCGAATCTATCCATGTGATTTTTGAAAATTTCTAACATATTTGATGCCGACATTAGCCCATCAAATGTTGACGTCACCATATCAAATTCTAGCGACGACCACATCAAGTTGCGATGTGTGATTTCCAATGAATTCCGATAACTTTGAGATGTTAAATTTGATCGATACTCTAATATCAAATTAGATTGTGAAGACGTCAGTGTTTAGTGAAGAAGAGAAGAGAAATAAAAAAAAAAAATTTTAAAAGCAAAGAAAAGAGAGTAGTTTGTCAGGTCACAAAACTACCCCCTGGCGCTTTTATATATAAATGCAATGTACCAAAATACCCTTAAGCTAGAAATAAAGGATAGCATACTTTTACGAAGGCAAGTATGCATGCACTAGGAGTTATGTGCACACCTAGAGTAAAACATGCAATATATGGTGGTAGATGTAATTACCTTTCATCCGTAAGAATATAAGCTCACAAACAATCATTTATTGTAAAACAGAAAACATCAACCACGATCTTCAACAAGTTAATTCACATAGCATACCTCAGTTGTACCTGAACCTATCCTTCCAGAAGATCGGACATCAATACTCTTGTTCCTGTTTTCAGTAAAGTAAATCATCAGATAAGGAGGAATAACAATAGATAACAAATTAAAGTAAGGCCCTTTCATGCAAAGCTTGAAAGGAGAATAAATGTAAAGAAGTACATAAGAGAGGATGATATTGTTATTACTTTTATTTGGACTTGACTAATAACAAATGCTTCTAAACTATCTGGGAGAAAATATCAGAAATAGTTGAGAGACATTTTGGAAACATATTGATACATCAATAACCTTCAAATATAATTAACTAAAAACAAAAAGATACCCGATATTTCGAAAACCGAGTAAAATAACACCAGTGCAATGAATGCACTGACCAACCAACTATTATACCAACATCATTAAAATTCAATCCATAATAATAGTTAAGTAAAAAATAGGGTTAAATAGAGTAAAGTAAAAAAGAAAGAGAGAAGAGGGATTAAGAGAAATAATCTGTGTAGGATATTTTTCCCTACAAACTAATATTATAGAAATTACAATATTACCCAACACAACTAATCTATGAAGCACAAACACTCTCAAAAAGGTGACAGACACGTGTATGTAACGCCCCAAAATCCAACCAGAAAGACATTACTATCTACAATCATTTATATCATGCAAGCAACTAAATGAAATCCATAATTAAAAGAAATTTCATTCATTATCCATAACAACTAAAGCATCATCCAAAAATAAATATGTCTAACCATGGCATTTATATCCAAAAGACTAAATATTATCTTGCAACAGAAAAAGTAAAACATTATACTCAACATTGTCTTAAAATTAACCACCCAGTCTAAAACATAAAGGAAGCAACTCTAAACTTCCACCTCAGGATCCCCGTTCCCCTCTTTTTGAGCTCCTCAAATTTGAATTCTTCCTCTAACCCAAACTTTGGAAAAAAAAATGTTGTTTGTAGGGGGTGAGCACTAAACTCTGCAGAAAAATTCACCCAAACTCGAACAAGGTTTTGAAAACATATAAAACAAGTCGGTCTCATTTTACAGATATATATAACTTTTGAAATAAAACAATGATATTTTATCAGATCTCAAGTTTACGCAGTAGCAATAAATTAAGTGAAGAAGTAAAACCAATTTCAAAAAAATAAACCATTACCCACATTGTATCTCAAGTATGTAGTAAGATTTCGTATGAATATACACTTTGAGAATATCTTGGCCCACACACACCCACTCAATCCTCGCAAGGATACACAACTTTAGGAAGAGCATATCCCGACGCATCGACAGTGACAAATACAACCTAGGAATAATATCCTAGCCCTCAGCCTCGATACTCGTGAACGAATAGTGGTGTGGTTCTCGCAAGGCACCAACCTCACTACGAGTGATAGGGAACCTTTAAATCTACTCAGAGTAAGAAACGCATCTACCCACTCTACGATACTCGGTCAACGGTCACTCATGTTCATCAAAACATCCACATGAGGGATACAATACCAAACCAATTTATCAAATCACAAGTAAATCAAGAACCATAATTCCACAGGTATTTTTTCAACTAAACCACTCAAGAAAAATAAGCAAGAGATCATCAAGAAATATAATTTTATTATTGAAACAAAACATTAGAATTTTTTTTAAAATCAAGAATAATGAAACATCAAGATTAAAAATCTATATTTCTTGAAAATTAGGGTTTTAGTCAGAAGAACAAGAATCTTTACGGCTATCAAAGATAACTTTATCCAAGACATGATATCATTTGCAAGAACATCAAGAAGCAAGAATTTCATAACATATAAATAAACCCTAGCATCAATGAACAAGATTAGGAAGAAACACCTACTTTGATTCCGTAGTTTTGTATGAAAAATTAGAGTTTGATCCGTTCCAATGTGAAAATCTCCCCCTAAATCTCGTGTTTCTCCCCTTCTTTCTTGCTCTCTAAGACTCTCTAGGATTAGAAATGATGAAATAGGGCTAAGGAAGGTGTTCTCGGGTATTTAGAGTATGACAAACAGCCCCCTTGGAGCAAATCTGATACTCAGAATCGTAACCTCACGTTCGAATGTCATAATGGCGTTCGAACGTTAGTTGCTCCCACTAATTTTGTTTTTCCATCAAAGTTCTGTTGGACACAAAAAATACTGGGACGAACTATCGTTCGAACGAATCTTTGCATTCTAACAGACTCCAATTTTTTTGTCGAATTTTCAAAGAAATTTTAGCCTATTTGGAGGCCGATTTAAAAGATTTTCGTGAAATACTCTTTTGTAGCCCTGAAAGTCTAGTGTCTACTGTAAAAATTTCAGATCAAACGGACATCAGGGTAAAAATTTATAATCCAAATGCTAAGGCAGTGTCAAAATCCTTTCGACCCAAATTCTATCTAAAATGTGTTTTAACTCCAGAATACTTCCTAATGTCTACTACACATCCTATTACCCTGCCTAACATTTTTATTTCTACTCTTACAATCTATATAGTTCATGCGTACATCATTACATATATTAGCATTTCAAAATAATCACGTTACTATATAAAGATAAGACTATGGGGGTTTACAATGTCAGATACCGACACTCCTTGGACACTCTCAGGCACGAGTCTAATACTCATTTATTGGTGTCCATAATCAAATGAAAATATTTTAATTTTGGACACATGCCCGACACTTCTTTGGTGACGTGTCCGACACTTCTTTAGATCGTGTCTACTACTAAACCAAAAACATGTTTTAACATGTGAGTAACTAAACTTAAAATTTGACTAATAAGTATCTTATACTATGAGAAAACATACAATTAACAAAACTAAACATGTTAAAGTTGTACTCAATATATAATAACATAATCAAAAGATAAATAAAATATTTAGAACAAAAACAATTGAGAATATGAGAGCAATCATTTAAATTATATATGTTTAGTACACGTCTACAAGAAAATTGATGATTATTGACTATTATAAAGTCTAAAAATTAACGCTAGATGACCAAACATAACATTTATTATCATAAAGTACAATTTTTTATGAATAATGTCATTATCACTGTAGTTGTGATAAATTATATAATTTTAAATATAAAACACAACTATCTGTAATATCCAGCTTGAAACAAAGATTATTGAATACAGGTCAAGCCAATAATTTTGTAAAGGTGTCATCCAACTGATCACTAGATTTTATGTATAATGTGATAATCTCCTTTCGCATTAAGAGATCTCGAATAAAACGACAATCCACTTCAATGTGTTTAGTCTTCTCATGGGATACTAGATTACTTAGCACCCTTGGTTTAATTTTAGACATAGGATTATTAGGGTAAAATAAAATCAGTGATTGATCCATTAATGACTCTTAAGTGTTCTTCAAAGAAAGTTTTCATAAACCTTTATTGTGTTTTAAAAATATAGGATTGAGTCATTAGTGAGACTCCAATTGAACAACACCCTTTAGCGCTCAAGAGGACAAGTTTTTAAATGGTTTCTAGCTTAAAAATCAGTAGACACCGCCCTCTATTTGCTTACCCTCGAATAAAGCAGTTTTTGAATACTTAGGGATAAAATCGAAAAAAGCTAAATGAATGGACAGTGAAAACTGCCCTTTGTATTGCTGGAGTGATCCCTACTCTTCTGTTGTAGTTAGAATTCTTATCTCATTCAAGTAACCATCGCCTTCTCACTACCTAAGCGGTCAGTCACGAATTTTGGTTTACTTGGCCCCTAAAACTAACCATATTCCAAACTTATAAATAAAGGGAACCTTCCCAAACTAGGGTATCTCTTTTGTGAGCCTAAAATCTGCCACTCTAGTCTTAAGAGATCCTTGAACAACCCTATCCAAAGGCAAAACCCACCTTGATTCACTTTTTTTTTTTTTTAATTGTAACCTCAAACCTTGAAAGAAAAAAGATCTAGATTGGGATCCAACTAAACCCATTGTCAAAGTGTGCATACTGAGAGTCTTGGGTGCATCCTAGGATTGCTTGAGGCCTAAACAATTCGTTGCAGTGGAGAGTTCAAGTAAAGCTATTGATGACATTGGTGTCTGGTGGAGAGATCTATTGAAGGAAAGAATCA
>CM042192.1:30044304-30055185 GCA_023539305.1 Ilex asprella
AGCCTTGGTGAACCCTGAGTGGTTCCCCACGATTTTTCCTAATGATGGTTTCCGAGTCAATAAATCACTTGTATTCTTTACTATTATTTTTGTACACAATTGCAATTTGATGCACATACGGACACTAAGCATTTAATGTTATGATTATTTGAGCATTCATCACATTCATGGTGGTTTGGTTATTTGTTGCCATGGATGGGATCATCGTGTAAGATTGAGTGTTAATCATAAATCAACAATTTTATAACATCAATCTTCACAGTTTTTAGGTTATTCTTGTGTAAAAGGGGTTCTTAATTTTAATTGTTAAATTGACTTGAAAAGAGGTAATTGTCGGAAAATTAAGCTAAACATTGGTGTTTGTCCAATTGTTAAATCTTTAATCAATATATTCACCCCTTCAAGGTAGTGTCTTAATCTCACGTGAATAATCATGAGGGAACCATAGTAATTTTTCATTACATCTTTAATGATCATCCCTAAATAAAATAAAACATGTTTCTAGCATACTAAATCTGATTTTAACATGGTGAACACAAGTAACCTGGCTCTGATACCAATGAAGGAAAAATAATATGGATCACATAAACACATACGAGTATTCGGGTTACCTTGATCTCCAACCAAAGTCGCAGCAACGGATCTTGTACTTAATTGCAAACCTTCTAAATCACCGCACGATCTCTTCCCTTATCCATGGAACAGCTATTAGAGTCCTACACTAGATTTTCATGATCCAAATCCTAGGGACTTAGATGATAACCCTAGAGAGAACTTCTTGAATAGAGAGAATTTCAAGAGAGAGTAATATTTTATGAATATCTTGTATGTGGGGTATATTTTTCTCAAACTAATGAGCCCTTTTTATAGAGGCAAGAGATTGAGTCCAATCCACATAGGACTCTAACTCCTAAGCCAATCCAACTTCCAAGTTTGATAAATTCGATGCACTACTATTTTAATCCAACTACTCATCACTCATTTGGATGCCCCTATGTTACAGATCGAGTCCTAACTTGGTCCAATTTCCAACATTAAAAAACAAGTTATATGTTTATTTATTTTTTAATTTTTTTTTATTTTTTGGTTAAAAGAAAAAATATTATAAAAAGGAGTAAAGAGTGTAATAAAATGTAGAGGACAAGATATCCTCAAAAAATAAAAAAAGAGAATCTAAAAACTAAATAAAAGTCGTTATCCAATTCCTTTGAAGATCCGACAAGGGCAACCCTCTAAAATTTTCTGCGACTTTGGTTCAAAGTGAAGCCATATAAACCAACTAATCATAACCCGTGCCTGAAAACACAACAAAATATAAAATTTGAGCGTCCAAAAAATCGATCTCATTATATTAATTTTTTTCAAAATATATTAACTACAAATTAATAAAATATTAAATAATTAAATATATGATAAATATGAGTGATGTGATATTTTTAAGGAGAAAATATATAAATGATTAAACATATTATAGAAATAAGTGATGCAATTTGACATTTAAGTATGACAAAAGGATGATGGGTGAGGTAAGTGATTAGTGATAATTTTGAGGAGGAAAATATGACTGCGATAAAATTCAAACACACTCCTGTTTTATTATATAGATTGTTCCCATACTAACTCAAAAGGTAAAGAAAGATTATTGAAAATTTTATCATTTCTCTCCATCCAAATGCACCAAAGAATTGTCATGAATGCACAATGCCATAGTATTTTAGCTTCCTTTTTCTTTCCGAAACCACAATACTTAATCTGCAACAACTGCTCCATGAAGAGCAAATCCAAGCCTCACCAATCAAACTGAATAATGTATTCCACAACCTCTGTACAAAACAATAGTGAATAAATAAATGAGCACTGGCTTCTCCACTATTCAAAAAAGTAAAGACAAATGTCAGAACTCAATGCTTTACAGGGCCTCCTAACCTATAACAAATCATTAGTGTTCACCCAAGTAAGCACAATAGTCCAAACAAAAGCCTTAATTTTAGAAAGAACTTTGGTGTTACAAATATATTTGGCCAAAGAAAAAGAATCATTGTTGTTGGAGTTAACAAGGTGTGAATAGAAGGATTTACATAAAAAGATCTTCGACTTATCCCCTGTCCAGATTCTTCTATCATGAGAAAAACAAAGTTGATGTGAAGCAAAAATGTCAAGTCCATTACTTCCCTATCATTAAGATGCCTAAAGAAATGAAAATCCCATGAACATAAGTCCTTCCACTGACAAAAAAAAAAGGAAATAAGAGTCTCATGTAGTGAGAATAAACCATAAAGACGAGAAAAGAGATTATGAAAAGATAAGTCCCCAATCCATGCATCCTCCAAAAAAAGAACTTCGAATCCATCTCCCACTCTATATCATGTTAAAGGAAGAAAGAAAGGTAAATCTGATAAATGAATTTCTAGGGGCTCATATGAGTTGTGTTATTCCCTGATTTAGTATTCCACCCATTCCTCTGAAAGCCATACTTACTCCTAATTATCTTATGCCAAAGGGAGTTAGGTTCAAACAGGAACCACCATAACCATTTTCCTACTAAGGGAAATGTTTTTAGACACCATATTACCAAGCCCCAATCCCTCTTCGTCTATAGGCTTACAAACTGTCTCCCAACTCACTGAATGATCTCACTTATCATCTCTCATCCCAGACTAAAGAAAATCTCTCATCAACTTCTCTAAATTCCTAACTACAACAACAAAGATTCTAAAGAGTGACAAATAGTACAAAGGGATGCTAGACAAACATACGTTTATCAAAGTGATCCTCCTTCTTAGATGTTTATTAAAAACAATGAAACATAAAACATTACCAAACAACTTTTAAAAGTTTTGCTTACATTTTCTTGTTTTTTAAATCATAAAACAAAAAACAAACACAACACTAAATCGGCTCTGAATTAGAAGTTAACAAAAAATAATGTCAAGAATATAAGGGCACGCATTCCTATAATTAGAAGCTAGGAAACATGGATACGGATATAGATACGGGTATAACACAATACAAATATGACAATACGGCAAAATCTCAAAAAGTTGGATGTAGGTATGCATATATTACAATGTTACTACAACACTAGGGATATAAAGGATTAAAAAATAAAACACATCTGAACTAAAATAATTTATGTTACTGACATAGTACTACTTAATGATGTTTTAAATTCAAGATTCTATGTAATTTTAAGGCAGAAGACATGTCACCCTTCGAAAGTACTCAACTCTTATTTAACATTTAATTGAAACATACTTCATTTACTTTAACACAAGTCATAAAAACTCATTATTCAAGTCAAGCAAATTGTAAAGAATTGAAAAATCCTGTGATATATGTGATGAACATCCAAATGACCATCTTGAAATGAGGAATTCCTATTTATATCATTCATATTTTTCAACAACCCTCCTCACTAACTAAAAGGCGAATGTATTCATCATGGAGATACACATATCCGAAATGTATCTAACAAGTATCCAACAATGATAAATTTTTATTAATTATTCGATAAGTGTACAAAGTATCTGATACTTGTTCGCAAGTATCCGAAGAATATCGATATCCGATGTATATCAGACATAGATACATTCCCCCAATTGAATTTTTCGTGCTTCATAGATGAGAAGCTAACAAAATACAATGTCGAGAATGAAAGGACACATCTATCTATCTATATAACAAACAATTTAGATGATAGAGGGCTTGAGAACATATATGAAAATATTTAACTTAAATGAGCGTCTAGCATTAGCGCGTGGCCAAAATAAATGACGAAAACAAACTCATACAGAGAATGACATAAAACTTGGTTTGGTTTGGTGTGTTTTAGTTTAGTTAGGGTTTGAGAAGCCTTTCCTCCCCATTTTCAAAATTCTTAGAATTTTAAACTTTTTAATTCAAAACCTAAGACTTCCTTCAATCAACTACTATCATGGGTCATTTGTAACCATCCTTCATCTCCCCTGTAACTAACCACTAATATTTAAAATTATTTAAAAATATTATTTTTGTCAACCAAAATATTTTCTATAATTATTTATCCAACTTTTTGATCTATAGAATGAAAAAAATAATAAATAAAAAAGATAAGAATTATAATCCCGTACAGGCCTAAATCACATGGGGCGGACCACTAGTATTCCTATATATTATGCGTGGTATCCAACTATGTCATAAATACGAATGCTGCCCTTCAAAGCATACCACAACATGCTTATACGAATCGTCAAGTGGTCTAACGAAATCAGAGGCCCCCTTTCAACGTAGTTTTGTAACTCATCTAAAGAAATTCTTTCGCCTCCCAATTTTCATACCCACATTTCATGCACACGCCTAGCATGGTCCTCAAACCTACGCGTAGAGAGAGACACTTACACAATGGGAATAGGCCTGACAACACCATAAAATGACTCAATTAGCCCCGCTGATCCTCCACGAACCTATATACAGAGTCAACGCATAAGCAGCTGAATTAATATATGTGTTTGTTTGGTTGCTGAGCAAACGCAAGAAAACAATAATTAAATAAAAATCAAAAACGATCCATAAAACTTAGACATTGTTCTTTTCCTCTCCTTCCGGAGACCAGACAGAAAGTGAAATTTAGAAAAACCTGCAGGTCGACTGATCCGTTGGCCGTGAGGCGAATCCCTTGGTGGTAAATCGAAGAAGAAAGCTTTGTAATGATTTTCCCCTCAAGGGGTTCCTGGTTTTTTAAAAAAAAAATAGAAATAGATTATTGTGGGTATATATATACTCGTACATTGACACACACACACACACACAGAGGTCTTAAGAAATAGAAATTTACACTGGGGCGATAGATACGGTTTGATCGGGAGAGTTTTATCTCTATTGACATGACGACGAGGACGGCACAAAGACGAAGCAATCAGAGGGTGCGAAGCTCTATTTCATGCTTAGAGAAAGGTGAAAGGCATTTGAATCGCATACAGTAGAACATTGGTAGAAACCGGAGAGCAGGACGAACCAAGATTTTAAGTAAGGCATCCGAGTATCGGTAATTGACCCAAAAAAAAGTCCGAGTATTTGTATAATCAAAACTTTTATTCAACCAGATGATAAAGCGCGGTAATATTTTTGTTTTTGCGTTTTTAAAAATATAAAAAATAAGAATAATATTATATATCATAAATTTGTATTTCAAATGTGCATATCAAACAAATGAAAATCATTAAATGAGTGTGTCTCATTAATTTTTTTAATTAAAAACTACTGATCTAACTATCCTTATTGATTTGTGGTACACATTTAAGATATAAATTTGGGATAGATAACATTACTAAAAAAATAAAAATAATTTTTATTTTGTTTTATGGTAAACACCGAAAACAGAAAATATATTTTTATGAGTAATTTGTATTTTATCAAATTATGAAAATAAAAATAAAAAATATATTGGTAACTTCTTTAAGTTATATCCTAAATATTTATAATATTTCATAAAACAAAATACAAATCTTATCCCAACACATCTGCTAATTCATCAAATAACACATAAAGCAAGATAATTGAATTAGATAAGTCATTAATCTTAGACATACATCACATTGTTCAACATACAACCAAATACACACAATAATAAGTCATATCACTTAAATAAAATCCAATAATTAACAAAAATATCATAAACAGTAGTGCACAAATGAAGATTAAATTAAAACCACAACAAACAAGAATAAAAATAGTGATTCATTTTTTTTCTCCATCCTGATTGGGGCTGGGGAATCACATAATGTTCATTTGTAATAACGTTGTAGTCATCAACCTATATAAAACAATTATCGTGTTCATGCCATGGTGGACATGATAAAAAGTTTGACTATTGTTTCTTTTGGTTTTTACAACCAAAATATTCATATTCCCGAGTCCACGCAAGTATGAAGAGTCAATACGCGTCATTGTAGTACACCTAATTACATTAACATTAACAATTAAAAGTTAGCATATATATATTAAATCCAATACAACAATGCAAGTATCGTTTTATACCATCATAATGAATAATAACATAAGGACATATATCAATGGTGAGTTGTCGCCCACAATTGATTAGAAATTGTATCTCTAACACGAGCCAATTGACGCACCTAACTCAGACTTAGATCTAATTCGATTGGGGGTATGTGAACTTGATCTTGCAATAGTTGTCATTATCAACAATTTCTCTTTGTTCTCAGATACAAATAATTGATCTTGACAAGAATGTATTATTATGAAGTTATGGACAGTACAGCATGCCATGGGAATGTATATATGTGTTCTTAAGGGAAAGGGAGACATTAGCTTCAAAATGGGGAAATGAGCTTTTAGACCTCCAAAGCAACGCTGTCATCACATTCTAAAGTGAAGAATACATTGATCACCCCATCAACTTACGGAAGTACTCGTGAATGCCACATAACTCAACATCACGTCATAACATCTCCTTTATAAGGATCATAATCAACACAGAGTTCAGGCAGAGTCTTACTTGTATCGAGAGGACACACCCAAATGTATAACATGTGTACGATTCAATCACTTGATCATTCCAAGGTCAAATATACATCAATTTACCCTTAATTTTACTCCATTTACCTCCTTGAAACAAAAGGACTTGAGGCCTGAATGCTTGACGAGATCATTTAATTTTCTGAAAATCAAAGGGGACCTACCCGATAGAAAAAACGATATTTTATCGGTAGAAAAACTAATTAGAATTCTTTTACTGGTAGGTTCTCAATTTTACCAGTAGGAGTGCCTAGTTGTCCCCCGATTCCAACGTTTTGCACTTTCAACACTTCAAATCTCATACAACAACAATCCAAACTCATATAACATACAATTTTGTACAAAACATAGTCCATATGAGTTTGTTTTACAATCCTTTACACAATATTACATGTTCAAAAACTAAATTCAATATATATTTTACAAAAATGTAATTTAAAGTCATATCTCGATTTTTCTTTATCAATGAGGACCTAAGTGAAAGTCATCCACAACCCTTGTCTCGCACCTGAAATGTTATCCCTATAAAGGGTGAGTCACGCTCAATAAAGTATCTCCTAAAGAGGTAACTCTCCAACCTAGATGCACATGAAATACTCACATATAATTTCATCCATCAAACAAACAATCCATTTAAGAATATGCAATTCATAATGGAATTCTCTATGTCATTCCATGTTTTGAGATGAGACTCACACATGTAACTCAATCTGAGCCTTCATCGGTTCTCATAACACATGCAACGCCATGCATATGAATCTAGACATTCTAAGCCCTGCCATTTATGTTACACATCCAACGACTATTAAAATTTTCCTGATCTTTCTTGGGGTGGGTATTTATGGACTTGCACCAATAGGTTCCCAATCGACACGACATTTATGAACTTTAACCAACGGATCCGCATACGCCAACGCACTTTATGAACTCTATACCAACGGAGTGCATATCCACTTCACCGAGTCTTGCACCCGAGGGACATTCTAGCCCTTCTTGCTAACCCCGACCATATTTACAATACACCCCGCGCGACTCAGTCAAACCTTGGTCCAACTTTCCCAAGCCCATGTATCATCCATCAAGAATGATATTTGATTAACCATGCACACCCACCTACACTCGTGCCATATGCCTACGAATGTGATGTTACCCATGCATATGCAATGTAATGTATCATTGCATTTAATATCACCATCATGTTCAACATGTCATGAACACAATATGAACAACTTCAATATCCAACAACATTTTTCATGGTCAATTATATCATAAACATATAACCACCATTAACAACCTCACCAAAACATGTTACAACTTTGTCATTCAAGGTATTTTATCAAACACCCACAAAGCACAAAATCATGTAAACACATAATATATCTCTTTCACCACATATATCAAAAAATCACAAACAAGTAATTTTAACACCCCAATTCATGCTACAATTGATTTTAACTATTCTTAAACCCATTTTCCGCATTCTAACTACTATAGGTATGTGACATACATGAAATTACATCTCTAACACCCTACGCATTTCATATTTCAACTCTAGATTGGAAATAAACCTAATTAGGAAAGGGACCCTATCTCAAAAAGTGTAATTTGAGATGTAGAAAACCCCCAAGACCCAAATCAAGCCTGAACCCTTGATTTCCAAAATTCCCATTTTTTGGGCTTCATCAAAATCCTCAATTTTTGGTATGGTTTTATAGCCCACGTCGCTTAGAACAAATTTTCTTCTTGGGCCAAGGTGATTCAAATAACGAAGAGTCGTAGATCGTAAAAAAAAATTGAAGAAAACCATTGATTTTTCCTCTCCTCTTGCCTCTCTCTTTCCAACAAAATTCAGTAGCCAATTTGGGGGAAAAAATCAAAATTTTCCTCCTTTGTATATCTCTTGGATACTTGGCCCTTGTTGTGTCATACGTCTGTGATTAGCACAAAACGTTGCATAGTTCAAGTGCCAATACATTCCTTTTTCACTTGATTTTGGGGATTAAATGAGTGAAATTGTACTACTTGAGCTATTAACAAAGATTTATGGTGTTTGCAGATAAAAGGGGATAAAATGGTGCTTCTTAAAGTCTTCTCAAATGGTTTGAGGTGAATGATGATAAAATGATGGCTTGAAGATAGCTCAGGAGGTGAAGAAATCAGGAAATCAAAAAAAGCATACCGGTATGCCATACCGGTACGCTGAGGCTACTGGAGTTCGACGTACCAGTATGCCATATCGGTACGTTCTGCTGAAACAACCCAGATTCTGCTGGCCATTCTCTACTGCCTTGAGGGTCCCACCAAAGACAATCTCTCACCTGCCTCTAACTCTTCTAACACCATGGACACTCATTGCACATCTCTCATTGGACTTTCGTAGTCTTGAGCATAAAGAGGAGAGAGGAGAGAGAAGAAGATGGGTGTGGAGACAAGGCCTGCACTTGCCTGCTCCAACCCATGTCTTGGCAGCCTTATGGAGGGAAAGGACATCATCTAGCTAGGGCATGACTCTGTGCACGTTTTTGGGGAGGTATATACACCATTATGCAAGGGATTGTGATACACATTATAATACAGAGAGAAATAGTCTAGAGAAAATGATAAATAGTGTTAGAGAGAAAAGTTGAGATCTTTACATTTTCTTATATGCTTTGTCTTCAAATTCCATATAAGAATCTTCTAAGCTTTATTTGAAGTCTTTAATGCCATCTATTTCAAGTTGATTTTAAGTTTAATCTTTCATTCAAGCTTTCACCATTAATGCACTCAAGTTCTTCAATTTCTTAACTGTAAATGGGTATTCGATGCACTCGAGTTTAGCTTATGCTTTCCTACATTTATTTAGCTAGAATCTTCCTTTCTTTATCACGTCTTCTCATTTCATTGTTGTCTTTTATTTATCCATGAGTAGCTAAATCTTTAAGTTGGCTAGTCCAAGAGAGACATCCCCTTGAGGATTCCAATTTAACTCTTCTTCTTTCCTCTACTCGGTGTACGGTGGTTTAGTTTGACTGGGTTGAGCGTGGACACGATTGTGAGTCTTTGATATTTCGTAAACTTGTCACGGTTTATGCTTAGATCCTCACTTCTATCTTGTCCCAAGCTTCCCACAAATCAATCGTTCATCCATGCATCATTGGAGGAAGGCTTTGAGTTGAATTAGCATCCTCATTGGAGTGAACTTTTTGGATTAGCCAACACTTGTTTCCCATTCAATTTCATCACAACATAAACCACAAACCAAATTCAAACAACAAATGATTTTACACTTTTCTTTCACCAAAATCACCTTCATGATGATACAACTCCTTCCCCGAGGAGACGACCTTAGAGTACTCTCCTAGTAAAACACGACAAGCAAAAGTCTTCATACACTTGGAAAATATTTTTGTTCATTCACATTTCACATTTCCATCATTTCATTCGCTCTTCTCCTTGCCCTTTCTTTTGACATCATCCCAAGGGATAGTGACACTCCCCTTCACAAATACATCATATATACATTTGATGGAAGATGTTCGGAGGTTAGAGAAGGCAAGAAAATCAATCAAGCATTTTAGACGCAAGGGAAGGCAAGAGTTAAATCAAGAAGGTGGTTTCCGGACAACGGAGGTAAGTCTCGTGATGTTCATCATGGGCTGAGGTACGTTGATCTTTATACATATTTTTTGTGTGTTTGTATTTTCAATTGAGGATAATTTTGTTACATGTGAGGACGGGACGATCAAAACTGACTTGTTAGACAATCCTTAGCCCCCAGCATGAATATTGATCAAGACCCACCCGAGGATGCCGATAACAACTTAGATAATGTGGATGCTAGCCCAAATATGCAAAGGGGTGGGGGAGTGAAAGAACCTAGAATGCCCAATCCACAAACGCATTTTTCCCCTCCTAGAAATGAAGGGAACATATCCAAATTGATCCTCCGGAGAGGTCAATGAGGTAGTTCCTTCAACCAACTCGTAGCACCGCACCCTCATGCATGCACTTGCTGATTCAAGCTCAACTCTTCCAAGTTAAGCCGGAGATGTTGCAACTACTTCTTACATTCCACATAATTGAAAAGGAAAATCCTTACTTGCACACAAAGGAATTTGAGGATGTAGTTGCAACCTTCAATGCTAACTATGCTATGGAGGACATAACCCATTTAAAATTATTTCCTTTCTCCCTTAGAGATAAAGCCAAATCATGGTTGTATGCCTTGAGACTGCGGTCCATAACATCTTGTTACTGGTTAGACCGACTTGCTGGCTGATTTCATTCCTTCCCCTTCCCCATCCCCTTTCCAAGGGGTATCCTATTAGTTTATGGCAGAGGATTCGGGCATATCTGCTATTGGTTATTATCAGTGAAGTCCAA
>CM042192.1:30070860-30087130 GCA_023539305.1 Ilex asprella
GTAATTTGTGTTTTTATTCCGGAGTACTTCCAAGCTTCCAATGCACCTCATATTTCCTCTCCCAAAGGTTTTTCTACCTTCCGGATTCAATGGAAACATTATTTTGACCTAAAAACATTTAAAAACTTATCTAATAACTATTTTCAATCTCAAACGCCTTTGAAACTTAAATTTTTCAAATCCATTTGTCTCCCAATTATTCATTTATAATGTTTTAACCTTTGTGATTATTTCTTACATCATTATACATATCCTCTTTTTTACAACAATTATCTACCTTATAACTATATACATATATAAAAGAAAATGTGTGGTGTTACAAGTTGGGGGGGTGAGGTGCACCATTTGCTTGTTACACCAATGGTTGTGGATTTTTTTTGTGGAAAATACTAATTTTTGGGGTGAAAATTCACTTTTCACATATTATATAGATTTTTTTTTACATTAGTGCAAATTATGTGAAAATTTTGATTTTTTTTTTGTGAAAAAATATCTAAATGTTGATTTGTATTCCCTTATTAAGATTGTTTGGATTAGATGATATGTTGATCTTTGTTTTGATACTTGGGAATCCTATGTGTGAGTGTCACATATGTACTCGTTTTTGAACTCAAACGTGTGTGCCCTTGAATGTGTAATTTCCACAATTTACGGATTTAATTAATATTTTAGGCTTGACATAAGTAGCGAAGATGAGTAAGGAACCATGAGAGTTTTAGTGCCATTTCTCTTTGTAGGGAACTTACATTTACTCAAGGAACAATTCTTATTTTTTTAATTTGTTCAATAGTCTCATTATGCTTGTTTTGGTTAGGTGTTTTTGGGTAGTAGACTAATTTTGTCTTGATAATGTGCAATGCTCTCCTATGCGTATCTAGAAGTGATCTTAGGCCATTTTTTAATATTTCAAGCCTTTGCCTTATTCTTGTGAAAATATTATCCCTAGTGCCATGATTGAGCCTAATTGAAATTCGTTTCTATGCCACAAAATTGACCAAGCCAGTGGAAAATGAAAAATCTACCTTACCTTGGTTGTTTCTAAAGCTGAATATGAGTAATCATGGAAGAAAATGAAGTGTGGTGTCGAAATTGCAACAAAAGGGATGAATGGAAGTGAAACTCAAAGAGTTCATTTGAAAAAGAATGGAAATCCAAGAAAAAGAGGAAAAAGGGGTGAGAAAAAGAAAGAATCATCAAAAGAAAAAGAAAATGTTAAGGAGAAGAAAGAAAAGAAACAAAGAGTGTGGTGGTGGTGTAAAGAATGAAAATTTCATAAAAGGGGAGATGTTTTTGAAATAAAAGTCTTTCATTCGAAACTACTCACTTTACTATCTTATATCCTTCATTTCTTTTGCCACGATATCACCCCAAAGACTCCATTACAACCTGCAAAGTCCTAAGTGATCTAGGGAAGCATGGGGGATGCATGTTTTTAAAAGAAAATGATGAGTTAGTGTTACATTTTGGGTGTTCATTTTGATAGTTAAATATAGAAATCCATGTTTTGTGCGTTGAATGCATCAAAATTTTAAATCGCATTGCAATTTCAGTAATGAAATGGGCACGATGGTTCAAATTGTAGTTTACAAGTGGAGTATATGTGTAAAGTGGAGTAGAGGTCATAAAGCAAGTGTTAGAATGTATAGGGGAGGTCCTAAAATGAAAAGGAATGGAGATGTGTTGCTCAGTAGGAGTATTTTGCAGTTAAGGCAAAAACGTACCAGTATGCCTTACCAGTATGCAGAACCTACTAGAGTTCGACATACCAGTATGTCATACCGGTATGCTTCGCCTGGAATTCCAAAAATTAAGGCTTTTAAATCAATTTTTGTAGGAACCCTTCATTTCCCCTTTTAAATCACAGACCCTACGACTTTTTTCTCTCACACATTTCTCCCCAAAGCTTCCTAATCCATTCCTCTTCTCCATTAAATGGCTCGTCACTTGGATGTTGTTCGTGAGGCTATGGACCTGATTGAGGGTCTTTTCTTGATCCTTTTTGCATGTTTGTCGATGGGGCCACTGTTGCATTGCATGGCCTGAACCAAGAGGAGTGGATTCAAGCCCCCTTAACTCTAGGAACTTAGTAGTCACAAGAAAAGTGGTGAAGGGTCAAGTAGGGACCCCAATGAGCAGAGGAAGAAGGCGAGGAATGAGGAAAGGATCCAGTTGATTCGGGACAAAAATGTGACATGCAAGCGGTACCTCGACCACATTTCCCTTTCCCTAAGGAACGAGGTTGTTAGGATCTTCAAGGCACATGGTATGAAATTCTGGTTTGAGCCCCTAGATGGTTACAATCCGTCATTGGTCCGAGAGTTCTACCAAACACTCAAGGTGGTAGAAGTGAATGAGGTGGAAGTCTTGAGAATGAACGTATGGGGGTAAGATGTTTGAGGTAACCCCTGATGTCATTGCCAAGCTCTTAGGGAATTATGAGAGGCCACCCGATTCTTCACCAATCTATCTCATAACATCACCCGAGCCAAGAAAATATCTGAATTTATAGATTTTATGTATGAGGATCCTACTCAATTTAAGGGAACTGTTCAAAGTGGAGGGTTGAAGCACTCGTATGGGCTATTGAATAAATTTCTCCATTACAATCTTCTACCGAGGGTGCAAAAAAGAAACCAGATATGCATTTTAGACGCAATCATGTCAGGGAAGGTGGTTGACTTCACTCTTTTCATTTGGGAGGAAATGAAAGACTTTGATAAGACACAGAAGCCCATGATCAAAATGCAATTCAGGATTTTAATGACCTGGATGTGCCAACATTTCAAGATTAAGGCATATGCCTTTGACAAGCTCACTCCCCCTGAGACTGGGGCTATTGGCAAGACCAGTAGTAAGAAAAGAAAGACGATAATTTGGGGGGAGCGAGCTAGGACTATGGGCTTTGATTCTAAAGCTCTTGGACCATCCTCATCTACTAGGCCATCCACAGCTGCACCAGAACGCTCGATCCCTCAGTGCCTTGATGCATTGGAGGCTACAGTGAATGAGATAGAAACATTTGTACATGGTATGACAACAATGATGAAGGAGATGTTCATGCACACTTTCCTAGGGAGGCCCATCCTAGGAGGACCCATAGCACCAGCTACTAGTCCTTCTGTATCTGACCCCTCTGCCTCCATAGTGGTTAACGTGGAGGGTGATGATGATGAAGATACTAATATGGATGTAGAGGGGGAAGAAGGTGATGATGACGATGGTGATGGTGATGGGTATGATGAAGAGGAAGATGAGGAGTAGGTTGATGTAGCTTTTATTCTTTTTGTTGTGTTGGATAGTACGTAGTTAGGATGGAGTCGTTGGCCTAGTAAAAGATTCCTTAGGTCGTAGGCCATTTTGTTTCTTTTTATGTCCGAATCCATGTACTCTAACTTTATGACACATTAATGAAAAAACCACAGTTTCTATTTTATCTGTCCAAGTTTATCTCTATAATTGCATTATGATTTATGTATTTTGATTGTTGGAAAAATCGTTTATTTAAATGAATTGTTGAATGTTAGACTCTTGTTTTGAAAATAAACTTTGCTAGGGACTAGCAAAGCTCAAGTTGGGGGATGTGAATAGCACAAAACGTTGCATATTTTATGTGCCAATACATTCCTTTTTCACTTGATTTTGGGGATTAACTAAGTGGAATTGTGCTACTTGAGCTATTAACGGAGATTTGTGGTGTTTGTAGATAAAAAGGGATAAATGGTGCTTCTTAAAGCCTTCTCAAATGGTTTGAGGTGAATGATGATAAAATGATGGCTTGAAAATAGCTCAGGAGGTGAAGAAATCAGAAAAAAACATACTGGTACGCTGAGGCTACTAGAGTTCAACGTACTAGTATGCCATACTGGTACTCTCTGCTGAAACAGCCCAGATTTTCTGACCATTCTCTATTGTCTTAAGGGTCCCACCAAAGACAATCTGCCATCTGCCTCTAACTCTTCCAACACTATGGACACCCTTTGCACATATCTCATTCGACTTTTGGAGTCTTGAGCATAAAAAAGGAGATAGGTGTGAGAAGAAGATGGGTGTGGAGACAAGGCCTACGTCTTTAACCGAAATGTGTACACCCAAGTGTAGACGGTCAAGTTGTAGTAATAATCCGGTTTGAGTTCGGAGTCGTATCCATAGGGAACTTGTTGTGTTGGTGTTTCAAAGTAAGCAGTGGTGAAGATCAATCGATTATAACCTTTGAGATTTGTAGTTGTGAGATTGAGAGGTTTTTCCTGGATTGAATATGAAATTCTTTCCAAGAAGGTTTTTTTAGACAAAATATAAGATAAATTTAAATGAAAGAAAAGTCACTCTTTAGTTAGAGGATCAGGACATGTAGTCAATTATCCGGTTTATTATATTTATGTTTAATAACTCAATTAACTCATGTATCAATAGCAAGTTAATCGGAAGGTAAAGATGGACTATGAGAATTAAGACCATGGTTCTGATGTCTTTTTAGAAGTTTACAAGAATTGCCTGTGTCGAGACTTAACCCGTCTATAGACAAGTAAGTGTTTTTACAAGACATCCAACCATGACTGTAATATTCTATTTTTTAAATGAAGCACAATAGCTGAGATGATTAAAGGGTAGTCATGAAGATCTAGCCGGGGTACTTGCCTTGAAATGAGAAGTCTTTCCATGTAAGAGTCATCCGTGTCCTTAGATGTCATTTGATGTGTAACATAGAGGAAGGATTCATACACATTGACACTTATACGCGTTGGAGAGCCGGGGAGGGCTCGGGTTGAGTTGCATGAGTGAGTCCCATCTCATTTCATGGCATAACATGATAAATTCTAACATTGGACGCATATTCTTGTTTGGAATGTTATAAGTTGTTAAATGTTGCATGTGAACATTTCATATGCATTTAGGTTGGGGAGTAGCCTCTGTAGGAGATACTCTATTGAGCATGACTCACCATTTATGGAAAAAATATTTCAGGTGCGGGATATACGCCAGTAGATGACTCCTAATTCAAGCCTCATGGATGAAGAAAGTCGGAATGTGGCTTATTTTGAGTATTTTGTAAAATTACTATGAACAATTAGTTTTGGCATGTAATTAAACAAAATCTTGTGTAATATAACTTGTATGTATCTAGTTTTATGTTGGAAATGTTGTTAAACATGTATGGGATGAATTTGGAAAGGTTTGAGATGAATTGGAGATGAAAAACAGGCCAAAAGAACAAAACTGGACAAACCGTACTGGTATGTTGTTGTCTAGAAGGTAGAGGGTACCGGTACGCTGCTGTCCAGTACACAATTGGCACCGGTACGCGTATCAGTACTCTTTTTAAAAATCTCAAATTTTTTTATTGTTTTGCCAAGCTATTGGGTCATGTATTCTTTCTTTCCAATGATGAAAAGGGACCATAATGGAGTATAAATTATGATATATTAGACATTGGTTGGATTCAATGAATAATTGAACCAGAAATACATTTGTGGGTTATGATCCCGGTTAGGGGATGCTATCATGTGGTGTCAGGTTATGTGGTATTCACGGGTATTTCCGCGGGTTGATAGGTTATCAACAGTTAATAAAGGACCTCCGAATTTTGGGGTGTCACACATAGTCAAACACACACACACACACGCGCAAACAAAAACACATATTTGAGCTATATATACTCAGACCTACGTATATATATACATATTAGCAATGCACGAGGTGTGTTGCACGTAAATAAATTTAAATATATTATTTTTAAAGAAAATGTGAATTAAATAATAAATTAGGTGCCGAATAATTAATTCATATTTTAATTATTAATTTATTCCATAAGTTTTTGAGTATCAAATTTGTCATTTATAAATATCTATGTATATATGTATATTTGCATATAATATATATATATATATATAGATCTATGTATATATAAAATTTTATATACATATATTCACAACAATAGAGAGATCGACAGAGGGCTTTGTTGAAGTAGGCAATAACGATGATGGATTCGTTTAAGCAGGCAACAACAACCAACAGAGGACCAGAGGGAGTTTCAATTCGTCTTCCAAAAGACATAGAGATGATGCTTTAGTTCGTCTTTGTAGAGAGAGAGAGAGAGACGATGTGAGGATGAGGACCAAATGCAAAAAACAATACCAAAAGGCCCAACTATTTATACTTCCATAAAAAATACACATCTTTTGTTGCTAATAACGATAGAATCCGAGACCTCATTAAAATCCTTTAGCCTACCAAATGCGTGTTTCGTGTTTCAGTTGTATCCTGAAACACCGTTTTTTATCTTGTTTCCAAGACAACTTAGATGAAACAAAAAACAAAAGCAATTACCAAAGATGTCTTTATTTGTTTTTTTTGGCAAAAATTGAAAATAAAAACTTAAAACAACAAATAAAAACAACAAACAAATAGCCCCAAAGTTTTCATTAATTCTAAGGTCTCCTTTTGTTTTTTTTGGTCACTATTCTAAGGTCTCGTTAGATAACCTTTTTTCACTTTTTTTTTTTAAAATGACAATACATTTGTTAATATTTTGATGTTGTTTTTGTTTTTTTTCTATTCTGAAACTGTTTTTAGTTTAGACTGAGTTTTTTAAATCATAAAAAAGTTATTTTTAAAATTATAAATAATTTATTTTTAAAAACAAAAATAAATAAAAATAAGTAGATATTTAGGTTCAACTTAATGAGATTTACAAAACACTTCTCCGCCACTACCACCTCTACCGATTACCAATACCTACACCATTGCCACCTTCACCACAACCACCTATCCATCGCCCCTACCACAACCATCCACCCACCTCCTCTACCACACTACAACAACCCACCGCCACCACTACCCTAACCATTATCATTCCCACAGTCATCACCCACCACCACCTATACTTTCACTACCACTACAACTACCGTTACCACTATCACTACCCACTGCCGTAATTACCACAACCATTACTATGACGATCGAGGTTATGAAGCTCGAGGATCAAGAGTTGTACTCGGTTGAGTATGGCCTCGAGATGCATTTGAATGTGATGAATGCAGTGGTGAGGTGTAAAAGTTGAGGTTGAGTGAGGATAGGCTAAGCGAATTGAGCAAATTGGAAGGATCGAGTGAGATAGGGTTAGTGCATATTTGGACAATTAGAAGTTAAGGGCCTGATTTTGTATGATTTTATCGGGACACAAGGAAGAGTCAGAAAATTAAATTGGTATTTTTGTAGCTATTAAATTAAAGTGCTTGATTTAAAAAAAAATAAAAAAAAATATAGAAATGCTCCTCGCACACGCACCTCATTTGGTGCAAGCGGGAGGTGGCTCTTGGAGGTTTGTTTGACCATGAAAAGACCATCATTACTTGGTAGGCGTCCTTTTGAATGGATTTAGGTATTCTTGAGTGACTAGAACATATCCGAACAAAAAGGCGGAGAGAGAGAGTGGAGAAAAATAGAAGAGAGAGAAATTAAAAATTGTGAGGAAAGAATCGAGTTTCTAGTTCTAGTGAGTTTCAAGAGCAAAGGGGAATGAGGTAAGCCTAATTTCTACCCTAGGAATCCATTAGTGTCCTTAGTTTTTCATTTAGGTGAGTGATTATGGTTGAATTTAGGTCTAAAGTTTAAAGTGGGTATGGAGTATTGAAATGGGTCTTATAGAAAACTTGTGTGTTGGCTTCAATCAAACCTTATACTCATTATTTTGGCTTTTAGTAGTGTGGTTTTTGAGGTTGTATGGCCATGGTTGTCGTGTGTGGAGATGAGGAAGTAAAAACCCTAAGGTTTGAATCCTGAAAATTGAATTTTCTAACAACTTGTTAAAACTTCTAAATGGGGGTTGGTTCTAAATAATTTGGGGTCAAGGAATCCAAAAATGGCCTTTAGAATTGAAAAATGAAGTCATTTGGTGAGTCAAAAATGGTTTTGCAGGTCTGGTCAACCTTGTTAAAATGGTTTTTGAGCCTACTTTGACCCTAAATTCGTGGAGTTTGAGAGGGATTTGAACCTAGAGGCCTATAAGGGTTTGAAATTAGGATGAGAGGAGAAGATTTTGGCAATGGTTTGAGGGTGATTGGTGTGAACAATGGAGTGAGAACGAGGGAGGTGAAGTTGGGGGTTTTGTTGGAAAATTAGAGGAGTGCTATGGTTTCAAGGGAGAAGAAGCTGGTGGGGGAGGAGGGAACCAGCCCACCTTGACGGCGTGTGAGAGCCCGTGGGGTGGCTGCTCCACCCCTACTTAGTGGTACCTTTAGTTTCTTGATTTGAGTCTCCAACGAAAACCTAGTGTGAAATGATTATTGTGCCCCTAAGTTCCAGATTTGACTAAATTTTGGGGGATTATGACTAAACTAATTTCATATTCATTCTTAATTAGTTAAGATGTTCCTATTTTTGAAATTTCAACGGAAAAATTTACTACTCTATTTTTGGCAGTTTCGGACAGATACGCTTTACCAGGTTTCCTAACTCTTTCCAATTATATACATTATGTTATAAATGATGTTTAAATGTTATGAACTCATGATTGGGTGGCTCTCTTTGAATTGGAACTCCGGACACAATTAAGGTTTTGAAATGCCCATTTATAACGGCTCAAAATCTACCTTGGAAGGGTATTAACTATCTATAAACATACAACCATAGAGCATCTACATAATCTTTAAATAATAAAAATCATCTAATAACTAAATAAATAACTAAACCAATGTCAATAAAGCATCATTAACTTCTCAAATTTACATCCCAAAAATCAAAATAGTATCTTGCAGCTGAATAAATAAGAAATATTCATAACATTGTTTTATAACCCAATCTTAGAATTTAAACTAGAAAGAAGTATCTCTAAGCATCCAAATCAGAATCCACATTATGATCCTCCTTAGCATTGAAATCAACTTGCTGATCTAATCTAGCATCCTCCTCAAAACCAAAATATGAAATATATTTATATCATAAGATGCTCAAACAAGCCCAGTAAGAAAACCTTCTGAAACCCAAATAAGGTTTCGAAAACAAAAAACAGGTAAGTCTCAATTTGTAAAATAAATACATAAATTTGAAGTAAAACAATGACATTTGGTAACGATCTCAACTTTACAAAATGAAATAGTAAAATTAATATAAAAGTAAAATCATTTGTCAATACCATAGCTCTCTTATTATATGTAGGTAGACTACCGTGAATCTACACATCGCACCTATCTCGTTCACCCACCATTAACACAAACTATCTCACATCAATCCCCATAGGGTCACAACAACCATAAACTCTTTAGGAAGGGCATCTATTGACTCATTCGACATTGACAAATCATTCTCATAAATAGTATACTAGCCCTCAGTCTTGAACCTACGTGAACAAAAGTGGTTAGCTCTCGTAAGACACCAAAGCCCCTTCCAGTGTTAGCCAACTATCAAACCCATTAAGGTAGAAAAACCTCTAACACTCTGCGATACGTATTCGAGTGTAATCCACCTCATTAAACCCACCAATATAAGATATTATACAACATCGACATACACCAAAATTCATAGTTCCAAAATTCTCAAGTAAATGAATAATCAGATTAAAACATGCAAGAGATCATAAAAAGAAACCTTCATGCTCTCAATATCCAAGATCTAGCCTTTTAATCAAGAGCACATACTTTTTGGATACGCAACATATATTTGAATGTAAATCATGTGTTTAATCAAGAATTGAAACATATATTAAAAGGAATATAAAACATTGAAGATCTATCACATAGATATGATTATAAATCAAGAACTAGGGTTTTTATCAAGAATGAATAAATCTTTAATGGAAAACATGTATTTTGTTTCAAGATATGAATTGTATGATCAAACAAGAAAAACATTATGGATCTATTATTTATATTATAATAGAGATGGCGTATAATTACATAACCCTACTCTCAATGGATGAATTTGAGAAAGAATCTCTACCTTTTAATCCGTAAAAGTGTAATTCTATATGTTTGATGCAATCTTTGTGTGTTAATCATTTGTGTTTAATCTCGATCTTCATATTTTTCTTGTTCTTATAGGTTCTTAGGCTTGTGGGGAGTGGAGAAGAGGTAAAATGACGTCAAATCACGGCTCTAGGGTGTTTTTAGGGTGAAAAATGGATCAAACCCTAATATATCCTTTCTGTTAGAACCCCAAAGTACTGGCTCTAAAAACCATTCGAATGGTGTTCTAGCATCCAAAAAGTTGACTGGCATCTGAATGGTGGTGTATGATGCTTGCTCTTGAAAGTGGGGTTAAATTATTAAATAATTTCCAAGCTTAGGAAAGTTATAGTGTTTGTAATTTGGTTTATTACCGAGGTCATCTACTAAAGGAAAACAATTGGTGCAAGGGGTGATAAGAAAAATAAAATAAAAACCTTGAATTTTTTATGGTTTAGTTTAGAAGTTATCAACTTAAATAAAAGACCGGTTAATTGGTAGAGTTCATCTCACCACGAACAAGTATTTTGACCCAATTTCTATAACTTACTTGAGATTGTACTCAAACAGAAGATATTCGATTAACACCCAAATGTAAATAACAAATATGTATTCAAGTCAATTTATTTGATTTTGAAAAAATTACGTTCATTTCAATTGTAGTGATTCCAAGAATTACCCGTGCCAGACTGAACTGTCTACGAGTAAGCAAGAAGATATACATATCGCAAGTGTTTTTAACTTTAATCATTCAAATAACTCAATTATTGGAAAAACCTTAATTTAGTAAAAATTCCCATTCATGGATGAGACTCCCTCATCCGATCAAACCAGAGTACGCCTACTCACTCATAATAGAATTGAAAACAATAGCAATTGAAAAAGACATGATTGAAATTGAAAGCAAATAAAACTTGAATTGAAAGTGGGAGTAAAAGTAAATTACCTTGAATTGAATTGCAAGAATGTAAATTGTTGACAAAGGAAGAATTGAAAGTAATCGCATTTCAAGAATTAAAGAACTTGAAATTGAACAAAGCTTGTAATTGTAAACAATGGAGAAAAACTCCTGGAAAGAAGAAAAACTAATTATAAACCCTACGAGAGAAGAACGGTGCTTTGGTGAATTCAACGATGAATTGGAGATTCTAACGATATCGTTCTCTTTAGCTAGGCTTGGGTATTTATAGGAGAACATGTGTTGATTTTCTGCTCTTTTAAACCATCAATCATGATCTTTTAAATATCCTAGAAGATTGACTTTCCTTAGGAGTCTTCTCAAAAAAATATATTGACCTATTGGTATGGAGCACAAAACAAATTACTAGTAGAACTGCTCATTATTTTGCACGAACTGGTTGCTCTTCTCAACTACTGGTAAAACATCATTTTGTTTCAAGCGTATTGGTAGAAAGGATCTCTCTTTCACTTTTACTGATATGAATGAACTGCTATTGTTAGAATCGATTTTTGCCTTTTCTTGAATTGGTAGATGACCTATCGGTAACACTAGCCTTTACCTCAATTATGTCTATAATGCTCTGCTTGGTAGTTTCCATTGTATACCCTATTCTCCGCACATCACCCTCAAATGTGTGTATGGATTATATAGATAAGGGAGTGTCACTCTCCCTAGGAATGATGTGAGAAATGGGGAAACAAAATAGTGGAATGAATGTAATGTGTGTGTGTGTGAATAAAAGTGTTTCCCAAGCACAGAGAGACTTTCGAATGTCATGTTTTACTTGAAAAATTATTCCAAGGTCGTTCCTCAGGAAATTCATAGGAAGTGTGGGACCAAAATGGAGGTGAGGATTCAAGCACATCCCGTGAAAAAGCCTACGGTGTATCAAGAACTCACAACAATGTCCACACTCAACCTAGTCAAACCGAGTCATCATACACTACGAGGAGGAAAGAAAATGAGTTGAAATAGCATTCCCAAGGGGAATTTTTCCTTGGATTAGCCAACTATTAACTTAGCTACTCATATCTAAAGCAAAAACATAAATGAAATGAAGAGACATTCTAAAGTAATGAAGGTTGGAGCTTAGTTTAATGCAAGAAAACATATATTATAGAAAAATTCATTTAATACCCATTTGAAGAGCTTTAAGATTAAAACTTGAATGCATTAATGGTGAAATCCAAAATGCAAGATTAAACTTGGAATGTGCTTGTAATAAATGACATTAAAGATATTGAGTAAAGCTTAAATAAGTCTTACAAGAAATTACAAGGCAGTGTATGGATGAAAATGCAAAAATACCAACTTTTCTCTCTAGTACTATTCATCTTCTTTCTAGGTGCTTCTCTTTCTCTATATTCCACGTGTATCCAACATAATGGTGTATATCCCTCTAAAAACGTCCATGGAGCCTCTTTGGGTCTGTGTGATTGATCTCCCATCAATAGGGGGTGAAAGGATGGATATGGCAGGTTAGCACATGCCTAGCCTAGACACCCGCTTCCTCTCTTCTCTCTCTATTCATTAATTGTCAAGACCTCCAAAGTCCAAGCTAGGCTGAGGAATGGATGTTTTGTGTGTAAGAAGTGTTAGGGACAAGTGGGAGACCCCATGGTAGACCCCCAAAGTTGAAGAGCTTGTGATGCAAAATCTGGCGACTTTTAGTAAAACCTACTAACAGGTCGATGGGAACCTATCGGTAGGTTTTATTCAAGTGAGAAAAAATACCGGTAACTTTGTGGTAGGTGCAGGTCTAGTAGCTAAAACCTACCGGTATGGCCTACCAGATGGTTTTCCCTTGTTTTGCTGATTTCTTGGTTTCTTCACTTTTTAAGCTATCATTAAGCCACCATCTTATCTCCAATCATCTCAATGCAATTTTGCTCATTTTATCTGCAAAAGTTGGCATAAAAGGGATGTCAATGCACATGGAATATTCAATATTTTGTGCTAATCACACCCCCCAACTTGAGCTTTACTTGTCCCTAGCTAAATTTATTTTCAAACCAACGAGTATGAAATTACAACAATCCATTTACACAAGTAATTTATCAAACAATCAAAATACAAAAATCATAATGCAAGTAACGAAATGAAATTGGGTGAGATGGAACAAAAAACGTGGTATTTCATTAATCACTTTCAAAATTTGAGTACATGGAGATAGAATTCAAAATAGATACAAAATGGCCTAAAATTCCTAAGGACTCTTCTACTAGGCCTATGACTCCACTCCAAGTTATGTACAACCCTACTCCAAAAAGAGAAAAACAATAACACCCCTACTCATCATCTCTGTCACCACCCTTATCACCCTCATCACTTCCCTCAGCATCCTCTTCAGCGTCCTCCTCTTCATCATCATTTTCCTCCTCTAAGTCCCCCACCTAAACTATTATGGAAGTTGAGGGGGCAAAGGCGGAGGGTCCAACAACTAGGGGTGGTGGTCCACCTGGGATAGGCTCTCCGGGGAACGTATGCTGAAACAGTCTAGTCATCATGGTAGAGATCCCATTCATTGTCACCTCTAATGCATCGAGGTGTTGGGATACTGAGCGCTCTGGTGCAGAAGAGGATGGGACAAAAATAGATGGTCCAGTAGATTGCCCATCAGATGAAGGTTCTATACCAGATGTCTCTGGTCTTGCTGCCCTAGTACGCTCAGCCTGGGTCATAGCAGACCTCTTCTGACTGCTGGCCTTTCCTATAGCCCTAGTCTCAGGTAGAGTGATCTTATAAAAAACATACCCCTTTACCTTGAAGTGGTCGCACAATCGAGTGACCAAATTCCCAAATGGGAGGTTCGCCTTTGGCTTCCTAATCTCGACAAATTCCTTCATTACTTCCCAGACAAAAAAGTGCAAAATCAATAGCCTTTCTCAACATTACAACATCCAAGAGGGAAATCTTTTCAATGTTAAGTGTGTTCTCGGCGCCCCTAGGAAGCAGGTTGTAATGTAAAAGCTTATTTATCATCCCATAATTATGTTTGACGCCCCCAGCTTGGACTGTTCCCCTAAACTGAGTCGGGTCCTGGTACATCAAAGCCACAAACTCAGGGATGGTCTTGACTTTGGCAATGTTATGGGGGTACACCGGGGTAGAAGGAGGTGGCCTCTCATACTCCAAGAGAGTGTCAATCACCGTAGGGGTCATATCAAACGTTTTACGCCTCACGTTTGTTTTCAACACAAAATCAAACCCGTCCACCACTTTAAGTTTTTGGTAAAACTCCTGACATAAGGACAAATTGAACCCACTCATAGTCTTGAACCAAAAATCAATCCCGTGGGCCTCTATGATCCTTACAACTGCATTGTTTGGGCCCAAGGAAATCTGATTGATGTACCTCTCGCAAGTCACATTCTTTTCATCGGTGCTTTGGGCCTGAACATCATTGTGAGCTCTCTTTCTTTGCTTAATCCTATCTTCACTCGGCCCTTCCCCTCTCCTCTTTCGAGCACTCGCACCCTCGAGCTGTGGAGAGCTTGGCCTGGTGCGTTTTGTGCGGGCCATGGATAGTAACAGTGCCCCAAATGTCAATAGTGAAAAGAGAGCCAAAATGAACCCCTCAATTGGGTCCACTACGTCACGAAGGATCCTCCCATGGCAAGCCATTTCAAAAATCTTTGCAAGGATCAAAGGAGATTAGGGCTTGGGAGATTTTCAGCAAAACTAGGATTTTTAAAGATGAAACCTTCAAATCTTCACGAAAAGTCACCAAATCAACAACTCTAGGGTTGAGAATTAAGAGATTAATGGAATAGGTTAGGACTTTGGGGGCTTAGGAATGCTTAGAATGAAAGAGAAATGCCTTAGTGTTTGTAATTTAAGAAGACAATGAAGAGTTTCCCCGGAAAAAATTCGATTAAAACCTCTAATTTTGGCATTCTGGGTAAAACCTACCGATAGGTTGATGGAAACCTACCGGTAGGTTTTACTCCAGTGAGCAAAAAATATCGTTAGGTTTGCGGTAGGTATAGAACCAATGGCCATAACCTACCGGTATGGCCTATTGGTATGCTTTGCCTTATTTGCAAAATAGACCTTTGATGTCTAACACATTTCCACTCCTCTTCATTTCATGACCTACCCATTTTTGCATTCTATTTATGACCTCTACTCCATCCAAAACATGTGCTAAACTTAAAAATCACAAATTGAACCATCATGCCCAAATCATTACCGAAATTGCAATGTGATTTAAAATTTTGATGCTTTCAACACATAAGACATGGATTTTTGCATTTAACTACAAAAATGGACACCCAAAATGCAAGACACATATACAAATAACAAGGGTATTCCTAAATCATTTAAATATCAAAAACTTGAGCTATATTCCCCTATCCTTTAAGTATAGGGCTACAAAACACGTCATTCAAATGCCCGAATCAAGCACACATAAGTGTCATTATAGCCTTAAATACTAGTCTAAAGTATGCACCTACACATTCATTTTCAAACTCGTGTGTGTGTGAATTGGACAAGTAATTTAAGCACTTACTTAACAAAATTCACATTTGAATGGCTAGGTAAATTCAACTTCAATGCAAAACTCGCCAAAGGTGTCTCTTAACCACGAATCACAATCTAATTATCTGGGCACGTACTCAATGTGTACACTTGTGATAAAATCTTGTGCACAAAGTAAAGTATGCTCACATGTACTCTAAAAATGAAGTTCATGCATAAAAATAAAACGACCTTGGCATTATCTCATGAAAGGAATGCTAGGGCATTCGGCAGCAAAACTAAGTCATTTTTTTGTGACACCCCAAAATCCGGGGGTCCGTTGATTACCAATCAACCCGCGGAATGCCTGTAGATACCGAAGAATTCGATAACACACCGTTATGCTCCATTTACCGGAGTCCTTAATTTAACAAAATTTCGGGCAGAGTCTCCTTTGTACGGGGAACTCTACCCAAAACACAACCTGTGCAATTTTAAAATCATATGACCCATCCGAGGTCCAACATAATCACTGATCACACTGGGTCTATTTATCCATACTTTTGACGCCCCCAAAACTGGAATTCTTATGTCAACGTATTAAGTGTGACATAGCGTGTGAGAGTGTAACCTGACCATATAAAAGTGTAACACTGTCATATAAAAGTGTAACATGGCGTATAAAAGTGTAACACTGAAAGTGTAACACTACCATATAAAAGTGTAACATGGCGTATAAAAGTGTAACACTGAAAGTGTAACACTGCCATGTAAAAGTGTAACATGGCGTATAAAAGTGTAACACTGCCATGTAAAAGTGTAACATGGTGTATAAAAGTGTAACACTGAAAGTGTAACATTGTCATGTAAAAGTGTAACATGGCTAACATAAGTTCAAACTTAAATCCTT
>CM042192.1:30092130-30134714 GCA_023539305.1 Ilex asprella
GAGGGCCAGTCATCTTCTTCTAGTTCAAGGAAGAAGAAGAGGACTTCTACTCCACATGGACCACAGGGACAGAGCTGCGGCTATCAAGGCCAAAGCTAAGGCCAAGGGCGATCTTCCCAAAGTGGGAGAAACTTTAGGATTACCCACTAGACAGGCCTGAAAACTTGTTTTCTTTGCCATCAGCAAGGTCACATGAAGCGGGATTGTCCTCAGAGGCAGGGATCCTAGAGTTATGGGACATCTCAGTCCCATTCCTTAGTGTGGAAAACCACAAACACACTATATTCTTCCCTACCCCCATCACGGGCCAGGGAAGTCAGTACCAATTTGATGACACAAATCCAGCCCCTACCACTTTTCGAGCGGGGACTTCACAATCAGTCTAGATGGGCCAGGGCATGGGTCGAGACCGAGGGTAGGGAGTGCAGGCCGGAACTTCGGGGACCCAGGGGCGTGTCTACGTCATCAGACCTCAGATTAAGCCAATGGATCAGTCAGTCATCCAGGGTACATTTCTACTCTCTAGCTTATGGGCTAGGGTGTTATTTGACTCTGGTGCATCGCATTCATTCATTTCAGCACCATGTGTTAGAGATCTAGGCTTAGAGGTTGATACCTTGGAGGAGCCGTTATATGTAAATTCGCCCCTAGGAGTTAGGGTGTGTGTTAATCAGATATGTCGGGGGTGTGAGTTAGAAATCTTAGGGGTCCTACTCACCATGGACCTTTGGGTCATGGACATGTCGGAGTTCAATGTCATACTTGGGATGGATTGGTTGGCGACACATCGGGTCGTCATTAATTGCAATCGGAAGAGGGTCACTGCCTATACGCCGAAAGGTGTTTGTTTCAAGTTTCAAGGGGAAAAACACGACGTTTTTCCCTAATCCCTGTACGACTCTCGGTGGCACGGACATTTGATGGGTTGGCTAGCGAGCCTTACTCTGGAGGATGAGGTGAGACAGGAGTTAGGCTTACCTCAGGTTGTTTGTGAATATGAGGATATTTTTTCGAACGAACTATAGGGATTACCTCCCCATAGGGATGTAGACTTCCGCATTGAATTACATCCCAGTACTTCTCCCATTTATATGACCCCTCATAGGATGACACCAGCTGAGTTGCAAGAACTCAAGATCCAATTACAAGAATTGTTGGACAAAGGTTTTATTAGGCCGAACACTTCTCCATGGAGCGCTCTGGTGTTATTTGCCAAGAAAAAGGATAAGACTATTCGGCTCTGTATAGATTATCGACAATTGAACGGGGTTACCATAAAAAATAGGTACCCTTTACCGAGGATTGACGATCTGTTTGATCAGCTGAGGGGAGCGCAAGTCTACTCCAAGATAGATCTCCGCACGGGCTACCATCAGTTGAGGATCAGGGAGGCAGATATCCCTAAGACGGCGTTTAGAATACGGTATGGGCATTTCAAATTCACGGTGATGTCATTTGGGTTGACGAATGCCCCGACGGCATTCATGGACCTCATGCATAGGGTGTTCCAACCCCTATTTAGTTCAGTTCGTCGTGGTGTTTATTGACGACATCCTGATCTACTTCAAGTCTGAGGAGGAGCATGAGGGTCACTTGAGGATTATTCTCCACATCTTGAGGGACCATAAATTGTACACTAAGTTCAGCAAATGTGAGTTTTGGCTCACGGAGGTGAAATTCTTGGGATACGTGGTATCGGCTTCGGGTGTATCCATGGACCCGAAAAAAGGTTGAGATAGTAATGTATTGGGACAGACCAAAGTCAGTCTTCGAGATACGTAGTTTCTTGGAATTGGCAGGATACTATCGGAGGTTCATTGAGGATTTCTCTCGACTAGTTGGACCTATGTTGAGATTGACCCGGAAGGAGGTCAAGTTTGAACGGAATGATTCTTGTAAGAAGGCATTCCAGGAGTTAAAGAGGAAGTTGACTTCAGCTCCTATTTTAATAGTCCCAGAGAGGGGACATGTGTATACAGTGTACTGTGATGCCTCCAAAGACGGACTCGATTATGTTTTGATACAGTCTAGAAGGGTGATGGCTTATGGTTTGCAACAGTTAAAGAACCATGAGTAGAACTACCCCACGCATGATATGGAATTGGCAGCCATTGTTTTTGCCTTGAAGGCTTGGCGTCACTATTTGTATGGCGAGAAGTTTGAGGTGTTTTCGGACCACAAAAGTCTGGAATACATTGTTACACAACGGAACCTCAACATGAGGCAACGTAGGTGGATGGAGTGCTTGGAAGATTACAAATTCACTTTGTATTACCATCCCGGTAAGGCAAATGTGGTGGCAGATACACTTAGCCAAAAGTCACGGGGAGTCTTGGCTAGTGTGACTTCCCGGGAGTGGCTTATGTTCGAGGCTGTGGGGCAGTTTAGGCTACATTATATGGGTTAGGCTAAGGGTACTTTGGAGAGTTTGGTGGCTATGCCTTCCCTACTAAGCAGAGTGATTGAGTCCCAAAGTCAGGACACAGAGTTGTTGTCCATCCATGACCGTGTACAGGCAGGTACAGGTGACGAGGGTTAAGCCATTCACTCGGATGGTAGTCTTCAGTAACGAGGAAGGGTTATGGTTTCTCAGTTGGCAGGTCTAAGAGAGGAGATCTTTAGGGAGTTTCATTGCTCCCATTTTGCAGTCCATCCAGGTGGCACTAAGATGTATCATGATCTTCGTCGCCAGTATTATTAGAGTGGGATGAAGAAAGATGTCAAAATTTTGTTAGCCGATGTCTCACGTGTCAGCAAGTGAAGGCTGAACACCAGAGACCAGCAGGGTTACTCCAGCCTTTGGAGGTGGCGGAGTGGACGTGGGAGCATGTCTGATTGATGGATAACCTTGTTGTTCCTAAGCTCCTCACATGAACCCTCAAACATGTATATGACTTATGTGTGTAGGTGAGTGTCACTCTCACTCGGATTCATGCAAGAGATAAGACAACAAAATGGTAGAAATGAAATGAACAAAATGTATAAAATATGTAAGTGTGTGAACAAAAGTGCTCCCCAATCGTAAGGAGTCTTTCATTTATCGTGTTTTATTTAAAAAAGTATTCCAAGGTCATCTCCTCAGGGAAGGAAATTTCAAGTTGTGTGAAGGTGATTTTGTCACAAAAAAAAAAAAAAAAGAAAGTGTAAAATCTTTTGGTTTAAGTTTTGTGATTGTGTTTGTTAATGAAAATGCAAGAAAATAAGTGTTGGCTAATCTAAAGGGTTCACTTCAATGGGGATGTTAATCCAAGAATACCCAATGACAAGTCTACGGGATATCAAAGGCTCACAACCAAATGGGGTGAAGATCCAAGCATACCCCGTGACAAAAGCCTACGGGATATCAAAAACTCACCACCACGTCCACACTCAACCCAGTCAAATCGAACCACCGTACACCGAGTGGAGGAAAGAAGAAGAGTTGAAATGAAAACCACAAGGGGAGGTCTCCCTTGGATTAGCCAACTTAAACGCTAGATAGTCATAAATCAAGGCAATACATGCATAATGTAAATGGTCATAATGAAAAAATGAAGCATGGAACTTAACTAAATGCAAGAAAATATAAACTAAGAAGAAAAATATTCAATACCCATTTTAAGTTAGAAATGAAGAAAAACTTAATACAACAATGGTGAAAGCTAGAGTAAAGGATTAAACTAGAAATGAACTTGCAATAAATAACATTAAAGACTTTAAACAAAGTTTAGAAGATCCTAACAAGAGATTACAAGGCATTGGAATGAAGAAAATGCAAAAATATAAACTTCTAGCACTATTCATCTTCTTCTTCCTTGAACTACTCCTAAACTTTGGTAGCTACCCTTTGTAAGGCTGAAGAATATTGTATATATGGAGTGTGTGTCTTCAATTTTCATCCATGAGGGTCCCTAACATCTGTGTGCAGGTCTCTCATCCATAGGGGGCTGAATAGGTGGGTATGGCAGGCAAGCATAGGCTTAGTCTGCACCCCTTAAGGCAGTCCACTTCCCTCTCCTTTTCATTCAATGTCAAACCTCAAAAGTCTTCAAATATGGTATAGGAGGCATGTAGATGTGTAAGAAAATGTTGGGGGTAAGTGGAAGAATCGTTGGTGGGACCCCCAAGCAAGTGGATCATGAAAAATAGTCGTTCTGGGCAATTTAGGCATGGTGTACCGGTATGCGTACCGGTACGGTTTAGCTACTGGAATTCGGCGTACCAGTACGCGTATCGGTACACTTTGTCTGCTCAGACCAGTGTTCGTAAAATTATCATAACTTTTGATCCAACAGTCCGATTGAGCTAAAATTTTGACACAATACAGAAGACATCCAGATCTACAACTTTTATGTTTTGAACTTTTGCAGATTCAAAGTGGATCATGGTCAAAATGGAGGAAAACAGAGACTCTTCTACCAGATGGTATGGGTGCTGGTGCCTTTGTCACCTAACACCAATACCTTCTTGATTTATTCACTTTTAAGCCTCCAAATCTTCATGTATGGTTTCCATGCCTTCACCACACATTCAAAATAGTTGCAAGGTCCTAAAATCCATCATTTAAGCTATAAATACCTGCAACATAAAAAATTCTACATTATTCATAAAATTGGCTAACTCTAAGTACTTAGATGCAAAAGTTGAGTTAAAATGCATGTAATGAGGCCTTTACATATGAAATATTATGCCCTCATCACCCCCCCAACTTAAGCTTTACTATAGGGGTGTCAAACGTGTCGGGTTGGGTCATTTCGTGTCGGGTTTATTTTAGATTTGTGTCAAAAATTCTCAAACACAAACCTGACATGTTTAATAATCGTGTTGCGATGTGTAAACACTAGCCTGACCTGACTATTAAATGTGTTACCCGAACCTGACATGTTTGACACGTTTAATAAACAGGTCATTTTTGAGTTAACACATAACACGACATGTTAACCTGTTTAACCCGATCTGTTTAACCCATATATCAAATTTTATTTGTTTAACAACTTTAAAAAATCAAAAGATTTTATTGAATAAAATTTAAAGAATTCCCAGAAGCAAAATTCAACCAATTCCTACCATCCATTTCCAATTAAATGACTTTAATCCATCAAAAATATGAAGAAAAAAAACAAGAAATTTATTCTATGGGCACTAAAAACATGAAAAAAAAAACACCCGTATGTTTTATTTTGTTATTTTTATATATTTGAATAAATGAGTTAAACGGGTAATAAATGTGTAGGTCGGGTTCGGGTCGAATTATATTAACTTGTTTAAAATATACGAGTTAATCATGTCAAAATTGGGTTGCCCTGATTTCGACATAAATTCAACCTGCTTTTTTTCGTGTTTATACGTGTTGACCCATTTTTATCCATTGACCTATTTAATTTCGTGTTCTACCCATTTATTTCGTATTCGGTTCGTGTCGTGTCAAAAATTGACAGCCCTACTTTGCTAGTACCTTGCAAACAAAATGTAAAAATAAAGCAAAACAAAATAACATATACTAATTCCGCTATTGCATTTAGCACATGCAACAAGCCTTTAAATCCCTAGGTGATCCCTAGTGGACGAGTTTTGTCTCGCGAAGGTTTCCAGTGAAGGTACCTACAAACTTCTTTTCCATGTATCCAATATTTAAAACATATTCCCTTATCCTAACTAGCACTGGGATTTTAAAATAGCTTCGTCCAACATATCCGAACTAATCACATATGAAACACATCATAGCCTTAAATTCTATTTTAGAGTATTCACATACACAAAATTTAAACTCGTGTGTGTGTGAAATGGACATGTAATTTAAACATTTACACAATGGAGTTCACATTCATTTTGGCCATCCAAATTTAGCTTTGATGCAAAACTCACCAAGGTGTCTCTCACAATGAATCACACATGATTATTCAAGCATGCTCTCCATGTATATATGTGAAATGAAATTTTGTGCACAAAACAAAGTATGCTCACATATAATCCAAAAAAGAAGAATGCATAAAAATGAAATAACATTGACATAATCTCATGAAAGGAATGTTAGGGCATTAGATAGAAAAATCAACTCCTCTTTTTCTTTAAAAGTATGCATCCCCCATGCTTATCTAGATTATTTAGGACTTTCAAGGGTTATAATGGGGCCTTGGGGTGATATCTAGGGAAATGAAATGAAGGATATAGGATAACAAAGAGGGTTGTTTCGAGTGAATGACCTTTATTTCCAAAAGATGTCCCTTTTATGGGATTTCTAGGCTAACACCACCACTTCCACTCTTTGTTTCTTTTTTCTTCTTTTCCTTAACATTTTCCTTTTCTTTTTCACTTTTTTTTCTTATTTTACCATTTTTCTTCCTTTTCTTGGAGTTTCATTTTTTTTTTCAATTGAACTCTTTGAGTTCCAACATCATTCACACCTTTTGTTTGATTTTCTACACCATACTTCCTTCTCTTTTATTATCACTCATATTCAGCTCTAGAAACAACCAAGGTGAGGTATATTTTTATCGTTTTGTACTAGCTTGGTCAAATGCGTGGCATAGAAACGAATTTTCAATAAGGCTCAATCACGGAACTAGGGATAAATTTATCACAAGAAAAAGGAAATGGCTCAAAGCATTTCAAAGATGGCCTAAGATCATCTCTAGATAAGCATAGGGGGAGCATTGTACATATCAAGACAAAGTCGATTAACTACCCAAGTGCACCTAACCAAAACAAGCATAATGAGATTATTGAACAAATTTGAAATTTGAAAAATTGTTCCTTGAGTAAATGTAAGTTCCCTCCAACAAGGATTGACACTAAAGCTCACATGGGTTCTTAGTCATCTCCACTATTCATGTCTAGCACTCAAATGTGAACTCAATCCGTAAATTGACAAAATTACAAGTTCATGGCGCACTTGTGGTTGACTTTAAAAGCAAACAAATATGTGATACTCTAGCATATGATAAACTTCTATAATGTGCTAATGTATTCAAAGTTCAAAATGAAGATCAAGCAATCACAACTCCCACAACAATTAGAATAGGGGAATATAGTTCAATATTGGAACAAAAAACTTACAAAATTTTCACATTTTTCATTATTCTATACAAAAAGCGGTGGAACATGTGAATGGTGCACCTTAGCCCCCAACTTGAACTATGCATTGTCCTCAATGCACAAGAAATCATATAATGAGAAAAATGAAAGTAATATGGGAAATGAGATGCCCCATTTTTTTTCTTTTTTGATATAAACATTAAAGGAAAAATGAAACACAAAAGAGCTTGTTTACACCCCCAACTTAGACTTGAACATGATATTGAATAAGATTTGCTATGATGATGCTCAAAATGATATGAGTCCAAATTAGGAAGAGGTAAAAACTCATGCTAAAATCTACACTAAAACATTATGAAAATAAAAATATAACAATAAAATAAGTCTAACTACAAGGACTCATGTCAATCTGGCTTCAATTCGGATATGAGCTTGCGCCCATTGATTTTTTTGGTTTTAACATTTTTTTGTTGTATAAATGCCCTTTTTATCCAATCTATCTAACAATATAAAGGATAACAATTCACAAATCTCAACCAAACTGAGGTGTAGACAAGTTTATGCAATGCCCACAATGGAGTATACAATTTCTCTTGAAGAATTTCTACACTTAACTCCATTTCAATGCCCTTCCCAAGTTGAAAAATGTGAATCCCATCACCACTCAAAGAAGGAAAACGACCTTGGGTTCATTAGCCTCATGTGAGATAATAACTTCATCAATTTTTTCACAATCTAGAGTGGTGGGAGATTCAACATGAATATGCATTTCATTGGGATGATCATGCTTAATACATTGACTATGCTCAAGATGTTTTTTTTCATGCATAGCAATTATAGCATTAGTCAATGTATCAAATTGTTGGGTTATTAGGGCATTGAATTCCATTTGGTATTGCATGAAATCGCACAAAATATTTTCTAATTCTTCTTCGATTGAGTTCCCATATGTTGGATAGTTGCAAAATTCATTTGGTGGTGTGGGATTGGATGAAAAATTATATGGTTCATTCTCCCAACCATAACTCGGATAACTCGGTGTAACATAATGGTTGGGATAAATATTTTCGAATGCAAAGTCTTGAACCGGATAATTTATTGGGCACACACAAGCGATGAGCCCATACTCATCACAAATCCCACATAAATTTTCAAAATAAGGGGCATTTGATATATTTTCATAAAAATTATGAGACATTAAATAAAACAAAATCTATTTACAACTTATTTACAAAAGAGACGACGTACCTTGGACCATGATGAAAATCACGAGACTTACCTATGCCGCCCAAAATCACCTTTGAACTCGACGCTTCACCTTCCCTGGCAACAGCACCAAAAAAGATTGAAGGATAACCTTGTTGTTCCTAAGCTCCTCACATGAACTCTCAAACGTGTATATGTCTTATGTGTGTAGGTGAGTGTCACTCTCACTCGGATTCATGCAAGAGATAAGGCAACAAAATGGTGGAAATGAAATGAACAAAATGTATAAAATATGTAAGTGTGTGAACAAAAGTGCTCCCCAATCGCAAGGAGTCTTTCATTTATCATGTTTTACTTGAAAAAGTATTCCAAGGTCGTCTCCCCAGGGAAGGAAAGTTCAAGTTGTGTGAAGGTGATTTTGTCAAAAAAAAAAAAAGAAAGTGTAAAATCTTTTGGTTTGAGTTTTGTGATTGTGATTGTGAATGAAAATGCAAGAAAATAAGTGTTGGCTAATCCAAAGGGTTCACTCCAATGGGGATGTCAATTCAATTCGAAGATTTCCTCCAATGATGCATAGATGAACGATTGATTCGTGGGAAGCTCGGGACGAGATAGAAGTGAGGATCCAAGCATACCGCGTGACAAGTCTACAGGATATCAAAGACTCACAACCAAATGGGGTGAAGATCCAAGCATACCCTGTGACAAAAGCCTACGATATATCAAGGACTCACCACCATGTCCACACTCAACTCAGTCAAACCGAACCACCGTACACAGAGTGAAGGAAAGAAGAAGAGTTGAAATGAAAACCACAAGGGGAGGTCTCCCTTGGATTAGCCAACTTAAATGCTAGCTAGTCATAAACCAAGGCAAGACATGCATAATGTAAATGGTCATAATGAAGAAATGAAGCATGGAACTTAACTAATGCAAGAAAACATAAACTAAGAAGAAAAATATTCAATACCCATTTTAAGTTAGAGATGAAGAAAAACTTAATACAACAATGGTGAAAGCTAGAGTAAAGGATTAAACTAGAAATGAACTTGCAACAAATAACATTAAAGACTTTAAAAAAAGTTTAAAAGATCCTTACAAGAGCGTACAAGACATTGGAATGAAGAAAATGCAAAAATATAAACTTATAGCACTATTCATCTTCTTCTTCCTTAAACTACTCCTAAGCTTAGGTAGCCACCCTTTTTAATGCTGAAGAATGTTGTATATATGGAGTGTGTGTCTTCAATTTTCATCCATGAGGGTCCCTAGCATCAGTGTGCAGGTCTCCCATCCATAGGGGGCTAAATAGGTGGGTATGGCAGGCAAGCATAGGCTTAGTTTGCACCCCTAAAGGCAGCCCACTTCCCTCTCCTTTTTATTCAATGTCAAGCCTCAAAAGTCTTCAAATATGGTATAGGAGGCATGTAGATGTGTAAGAAAATGTTAGGGGCAAGTGGAAGAATCATTGGTGGGACCCCCAAGCAAGTGGAACATGAAAAATAGTCGTTCTGGGCACTTCAGGCACGGCGTACCGGTATGCATACCTGTACACTTTGTCTGCTCGGACCATTTTTCTTAGAATTGTCATAACGTTTGATCCAACCCTCCGATTGCACTGTAATTTTGACAAAATACAGAAGAAATCCAGATCTACAGCTTTTATGTTTTGCTCTTTTCCAGATTCAAAGTGGATTATGGTCAAAATGGAGGATAGCAGAGGCTCTACTACCAGTTGGTGTGGGTGTTGGTGCCTTTGTCACCTAACACCAATACCTCCTTGATTTCTTCACTTTTAAGCCTCCAAATATTCATGTAATGTGTCCATGTCTTCACCACACATTCAAAATAGTTGCAAGGACCTAAAATCTATCATTTATGCTATAAATACCTGCAACATCAAAAATTCAACATTATTCTTAAAATCGGCTAACTCTATGTACTTAGATGTAAAGTTGAGTTAAAATGCATGTAATGAGGCCTTTACATATGCAATGTTATGCGCTCATCAATGTCACGATAGACTTTGTGACTCACTTGCCACGGACATCGCGGGAACATGATGCGGTGTGGGTGATAGTGGACCAGCTTACCAAGTCGGCACACTTTTTGGTGATGTCGACGACCTTCAGATTGGAAGAATTCTACAAGCTATATATATGGGAGATAGTCCGGTTGCATGGAATGCTCGTATCTATAATATCGGATCAGGACCTTAGGTTTACGGCTCACTTTTGGGAGAGTTTGCAACGAGCCATGGGGACGCAGTTGACGATGAGGACAACCTTTCATCCCCAAACGGACGGTCAGTCAGAGAGGACCATCTAGATTTTTGAGGACATGCTGCGGACATGGGTCCTAGACCTTAAGGGTAGCTGGGAAGAGTATTTACTCTTTGTGGAGTTCGCCTACAACATTAGTTATCAAGCGAGCATACAGATGGCACCCTATGAGGCACTATATGAGAGGGCCTTGTCATTCCCTGGCGTGTTGGACGGAGGTTGGAGAGAGACCCTCTACGGGTCCAGATTTGATTAGAGACGCTTTAGCAAAGATGGACTTGATAAGGAAGCGTCTTCTTATGGCTCAAAGCCAGCAGAAGAGCTACACCGACAGACGGCGGCGACCTCTGAAATTTGAAGTGGGAGATCACTGATGAGCACATAATATTGCATATGTAACGGCCTCATTACATGCATTTTAACTCAACTTTTACATCTAAGTACTTAGAGTCAGCCGAAATTATGAATAATGTTAAAATTTCGATGTTGCATATTTTTATTGTTTAAATCATTGATTTTAGGACCTTGCAACTATAATGGATGTGTGATGAAGGCATGGACACAATACATGGACATTTGGAGACTTAAAGAAAAGAATCAAGGAGGTATTGGTGCTTGGGAACAAAGGCACCAGCTGCCACATCATTTGAAAGCAGAGCCTCAGTTTTCCTCCATTTTGACCATGATCTGATTTCAATTTGAAAAAATTTACAACATGAAAGTTGTAGATCTGGATATTTTTTGTATTTTTTCAAAATTTCAGCTCAATCGGACGGTTGAATCAAAAGTTATGATAATTCTACGAAGACTGGTCCAGAGCAGACAAACTACTGATAGTCACTACTGGTAGTTTTTACTCCAGTAGCCAACAACTACCGGTAGTCACACCCGATCTACCGATAGTTGTTGCCCAGAATGCCTGCAACTTATTTCCACTTGCTTGGGGGTCCCACCTATACTTCTCCCACTCGCCCCCAACATTTTCTTACATATTTACATGCCTCCCTTACACAATTTGAAGACTTTGAAGGTCATTTCATTAATTAGGATGGGAGAGGAAGTGGGCTGCCAGGGAGTTGCAGGCTAGCTCCTCCTAGCCTGTCCAATGCATTCAATTTAGCCCCCTATGGACGGGATACTTGCACACACATGCTAGGGGCCCTCATGGAGGAAAATTGAAGGCCCACACTCCATTATATTCAGCATTGCAAAAGGGTGGCTACCTAAGCTTAGGAGGAGTTCCAATAAAGAAGAGGATGAATAGTGCCATAGTGTGAGAAATTTATGTTTTTGCATTTTCTTCCATCTTTTCACTTATAGTTTATTGTAACACTCTTGTAATCCTTAACTCTTGCACTTTAATATCATTCATTTCAAGTATATTGCAAGTTTAGTTACATGTTCTTGTTTCTACCATTGTTGTGTTAATTTTTCTTTACTTTTAGTTTTGAAATGGGTATTGTTTTTCTTTCTTCTTAGTCTAAGTTTTCTTGTGTTAGTTCAAGTTCCATGCTTCATTTCCTCATTATGTCCATTTAAATTATGCTTGTCTTTCCTTTATGCATAAGTAGCTAGATTTTAAGTTGGGTAATTCAAGGGAGACCTCCTCTTTGGATTTCTATTTCAACTCATTTTCTCTCCTCTCTCGGTGTACGATAGTTTGGTTTGACTGAGTTGAGAGTAAATGTGGTGGTGAGTCTTTGATATTCCATAGGCCTAGTCACGGTTTATGATTGGATCCTCACCATCTCATCCCTAGCTTTCCACGTATCAATCGTTCATCTAGAAACTCTCGGAGGAAGGTTTCAAGTTGAGTTGGGATTTTCATTGGAATGACCTCTTTAGATTATCCAACACTTGTTTTCTTGCATTTCATTAAGAAAAAAACTCATCAAAACCAACTACAAGATTTTATATTTTTTCCCTTTTGCAACAAAATCACCTTCACACACAACTCCCTTCCTTCTCTGAGGAGACGACCTTGGAATACTTTTTCAAGTAAAACAATGACACACAAAAGACTTCTTGCGATTGGGGAGCACTTTTGTTCACCACATACACATTTCATTTCATTGTACATTTTATTCATTTCATCACCACCATTCCATTGCCCTTTCTCTTGCATGAATCTGAGTGAGAGTGACACTCACCCACACATATAAGCCATATACATATTTGGGAGTTCATGTTAGGAGCTTAGAAACAACAATGTTTCCCAACAATCAATCACGTCTTCTTAAAGATGACACCTAAGAGAGGAATGGTCAGATTCGGGAAGTAAGGGAAGTTGTTGCCGAGGTTTATCAGGCCCTTCGAGGTACTCAAGAGGGTGGGTACAGTAGCTTACAAGTTGGCATTACCGCCAAATTTATTAGGTGTTCACGCAGTGTTCCATGTCTCTATGCTCCAGAAGTGTACTCTAGATCCGACACATATGGTGGATTGGGGTGAGTTGATGGTTGATGCAGATGGGACCTTCGAGGAGGGACCGATGCGTATAATGGATAGTCGAAAGCAAGTTTTGTGAGGCAAGACTATGAGGCTAGTAAAGGTGTTATGGCAGCACCGAAGGGTGGAGGAGACGACATGGGAACGTAAGGACACATTAGTATAAGTTATTCATTCTTGTTCAAGGATGAAGGTACATGTTTAAAATGTTAAGTATAAAGTTACTAGTTATGTGTGCATGAATTTCGGGGACAAAATTCTTTTAAGGGGGGGAAAATATAAAAACCTAGATAAATTTGAACTTTTATGAATAAAGGGCAAAACGGTAAATTACCACCATAGTTCGGGTTATAAACCTAAAATTTTCTAGAGCTCAGATGACAAAACGGGCCTCACCATTGGATTCATATTATGAAACCTAGTTACCATGTCAAATTTTATCGAATTCCGAGATAGTCGGATTTTTTACATTTTACGAAGCGGCTGGACCACGGGAGACCCAAATACGAAATTTTTAGAAAAATTATGAGATTTTTAAAATAAATGAAGTCAAGACAAATTAAAAATATTTTAAACTTTAAGTAGAGAGAAATTTAATCGTTTTTGGACGAAAACGGACTTGAAATAAAAAGGGTCGTTTGGCGAGTTGTGGGCCAAGTATTCTAAAAATATAAATAGGAGAAAAATCAGATTTTCCCCATTGTTCAGCCATTGCTCAGCCAATAGATAGAGGGAGAGAAAAGAAAGGGAAAAGAGAGAAAAACTCACCTTCTCTCTACGATCTACGGGGCTACGGTGCTCGAATCCACTCGGGCCAAGAACTAAAGTTGGTCTCCTCGACGAGGGCTACGCGCCTACACCAAAAATGAAGGCTTTCACTGAAGGTCTAAAAACCAAAATTTTAGGGAAGCTTAGGAGAGAGCTTGGGTTGAAGTCTTAGAGCTTCTACGACTCGTCTCACACTTCAAGAGGTAGGGGATTCTCCTACTTAGGTCTATTCACAACCTTGAATCTTATATTGAAATGGGTGGATTAATATAGATATATATGACTTGCCTATAGAAGTGATTTTAGTGAAATGGGTACTGAAATTAGGTAGAATATATTCTATCTTAAAATGGGTATGTAGAAATTGCTTAATGTAATTTCTTGAATTATGTGAATTGTGCGCATGTTATGTGTTTACATAATGTCTTGATTTGGAAGTGTGTTATTTTTTAATATGAGATAACATGCTTGGACTTGAGTTTTAGATAAAATGTTGATAAATGCATATTGGTTTATTAACATTGTGAGACATGAAAATTATATGCTCTTGATGTAATTTGTCATGGACTATGTGAATTGGGTTTGGAATAGTTCATATGGCACACATAGCATATTGAACATCATATTGTAGCTGCAATGAGACATTACATTGAATATGCACGAAAACATCGCGATTGAGTGGGTGTGTGAGCATGAAATAGTCAACACCACAGTTGGTGGATGACTAGTGAGCTCGAGTAAGCTAGGTCGATGACTTGGCCAAGTCGCATGGTGTTGAGGGTAAGGGTTAGCAAGAAGGGTTAGAAGATCCCTCGGGTGCAAGACCCGGTGATTTGGATATGCACTTCCATTGGTATTAGTCCATTAAGTTTGTCGGTGTACGCGGGACCGTTGGTGGAAGTCCATAAGTTCCATGTTGGTTGGGTGCCGTTGGTATAAGTCCATAAATACCCACCGCATACAAGACCCCAGAATGATAATGTCATTTGATGTGTAACATAAATGATGAAATTATACACATGAGAAATTGCATGTGTTAGAGAGCCAGGAAGGGCTCGGGATCATGAATGACGGGCAAATGCACATTAGCAATTGCAAGTGTCGAAGAGCCGGGGAAGGCTCGAGTTGGGTTGTGAAAGTGAGTCTCATCTCATTCCATAGCATTGCATGGTAAATTCCCAACATCGATATGATATCTATGCTTGGATTGTATGAATGATGAATTTTTTGCATATGAGCATTTCATGTGCATTTGGGTTAGGGATTAGTCTATTTAGGAAATACTCTATTGAGTGTGGCTCACCCTTTATAGGAAAATATTTTAGGTACAGGGTTTACGCCGATGGAAGGCCCTCATTTTGAGCCTTGTGGATGAAGAAGCCGGAATGTGGCTTATTTTGAAAAAATTGTAAAATTTTTGATTTAAAATGATTTTTGGCATGTAAATATTGAAATCATATTTGAACAATTGTAATATGAATTGTATGGAATCTTGTATAATGTAAAAAACATCATTATACATGTTTGGGATGAAATTGATAAGTTTTTGATTGGATTGAAAAAGAAAAATAGGTGAAACACACAGTTATTGGCAGAGTGTACCGGTACGCTGCTGTCCAGAGAGTTCGCCGTACTGGTACGCTAAACTCCAGAGAGTTCCCCGTACCGGTACGATTTCCCAGACTTTTGAAATCTTCAAGTCTTCTTGCTATGCTTTTGGAATTTGAGTTATTGGGTTCCAATGACACAAATAGACTTAAATTGATATATATTGGGGTACCTTGGACCCCGGTTGAATTAGATGAATATAAAACTACGGATTTCATTTGTGGCAATAATTACTACTATGGAGAATGTTATTGATGTGGTGTCGGGTTAAGCGACATCCATTGGTGTTTTTGTGAGTTGACGAGTTGTCGACGGTTGATAAGGGACCCTCGGATTTTGGGGTGAAACAGATACACCATAAGAAAAACTTTTGTCCTTCATTCTTTCTTCATACAACCTTTTGCTTTCACCTTTAAATTGTCTTTCACAAATTTTTTTTTCAATTTTTTCAATTTCTTCCTTTTTCTTTCTCTTTTTCATCATCCTTCTTTTTCATTCATTCATGATTGAATATTTTACCATAATCCCAAACATATATCTAGGGATAACCAAAGTAAGGTATATGTCTTTTTATACTTGGCTTGGCTAGTATTTGAGGTAAATAAACAAAAACTTATCATGGCTCAATTACAAATCCTAGAGACAATGAAATGAAAGAATAGGTTTAAGGATCAACAAAAGTTCAAAGATGGCCTAAAATCATCTTTCAAAAACATGAAAAATTGTTGCTTTTATTGAGATATAACCAACTAATTACTTATATGCTTCTACCAAAATTAAAATAATGAGATTATTGAAAAAAAAGGGATTTAAAATGAATATCATCTGAGTAAATGTATTATAACTGATGAGAGTATAATATTGCATATTATAAGCCTCATAGCCATTCATCTTAGTTATGTTTGTCGCTTAATTCCTTTGTGTTAGTTAAGTTTTGTATTTTATAGGATTTTGGGTGGTTACAATTGAATTGGTGTAGAAGCATGAAATTACATGTGTTTCAATGCCTTAGAGGACTCGGGGCATGGTATAAGAGGTCTAGGAGTGCAGCCAAGACCATTGTAAGTAAAGTTAAGGAAAATACAACTTTTACCGGTAGGTCTTGTATTGGTACAACCAAAGCCAGAAAGAGGTTCTACTAGTAGGTAATCACTCCTGTTGGCAGATGTAATCCAGAGAGTTATCCTACCGATAGATGAGTGTTTTCCTACTGATAGGTTGAATGCATAAGGGTGTCCTACCAAGAGAAGGGCAAAGCAACTAGTAGGAGGAAAATAGTGAGCAATGCTATCGGTAGGTCGTTTTCTACTTTCGACCGATAAGTTCCTGTAAATTTGCTATGAGGACAGATTTGAAAATGATAGAGTTGTATATTAAAAGTTTACTTTTTGTAGTGAAACTCGTTTTATTAAGTAATAGAAGTTTGTTCTTTCCATTTTATTAAGAATCTATGTGGGCAAAAAATTTGTATTATATTTAATATATGATATGCATGTGTGTCTTCTATATTACATTATAGATAATCTGGTGTGTAGAGTTCGGTTAATGCACAGAAGACGAGATTATCGAATTTTGGTATAATGAGTATAGGTTCACAATCCTAGATGGAATTGGACACACCATCAGTGTGATTGTAGTGTAATATTCTGACTTAGTCTGTCTTGACTGTAGGAGATTGTTTGATGTCTCGGATTATTACGTTAGTACATTTTGTGTATTGAACAAACTCGTGTTGGGGTTATTATCTTTTACTGATTCAATAAGATAATAAATACCTCATGATTATTATCATTGCTTATGCTCTTAATACCAAAATATTTAATTGCCGCGTGCATATAATGTTTGTCTTTTTGATTCATCAAAGAGTGAGATTCATATTGACTTAATAAGCTTGGTGAATTGGGAGATGATATTATTTTTATGATGGAAATTAATTATTAAAGGAAATTATGTTCTGGTATTTAAATGGGTTGATGATGTCCTCTTGAGGAAGCTCATAAATTTTGTCCATGTTAAACCATGCAGGTGGATTTAATTATCCGACATGACAAATAAATTGAGTGGTAAGGTCTCAAGGAATAAAAAAAAGTCAATTAAATATAATTGTCAGTAATTTATTTAATTGATGAACATCTATAATACTAAACGTGGGGAGATTATTAAACATATAATAATAAGGAGCTCAAATATAATTTTGAGATAAGGTTCAGGAGATCAATAATAAGTTTTTAGTGGATTAACTTATTATTAATGAGATGTAGGATGTTTGTTATGGGTTGAACATTGGAATCCTAGGGCCATTGGAAGCAGAAGTTTAGAGGTTCTTGCAGCCCACACTACATCCCGATTTTGACGTCGGGGGATATAGCCTTGAGGTCTGTCGAGTTGTCTTCCATGTTCATTGTTAATTTCTGCATTCATGTTGAGACGAGATCAATCAAGAGTGATCTCGAAGGTAAACTCTAATTCTACCTTGTAGGATTTTAAAAGAATTTGTATTCAATACATACGCACTATCAATGATTCTTGGGATTTCAGTTCCAACAAGAAAGGCAATTTGTTGGGTTATTTTAAAGGCCATGATTGGTGGATTAAAAAGCGAGAAATAAATACAAGACTCCCTATGCATACCCAAGTCTAGCAAGAGAGAGAGGTTCCTTTCCATCGTTTAATTCACCGTTCTTCTTCTTCTTCTCTCTCCTAGGGTTTTTTGTTTTCTTCTTCTTTTTAGTTTTTTCTCCATTTTTTACTTTACCTATTCTATTTAAATTCAAGTCTTCAATTTCTACAAAGCAACTATGTTTGTTTACTTTCTATGAACAATTTCTTTCCATTGCTATTTCAATACAAGTTATTTACATTGCTTGCAATTTCAGTTCTTGTAATTTTCTTTAATTTACATGATGCTTTCTTCAACCGTTTTCAATTTGTTTTCTATCATGCGTGAGTAGTTATTCACCGGTTTGATCGGATGAAGTAGTCTCATTCGTGAATTGGGAATTTTGACTCAAAACTAGGGCTAGTCTACTGTCGAGTTATTTGGGTCAATTGAATAGGTTAATTGGAAAGATATTCAATTGTATATCTTCTTGCTTATCCGTTGATAAGTAAGACTTGACACTGGTAATTCTTGCAATCACTACAATTGAATTAATTCTGCTAATCAATTCAATAATTCAGGTACACACTATTTAATTAAATTGGGGTTTTAACGAATATCTACCACTTGGGTGAAGCCAAACCATAAGCTCAAGTGAGTTATAGAATTTGAGTCAAAATACCTAATCACAATGAGGTGATCTCTATTGATAAATCGGTTCTTTTATATAAGTGTTATTTCTTTAATTAATTAAGTTTTTCAACTCTCAAATACTATCAAAATTTTGAATTTTTATTTTTCTTTGTCTTATCAACATTTGAACCAACCGTCTTCCCTGAGGAGACGACCTTAGTAATCGACCGAGTTATAAATGATACCCCTTCTTACACTTGAGAATTCTTGTAAATTGAATACAACTGTAAGGAGCAAACATTTTGGCACTATTGCTGGGGAAGGTGAGGTGTTTCAAGAGGTGATTCGAAGGTCGCCAAGGTAGGTCTCGTAACATCACAAGCTTTGGTGCATTCTCCTATGTAATTTATCTTTAATTTTCTTAATCCTTATTAGTTTCTGTGCATAATCTATTTTGCATGTGGGTAAGAGTTACACTTCGCAATAGACTTAACCCCACATACACTAAAATGGAAAGAATTAAGAATGAGAACCCACAGAACATGCGTAACCAGGGACATAACATTTCCATCATTCCACCTTGTCATAATAATGGGATACTAGAAATAATCTCCCACTAGCCCTATATGTGAGGACGATATGAAATTATCTTCAACCCACTCGTTCTTCCATTCTTTCGTTCATATTTTTACCTATGCAAGCATAGACTTTTGTTGTTAAACAAAGGATGCTCCAACTACTTCCCCAATTTCATGGTGTGGATAGGGAAAACCCCTATCTCCATATCAAGTAATTTGAGGAGGTAGTTGGCACATTCTTAGAGCAGAATATGTATGAGGAAGTGACGAGAATGAAATTATTCCGCTCCTCATTGAAGGACAAGGCAAAAACTTGGCTTGACTCTCTAAAGCCTCGAACTAGCTGATTTGCAAAAAAAAAAAAAATTCTCATGAAAATTTTTCCCGATTCATATAACAACTACTTTGAAAAAATAAGTTCAATTTTTTTAAAAAAAATCCAATGAACAATTCTATGATTGTTGTGAGACATTCAAATATCTTTTAAATATTGTACCATACCATGGCTTTGAACCATGACAGTTGGTGAGTTTCCTTTATGAAGGAATCACACCAACTCATTGCCAATTCATCGATATGATGTGTAATGTCGAATTCTAGAGTAAAGAGCCCGAATAGGCATTAGAATATTTTGATAGTTTAGCGGAGAGAGCCCAATTTTGGGATTTTTCTGATTCTATTGACTGATCAAAACAGTATAATTTATCCCACTCTATTGGGGGTGAAAAATATGCTTTGAGAGAACAAGATGAGTTGTTTGCCAAGATTGCTCATCTATCGAGGAAGGATGAAAAATTAGAGGTTAAAAAGGTGAATGAGGTGATAAGTGTGCCTTAGGAGGATTCTTGCTCTTTATGTGAATTGGTTGAGCATTCCGTGAAGAATTTCCCGACCTTACAAGTTTGTAAAGAGGTCCTCCACGAGCTTGTGAATGCCTTTAATCAGACTAGGCAACAAAATTCTCCCTACTCCCATACATATAATCAGGGTTGGCGTGGCCACCCAAACTTTAGCTGGAGAAATGACACAGTAACTCAACCCTCTACATTTATGCCATTTGTCTCCCCGCCCCCCAGTTCAATTTATTACTTGTCATAGCTAGTTTTCTACCAATCAGTCTTTGTGCCCACCACCACAAGGGTTTGTTTAGAACACGAATCCACATGGGTTTGTCCCCCAAGGGCAAGCTAATGTCCCTCCATATCAACCTCCACACAAGAGAAACATCGAGGATGTTCTCTACCAATTCATTCAAAGCTAGCCCACCATCAACAATCAGACCATCGAAGCTTTGAATGATATCCGGTCTCAGATGACTAGGTTTACTAGCAATATGGGGGTGATACAACAAGAGAAAAGAAAATTTCCTGCTTAACCCTAAGAAAATCCCAAAGGTCAACATGGGATTGAGATTCCAAATGTCATAGCTAGTGAGGAGCATCTCAAGCCAATAACCACTTTTCAGAGTGGTAAAGAAGTGGACAAAACTATCCCACCCAAAGTCTCTAAGCCTATAGAAAAAGGGACCCAGGGAACACAAAGGATAGGGAGTCGATTGAGTTGCTCAAGGTATTTGAGTCTGAAGAGGTTGCATGTCCCATTCCTTCACCCTATCCTCATCGGTTGAGAATGCCTACAAAATAAGTCAACCATACTGAAATTCTTGAGTTATTCAAGCATTCAAAAATTAATATACCTCTTCTTGATGCAATCCGACAAATTCCTATAATAGTTAAGTTTTAAAAGATTTGTGCATTGTCAAGAGGAAATTGCATGTCCAGAAAAAGGCATTTTTGATGGAGCATGTTAGTACCATTCTTTGAACTAACACCCCACCTAAGTATAATGATCATGGATGTCTCACCATTGCAATTACCATTGGGGATTGTCCGGTCAAAGAAGCACTGCTAGACTTAGGTGCGAGTGTGAATCAACTTACCTTACTCAGTTTACAAGCAATTAGGTTTGGGAAAATTGAAACCTATTTCAATTACTCTCCAATTGTTTGATCGGAGTGTAAAAGTACCCAGGGAGTAGTAGAGGATGGTTCAAGTAGATAGGTTTTACTACCATGTTGATTTTATAATACTATACACTACACCAGTTGCTAACCTAATTGTATAGATTCCCATCATTTTAGGATACCTATTCCTTGCAACATCCAATGCACTAATTAATTGAAGGAGTGGTGTGATGAAATGTTCTTTTGGGAATATGACTGTTGAATTCAACATTTTTCATTAACAAAGCAACCGGTTGGTGAAGGAGAGTTTGTGAGCTTGGTAGATAAGTGTGTGGAGAAGTTTAAAACTTCTATGTATTCCGATCCTCTTTAATTATGCCTGTTCAATTCTAAATGTGAGGTTAATAACTCCGAGGCTATTTTTTATACTGATTTGTTAAACAACTTGCACAAGGTATAAGGCGTGGAGAGGAATTCTCAACAAGAATTGTTCTTTGAAGAAGACAAGTCTCGAGAGAAGTCAGGTATTGGGCAAGTAGAGCCTGGTTGAACTATTTGAATAATTTGAATAAAATGTTTCTTTTTGTATATTAGACTTATTAGTAAACTTCTTATTTTTGGTTTAATTAGTTTTGTTATCTTATTTTATGCTAATTTGCCCCTATAATTTTTAGTTGTTAGTTTAGTTAAGTTTTGTGCTCAGGTGTTCTTTTTCTCTCATTTTTTCTTTTAATGTTACTCATTTCATTATCATTGTTGCATTGAGCAAAATGTAAATTTTAAGTTGGGGGGTGTGAGGTTGCACCATTGTGTTGCTCCTATTTATTTATTTATTTATTTTGTTTTACTTGTAGCAGTTAGTTGTACGTATAGTGAAAATTTTGAAAAAATATATCTATGTGAATGATACTTGGTGTTTCTTAAGAACTGTGATATTTAGATATAATGTGTGATACCTGAATTAATTACATATTGTACCGTGGAGACTTATAGTCTTTGCTTGAATATCATGGTTATGTTGGCATTTAGAAACCCAGACTTTGTTCACAATGAGCATGCAATGTCTGTTGAGATTTATGAGACTAGGTTCATGTTTTGAAAAAACCTGACATCCATAGAAGAGATGCATGTATAAACCCTGTGAGTTTTGTTCTTATCATTCTTGGAGGATTATAATGCATTTACTCTTATGATATTCATTTCAAATCCATTATTCTTCAATAATCTCATTACTCTAGTGTTGGTTTGAAGCATAAGAGTAATTAGTTGGTAACTTCTCGAATAAGAGTAACACTTTTCCATATTTTTTGAAGATGATTGTAGGCCATCTTTGAATTTTATTTGAGCCTTAAGCTTACTCTTTCTTCCGATTATCTCTAATATCCGTGATTGAGTCATGATGGATTTTCATTTCTTTACCTCAATTAATAGCCGAGCCAAGCATATACGTATGTGTTCTACCGTGGTCAATGCTAGGGGTGTTCAAATTTCTGATTAGCTGTAATTTCCTACCCTTCTCGGCCCTATTGAACGGCTAACTGATTAAATCGGGTAGGAATGCAGAAGAGTTTTTTGTCTTCTGATTAAATTGGGTAGGAATGCAAAATATCACTTAATTTTTGTATTCCTACACTACCTTACCTGCATTAATATATATATGTATATATATACAAACTAAAAACCCAAATTACCTAACCCTATCATCTGAGCTCTTCAGTCTTCATCGCTCAGTCACTCATCTTCGCCTCCATCGCCTACATTGCCTCCAAAGCCTTAAGCCTTCATTGCCTCTCCAGCCTCGCCAATCGCCTCTTTGAGGTACTCTCTCTTTGTCTCTGTCTATCTCTCTCTCTATCTCAGTTGATTGTTTGGACGCAATTTGATTGTTTGGGTGCGATTTGGAGAGAATGGTCGACATGAGAAGGGTGAAAATAGAGGGATTAAACTTGTTGTTTTTGGTAAGCTGGTCTTCTTTCATGATTTCTTTAAGAATTTGTTCCATCTTGTTTCTCCATTTTCAGTCTCTAGTTTTTCTTCTTAAATTACATACCCGTGTGTGTTATTTGTATTTAAAGTTTCATTAAATTACATACATGTGCATGTGCTTTGGGTTGGCTGTTACTTCAGTTTGTTGCTCAAAGTTGCGAAACAGTTTGTTATTTTCTGTTTGCTGAACAATTTAGAAGATAACTCACATGTCTCTATTTGTTGATTGTTGATGTAATTGTTTTAGATTTTAGTGTTATTGGTTTATTGTGTGGCTAAATTAGTGCATGTTATTTAATTGAATTATTAAAATGATCCAAAAATTAATAACTACAAAAGTGTTCACCCGATTTCCTACCCAATTAATTTGGAGGGAAGTCGAGTAGGAATACCACACTTGATGGGGTAGGGTACACAAAGAAAAAATTCTTCCACAAAATCTCAGGTAGGAAGATGGAATATCACATTTTCTACCCGTAGGATAGAGTGAACACCCCTAGTTAATGCCTAAGTTAGTTCTTATTTGATATAAGTGATGAATTGTGGTAAAAGAAAGAAAGAAGAAAAAAAAAAGACGACGAGAAATGAAAGAAGAGAAAAAAAATCTGAAAAGAAAAGTTAAAAAGAAAAAAAATGAATGAATGGAAAAATCCAAAGGCTAGAGAAGAAAGAATGAGAAATATGAGTTTTCATTTTGTATACAAAGAAGGGTTAAGTGAATGAGAACATAAAACTTGTCTATGGGATAACCCATTTTAAATCCTTAAGTTTGTCATTTCTTAACCCTTCACCCAAGACCCCATTATAACCATAGAAGTCCTATTTGATTCAAAAGGTATGGTTGAATGTGTAAGCTTTAATTTCTAGGAGATATGCCAACTACATTATTTGTCTGTCTTTTAATATTCCTTTCATGAGATTATGCCAAAGTTGTTCATTGAAACTAAGCACGTTAATTCTTGAGTAAATATTGTATTAGTTACATAAATTCAATCCTTACATATAGATAAGATGACATTAGTCATTAATAATCAGAGAATTTATGTACTTGAGAATCCTTACATACACATAAATTCAATCCTTACATTTACATTGCCTATACTTGAGAAATATGATTAAGACTATAATTTGGGTACATTTTAGTTTTAGGATTTAGTGTTAATTAGTGTTGTTTTTAATTAATTTTGGAAAAAGAAAGAAAAAAAGAGAAAAATTTTAAAATTATGAGTCAACTACCGGCAGGTCGAAAAGTGCTTCCTCCTGGTAGGTTCCTTTTTAGACCGAAAAAAATATAAGGGTTCTATTGGCAATAAAACATTTTAATACTTCCAAAGCTTAAGACCCATCGCTCTCAACTCTCTCTACCTTTTGAAAATCCCTAAAGAAGATCTCTAAACCCTAACTCTCCTTAATCACTCTTCGAATCCACCTTTGTTCTTAGTTTCTAAAAAATGGCTCCAAGGAAATTTTTGTCCCCAACTCTCCCTCTAATGAAGCTTTTGAATTTACACTCCTAGCATAGATTCTCTTCATCTCTATGGTCCCTATGGTTTCATTGTATGGCTAGAACGTTGGGTGGCCAGAGGACATCTCAGGCTAAGAGTACACCAGCGACTAAGGGTATGGGTTCTTCATCCACTCGGGCTTCTGCAAAAGAGAAAGGGAAAAGAAAAATTGTGGTTCAATCAGGCTCTGAGGAGGAGGATGAGGCACCTCCTATGGTGAAGAAAGCGAATAAGCCTAAGAAGCCCAGATACAAGGAGACTACAGAGAAAAGGGGTAATGTGTGAGTAGATTATGGATGTCGATAGCTTAGGTAAGATTCAGACAATTAGAGTACTTGTTGATAGAGGACTAGATTTTTTCTTTAAGGCTGTTGAAGGCTATATTTTAGCTCTATGCCATGAGTTTTATTTGGGGTTGAGTTTGGTTGATGCGGATTTGTTGTTGATAAGGACTGAGGTTCGAGGAAAGATGATTGATGTTACCCCCGACCTGTATAGCTGAATACCTAAGCTATACAAGGTCGAAGCCCACTGAGATTGATTATCTCCACGTCACTTTTTGCTACCAAGGAAGCCTCAGAGTATGTGGCATATGTGTACGAGCATCATGTGAACTTTAAGGGGAAATTTGTGCATGGTCATTTGGATGGGGATTATAGGTTGCTGAAGAAGATTCTCCATTATAATGTGTACCCTAAGGCCTCAGATAAGCAACTAGGGATGTAGAAGATTGTGTTGTGTTGTGTTATGATTTCACGTCAAGGTCAAAGATCAACGTCGTTTTGATGATTTGGGGCAGGTTGAGAGATTGTTGCACCACATAGACCGCAGGGAAACATTCCCTTTGGTAATATGATCACCCAACTTTGTCTAAAGGCTGGTGTGAAGAGATTAGAATTCGACATTATGAGTCCTCCAGAGTTTGGACCCACAAGTAGTGTGGGACAGAGGAAGAGCTCGACTATGTTAAGGGCAAGTGGTTCGAAAGGCAAAAGTACAATCATCCTTCCACTGCAATTGAAGTTGCTATGGAGACTACCTTGACCTCTCGTACCACTATAAATCAAAGGATGAGCAAGTTGGAAGAACGACTTAGTGGTATAGAGAGTGGGGGTAGGACTACTAGGAGAGCTCTAGAGAGGGTTAAGTCCAAGGTGGACATGTATGTGAGGAAACACAATATGGCTATAGAGAGCACTACTATATGGAGTTCCACTTCTATTCTTGTTACACCTCTCAATATGGCTATGGAGAGCACTACTACTACTACAAAGTCTTCAAAGGAGGAGGGAGAGAACGAGAGTGATGATAAGGCGGATGCATCTGACTGATAGACCCACTCTTTCTATTTCTTCCTACTTTTCTATTTCTTTAGTTTTTATTCTTTTTAGTGTTTATTAGTACATAGGTTCTATTAGAACCTTAGGGATTTTATTTTGGATAGTAGTATCCAATAAAATAGTCAATAGGTAGAGGCTACTACACTTTTGTTCTTTTGTACCCAAAATACACAACAAATGCATATATAAAGTTTTTTATTGCAATTGTGTGCCATTTATTCTTCAATTCACATTTTAATTTAATGTTATTGATTATGTGCTTGAGTATGCTTTGCAATTATAGTATGATGTTTGGTAGTTTAATGCTTGTTCGTTTTGTTTTGCTGAGGGACTAGTAAAATCTAAGTTGGGGGAGGGTGATGAGACCATAATATTGCATATTATAAGCCTCATAAACATTCATCTTAATTATGTTTGTCACTTAATTTCTTTGCGTTAGTTAAGTTTTGTATTTTATAGTGATTTTGGATGGTTGTAGTTGAATTGGTGGAAAAGCATGGAGTTACACGTGTTTCAATGCCATGGAAGACTTGGGGCATGGTTTAAGTGGTCCAGGAGTGTAGCCAAGACCATTGCAAACAAAATTGAAGAACAAACTAATTCTATAGGTTGGTCTGGTTTTGATACAACTAAAGGTAGAAAGAGGTTCTACCAGTAGGTCATCACTTCTACTGTTAGGTGCAATCTAGAGAGTTGTCTTACCAGTAGGTGAGTATCGTCCTATCGATAGGTTGAAGATAGAAGGTTGCCCTATCAGAATAAGAGCAAAGTAATCAGTAGGAGAAAACCAGTGAACAATCCTACCGGTAGGTCATTTTTTGCTTCCTACTGGTAGGTCCCTATAAATCTGTTGCGATGATAAATTAGAAAAGGCAATCAATCTAGGTTATTTTAAAGGCCATGATTGGTGGATTAAAAAGAGAGAGAAATCAGCACAAGACTCTCCATAAATACCCAAGTCTAGCAAGAGAGAGAGGGATCGCATTCCATTATTTAATTCACTATTCTTCTCTTTCCTAAGGTTTTTGTTTTCTTCTTCTTTTTAGTTTTTTCTCCATTGTTTGATTTACAAGTTCTCTTTAAATTCAAGTCTTTCAATTCTGCAAAGCAACTATGTTTGTTTACTTTTTGCGAACGATTTCTTTCCATTGTTATTTCAATACAAGGTATTTACATTACTCGTAAATCCAACCTTCCCTTTTTGCTTTAATTTACATGATGCTTGTTTCAGCCACTTTTAATTTACTTTTTGTCATGCGTGAGTAGTCATTCACCGGTTTGATTTGATGAAGTAGTCTCATTCGTGAATTGGGGATTTTGACTCAAAACTAGGGCTAGTCTGCCATCGAGTTATTTGGATCAATTGAATCAGTTAATTGGGAAGATGTTGAATTGTGTATCTTCTTACTTACATGTCGATAACTAAGACTTGGCATGAGTAATTCTTATAATAACTACAATTGAATTAATTCTGCTAATCGATTCAATTGATTCAGGTACACACTTGTCAATTAAATAGGGTGTTTAACGAAAATCTACCGCTTGGGTGAAACTTGACCGTAAGCTCAAGTGAGTCATAGAATTTGAGTAAAAATACCTAATCAGGATGAGGTGATCTCTACTGATCAATTAATTAAGTTTTCCAACTCTTAAATACTCTCAAGATTCTGAATTTTTATTTCTCTTTGTTTTATCACCCTTTGAACCAACCGTCTTCTTTGAGGAGATGACATCAGTAATCAATCGAGTTACAAACGGTACCCCTTCATGCACTTGGGAATTCCTCTTAATTGAATACAACTATGAGAATAAAGCAATAACCCTCCAAGAATGGTAAGCACAAGACTCACAGGGTATGTACATGCATCTCTACTATAAATGTTAAGCTTTTTTGAAACATAAATTTCATCCCATAAACCACAACATAAATTATATGGTCATAGTGAACAAAATTTGAGTTCCAAAAACTAACATAAACATGATATTCAAGTCTAGAATAAAAGTCTATAAAGTAACAACGTGCAAACAATTTGAGTATCAAATAGAAAATCTAAACTTTCACAGCTCTTAAGAAACAAGAAATATCATCCAAATCGACAAATTTTTTCACTAAAACTACTAAAAACAAAACAATTGTGTAACCCTCACCCCCCAACTTAAAATCTACATTGTCCTCAATGCAAAAATGATAACGCAATGACGAAACTGAAAAGATAAGGGAAAGAGAACACCTAAAACGAAGCTTCTAAATAAAACTAACTACAAAATAAACAAAAGATAAATTAGCATATAAAAGAAAATAAATACAGTCTATCTAAAAAGAAAAAAAGAAGTTATATAGCTAATTTTCTACACACAAAGGTTGTTTTATTAAGAAGGGATCAACCGGGCTCCAATAGCCAAACACCCGACTTGACTTGGGATTAACTTCACCACAGAATAGTCTTTTGTTAGTCTTTCTCTCAACTCCACATAACTCTAGTGAAGTATTAAGCAAATCAGTATAAAAGACAACCTCAGAGACCTTTTCATCAAGTACAAAATTTATCAGACAAGTTTGTAAGGCGTCAAAAACAAATAGAAGTCTCAAACTTTTCCTCTACACACTCATTAACTACTTTCGCCTCACAAAACTCTCCCTCTCCACCTGGTTGCTTTGCTACACGCCAAATATTAAATTCAGCAGTTATATTACCAGAAGAACATTTCATGACACCGCTCCTATAATTTATCAGTGCCTTTGATGTGGAAAGGAATGTGCGTTCTAAGATCATGGAAATCTGTGCAGCAGGACTAGCAATAGGTGTAGTGTCCAGTACTGTGAAATCAACAGGGAAGTAAAACCTATCCATCTGAACTAGTACATCTTCCACTACCCCTCTCAGTATCTTCACGCTTTGATCTACAAGATTGAAGTGGGCTTTAATTCTCCTAAGCCTAACTGGTCGTAGAATTAGAAAGATAAGGGATTCATACTCGTACCCAAGTCTAGAAGAGTTTGTTCAACCTGGTAATAACAATGGTGGGACAACCGAAATCTTTATACTTGGGTGGAGTGTTGGTCGTAGGATAGTACTTACCTACTCTATCAAAAAAGCATTTTTCTAGACATTTAACTTCCTCTTCACAGTGCATAGATCTTTTTAGAAATTTCTCACATGACGACACCTGTTGAATAGTATCAAGTAGAGGAATGTTGATTTTCACCTACTTAAATAAATCAAGAATCTCAGCATCGTTAGCTTGTTTAGCGGGCATTTTTAAATGATGAGGGTAGGGAGTAGGAATGGGGCATACTACATCATCAGACTAAATAACCCTAAGCAGCTCAAGTGACTCACCATTCTTGGAAGTGCCCTGAGTCTTTTTTTATGTAGGCTTAGAGACTTTATGTGGGATGGTCTTGTCAACCTATTTACCACTCCTCAGAGTGGTGATTGACTTAAGTTGTTCTTCATTATTTTTTATGACATTAGAACTCTCAATGCCATGTTGACCTTTCAGATTTTCCCTTCTCTTGTTGCATCATGCCCATGTTGTTTGTTAACTTGGTTATTTGAGTTCTCATATCATTTAAACCTTGGTTGGTCTAGTTGTTAAAGGTAGTCTAACTTTTGAATGAACTAGTAAAAGACATCCTCAAGATTCCTTTTGTGAGGAGGTTGGTAAGGAGGTACATTGGTTTATCCCAAGGGATCAAACACTTGTGACGGTGGGTGCATAAACTAGGGACCTAAAGGTTAGGACACTTGTTGATTTGGAGGGACATAAGATATAGAGGTAGAAGGCTGAGCCGAGGTGTCGTTTCTACAACTAAAATTTGGGTAGCTATGCCAATACTGATTGTATGTGTTAGAATAGGGAGAATTATGGTGCCTTGGCTAGTTAAAAACATTCACCTGCTCATGGAGGACTTCTTTATAGGCTGGTAGGGTTGGGCACTCTTTTAAAAGAATGCTCAACTGACTCATATAACATGTAAGGCTCATTTTGAGGCACACTTACCACTTCATTCACTTTCTTAACCTCTAGATTTGTCACTTGCCTTGACAGATGTGCGATCTTGGCAAGCAACTCATGTTGTTCTCTTAAAGCATATTTTCCACCCCAACAGACTGGGATGAAATAGATTGCTTTGAGCGCCCAATCGGATCAGAAATATCCCAAGATTAAACATTATCTGCCAAGCTCTCAAAATAATCTAAAGCTTCATCGAGCTCTTCACTCCAAAACTCCCCATTACACATCATGTCTATGAATTAGTGATGGGATGGTGTAAGTCCTTCATAAAAGAAACTCACTAGCTGCCATAGTTCAAAGTCGTGATGTGGAACAACATTCAAGAGATCATTGAACCTCTCCTAGCAGTTATAGAACTATTCATTAGGTTTTTCAAAAAAAAAAATTGAATATGTTTCTTTAAAGAAGTTGTTGTATGAACTGGAACAAAATTCTTAAGAAAATATTTTTGTAAATCAGTCTAAGTAGCCATAATTCAGGTTTTAAGAGAGTTGAGCCAAGTCTTTACCTTGTCTTTTAGAGAGAATGCTCTTCACACACATTTTGTTCAAGGAATACGCTAACTACCTTCCATGTCAACAGTGATTGTGGGGTCGAGTCTTATAAGTCTATTGTGACTAGTGTCTCGTGCCCACATGCAAAGACTAAAACCATAAACAAAAATAGAAAAACAATAAATTAAAAATAAAATAGCGGAGAGCGTACCTAAGCTCATGATGTAAGTCACAAGAGTTACCTAATGCTCGTCCAAATCACCTCTTTGAATTAAAACGCCTTCCCCGGCAATGACACCAAAAATATTTGCTCTTGAAAGTGGAGTTAAATTATCAAAGAATTTCCAAGCGTGTGACAGTTATCGTGTTTTTAACTCAATCGATTATCGAGGTCATCACCTCAGGGCAAATGATTAGCTCAAGGGGTGATAAGCAAAAGAAAATAAAAATTCTGAATTTTTTATGGTTTTGTTATAGAAGTTACAAAAAGACCGGTTAATCAGTAGAGTTCGTTGCACCATGAATAAGTATTTTGAGCCATCATCTATAACTCACTTGAGATTTTTTTCAAATGCGCTCAAACGAGAAATATTCGATTAACACCCAAAAGTAAATAATAAATATGTATTCAAGTCAATTGATTTGATTTTGAAAGAATTACATTCACTTCGATTATAGTGATTCCAAGAATTACCTGTGCCAGACTTAACTGTCTACAGGTAAGCAAGAAGATATACATATCGAAAGTGTTTTCAACTTTAATCATTTAAATAACCCAAATAATTCAATCGTTGGAAAGTCCCTAAATTAGTTAAAATCCCCATTCACATATAAGACTGCCTCATCCGATTATACTGGAGTACGACTACTCACTCATAATGAAATTTAAAACAAAAGCAATTGAAAAAGTCATGTTTGAAATTGAAAGCAAATAAAACTTGAATTGAATTGCAAGAATGTAAATTATTCACAAAAACGAAGAACTGAAAGTAATCGTGTTGCAAGAATTAAAGAACTTGAAATTGAACAAAGCTTGTAATTGTAAACAATGGAGAAAAACTCTTGGAAAGAAGAAAAACTAATTCTAAACCCTACGACAGAAGAACGATGCTTTGGTGAATTCAACGATGAATTGGAGATTCTAACGATATCCTTCTCTCTGGCTAGGCTTGGGTATTTATAGGAGAACATGTGTTGATTTTCGTCCATTTTAATGCATCATTCACGACCTTTTAAATATCCTAGCAAATTGACTTTCCTTGGGAATCTTCGCAACAAAAAGTACACTGACCTATTAAAGGACCTATTAGTAGAACTGCTCACTGTTTTGCATGAGCTGGTAGTTCTTCTCAGCTACTGGTAGAACAATATTCTATTTCAAACCTACCAGTAGAAGAGTATCAACCTATTGGTAGAAAAGGTCTCTATTTCACTTCTACTAGTAAAACCGATTTCTGCCTCCAGTTGAACCAGTAGAAGACCTACTGATAACACTGACATTTTTCTCAATTATGCCGATAATGCCCTTGGTTTGACTCCTGGATCTCCTAACCAGTCCTCCATAACATTATAATGTATGCAAAACCTTGTTTTTACATTAGTTTTCCTACAAACACACATATTCTCTATAAAATACAAAACTAAACGAAAACTAATGAATTAAGTAACTAACATAGCTAAAATGGATGATATGAATATGCAATATTATGTTCTCATCATATGACGTCTGGATGGTTCCAGCTTTTAGCCCAGTTTTCTTATGCCATTTTAATCTACTTAGCGGCCGATTCTCCAATTTAGTATTAGATCAAACGAACATGTGATAAAATTTATAATTAAATAACTAAATAAATGTCCAATTCTTCTTTACACAAAGTCTAATAAACATGTGTATAAGATTCAAAACACTATCTATCTTCTAATACCACCTTTATAAATTATTCTTAATTCACCATATCTATATAATAAAACAGGAGTGTGTTTGAATTTTATCTCAATCATATTTTTTTTCTCAAAACTATCAACAATCACTTACTTCACTCACCATCTATTTGTCAAACTCAAACGTCAAATCTCATCATTCATTTTCATCACATGTTTAATCATTTATATATGTTATCCCTAAAAATATTATGTCACTTTTTTCTATCATATATTTAATTATTTAACATTTGATTAATTTTTAATTAATATATTTTGAAAAAATTTAATATAATGAGATCAATTTTTGAATTCTCGAATTTTATATTTTATCGTGCCTTCAGACACGTGTTATGACTGGTATACATATAATACATAATAATCAATATGCATTATAATAAATACATGGAGGTTTACTGCGTTGTGTCATTGTTCGAACTGTTTGTTTTAATTTTAAAGTCTGGAATATTTTTCTATAAAATGTAAGTGCACACAGAATTGAGTGACATATGTTTTACATTCCACGTTGAGACCGTAGAGGGTTTCATTAAGTTTGTAAATGCCTCGACAATCAAGTTGGTCTTTTGAAATAGGTGCCAAATTTTGATCAAGGAACGTATCTTCCATGGGATGCAAGTGCCCTAAAAGGTTTGATCGTATGGTTCATACTAAACCTAGGTATTGGTATTGCTTAATCATTTTCATGCATAACTATTTTTCGTTTACCGTTCTTACAATGTATTTATGTATGAAATGACTGTTATTCTTGATGCCCAATCAAATCAAATTACTTATTTCCAAACTCGTGTCTTGGAATTGAGATTTCCTACTAAGTTGTTGGTACTCACCTTATGTTGTTTCCTCCTTTTTAAATTAGCTTAGAAAGGTGTAAATATAGTGTGTTAAGGGGGAGATCATGTGAATCTTCCCTCACGATTATACACGTAGATTGCAAGACACTACCTAGAAGAGAATCAAATATGTTATTAAAAATATGCTTAGAAAAAAATCAATTTTAACCTAATTCAACCTCAATTACATCTTCTCACAAGGATATGACAATTTATGGCAAAAACCCTTTTCAACCACCACAATGACTCCTTAAACCCATGAAGATTAGTGTATTGATTTTATCAATTAAACCCTCAATACTCAATCTTTCACAGAGATCCCAATCCAATAAAACAACTATGTATAATGTACATATTCAAATTATCAAACACTTGGTGTCCGTGTGTGCATTAAATCAAAAGTGTGTATGTTAAAATATATATGGATAGCAGATTAAAGGCCAAATAACACTTGTGAGATAAGAGAGAAAAATATGTAGGACCCACTTTTATCCCAAATTTGATAAATAAAAAAATGCACCAGAAATTCTAGTCAGATTTATTCTGACCTTATTTGGATAGTCAATTTTAACCTCTATGTGGCTTAAATGAAATGTATTGAGAGGCTTAGATAGTTTGGCCACCAGTATGATACCTCAATATAAATACTACTCTGGCCCTTCTCATTTGTTAACCCTAATATTGAGTTGACTCATTCATCTGCCGTTGCTTGCATTCTCTCATTGCCGCAGCAACGAGTTCACCGGAGAAGGTTGCTGCTTCATGACCTGCCTTGTCTCATTCTCTCACAACCTACCTTGTCTTACTAGTCTTTCTTTCATGTCTGTTCCGTTCTCTCCATTCACACATGTTGCTTTTTACTTTAATTTATTGTTTTGTATTCTGTTGTCCCCCATACACCACCATAATAAAATTAATTTAATTTATTATTTTGTTCTTTAATTTAATCATATTATTTTGCTCTTTAATATTATTTATTACTTTAATTTATTAAGGGCATAACAATCAAAGACACCATATTATATCACCTTTATCTATGGGCCCCACAAAAGTGCATATGTGCTACCCAAACACCGGGAATGATAGGATAAATCCTAATTGGCTGATTCATGGGTTGATTTGGACTGAATAGGAAAGAATATTTTTTAAGATCTCAAATACAATCCAATTCTGCCATCCAAACACACCCCAAGTACCCTTCATTGATTGTTAAAAGAATTTGCGCAATTTACATAAAATTAAACAGACACAGGCCAGCTTTGTACATGTCAAACAAGGTACAAGAAAGTATGAAGGCCATTAACTCTTACCAAAAACACAATTCTCCCAGAGATTACCTGATCCGGAATAACCAAGAAGCTTCACTGTCTCCCTTGCAGCAGCAATATCGAAAAAAAATTAATCCAAGTCATTGGAGCTCTAAAAATTCTCAAGGACTGAACCGATATCTTCAGTCTCTTGTTTACTTCAAGACCTCCTGCTGATGCAGAAAGAAGCTTCATTCCTGCCTAATATAAGGAGAGGAACTCATTTCTGTACTATAAAATGAATCATCTGCGGTGATTCCATACAGGTTTTCAATATTCTCTTCATCCCACTTAAGAACCTCTCGTATGCACTTAAAAGCCTCATCAACTGACGTACGTTCACGAGCTCTGGCATGCCATACAAAAAGCTTCCTTCCAGTAATAGAAGAGAATAGCTCTTTGAATTTTACAGCCACATAATAGTATCCCTGGAGGGCCAGGGACTGACTGTTGTGATGAGGCTTAAGAGGGCTGAAGTCGCAAAACCAATCACAAACTGTTATTGGAACCTGGTTGATTTTGTCCTCAAAGGCATCGAATTTGTTGAGAAGGAGCACAAAAGGGGTGTCCACGAAACAGGGCTGCCTAACTACTTTTTCAAACAAATCTCTACTTGCCAGCATTTTATTTTGAAGTGGACCTATACAGGGCCCCCACTCCTGGTCATAATCACTCAAAGCAATGCAAAAGACTACCACCCTCACATCTTCAAACATTTCTAGCAATTTGAATCCATCGTGTAGTCCCTTAGAATTGATGCTAATCAATTGGTACCTAAGAAGTGGTTAAAGTGCAAGAAAACAAAAATTAGGCCTCTGCAACAAGAAGGAAAAAAACCAAAGATAATGGATCAGATAACACAGTTGTGAATTTTACTTGGTCAGGGCAGTTTGACAATCAGAACTTTCACTGTACATGTCAGACATAGGGTAGTAACATAAACAAGAAAATACACAACAGTTTTCCCACATTGAAAGCAGGGTGAATGATGCACCAAATTTCGTTGAATATTTGATATGGCTCAGGATTTCATGATGCTTCGTACTCAATAATATTGCTTGATATCTCTACAGCCTGTGCCAGATACATGAGCAAATGTCAAAATACCTCGATGGTCATTGGATTGGGTTTCTATTGTACTTTGAGCTCAATCTTCGTCAATCCATGAAGCCCAAGAGCATCACTTTGACTTCCATTATAGAATAGATCTGATTGCTCACTGTTCGGGGAAAAGTATCTAGCTCTATTTGCTAGAAATTTTAGAAAAAAATCTTTTAGAGCTGCAACCGAACATACATCCATGTCTAAAAACAAGCAAGTTGACAGACCAAAACCCTCAAATAAACAAAAAGGCGGAAAGATGCATAAACAATCAGCTGAAAAAGAAGCGTCACGGGACTCCAACAATCAGCTGAAAAAGAAGGGTTAAGGGCTACAATGCTTTGAGTGCCACAAATTTGGACATATTGCAACCGACTACCAAATAAGATGATCATGATGACCCATGAAAAAAGGAATGCTACGAAAGTTAAGTGGAGTGATAGTGATTTCGAATCTGACTCGTCTGATGAGTCATATTCTAGTGAAGGTTAAAAAAAAATTATAACTTTCACGGACTTCTTAACTGCCCAATCTCAATCCCCAAAGGTCCACAAAAACTGAGAACTACCCCTTTGCCAGATAACTTGAAGATAGGAGAAATAGAAGAGGAGTCCTCGGCGAGGAACAGTCAGACGTGAAAAATACATTCATGAAGTTATTGAGGAGCTTTACACCAAGTATAAAAGAAAGCTTACCCCAGCTTGAATGCTAAATTCAAAACTGGTAATAAATAGAAGCAAACTTTTAAGAGTGTACATGAGATTGAGAAAACCAATGTTATTGTAATTGAGCTTAGTCAAAAAAATTTGTCCATGTTGGGCAAAATTACCTTTCACGAGAGGGAGTTCCATGGAGTTAAAAGAAAGAAAGGTCCTGAGGTTAGGTTGATCAATCTAGAGAAACCCCTTCATGCGTCTAAAAAACATTCCAAAAGGCACCCCTCGGTTCAAAAAAGCTCAAAAAAATGTTTGCTATAGGGAAAGATGTTGGTGTTGGGAGAGATTTAAGGTATACTAATGATAAGACTACTCCTTCATGACCATGTTTGTCAAAGGTAGAATCAGCACACAACCCCCCCACAAGTTGCACACTAGCCCCAACACATTGATCAAATGCAAGAAGGGTTCTCACCTTTCCAATCTCACTCAAAAGGTTGAATCACAAGCCCTTAATGGTAGAAATTATTGAGTGTATTTCACTTGAACTGGTCAAAGTCACTGTTGTTCTCATTGTAAATCTTCCAAGGATAGTTGGAACAAGAAACTAGCACATCTAGCCAAGGATCGAAATATCGTTTCGAAGTACCGTTTCGATCAGCTCAAAAACGGATACATTTCGGAAACGTTTCGAAAACGCAATGGAAACGCAGAAAAAATATAGAAACACGTGGAAACATATAGAAATACAAATATAATCCATTTATTATAAAGATAAGCTAAATAATTGATTAATTTAACATTTATTCGGTTAACATCCATTTTATATAAGAATAAATTTAAATTGGAGAAAAAAAAAGTTTGACATGAGACAGAAATCATTTAAATTAGAATATTATCCAATTAATAATATAATTTTATTATAATACTAATTTACTAATTAATAATACTAAGTGCAACCTATTATTATAATACTAATTTATTAATTTAAATTGTGTCTTCAAATTAATAAATAATATTATCATTAATATTAAAATCATTGTGTACACAATGAAAAAAACAGATAAATACTTAATTCTAGATATTTAACAAATAAGCTATAATTAATTACAGTTATTTAATATGTAAATTTAACAAATAATAATAACATAACAGAATAATTATAAAAAGGAGAAAAAGTAATGAAAGGTATCAAATTAAATTAATGGTAGTTATGTACATTTAAAAGTAAAAAATTATAATGTACTGGGGTATTAAATGTAATTGTTTAGTACTTATATATAAAAAATATATATATAAAAGGTAGCACAGGTGTTTCAACATGTTTCGACATGTTTCGACCGAAACAGTACTGTTTCGATCGAAACGGTCTGACACAGTGACGTTTCGACCGAAACTTTGGAATTTTGGGATTCAACCCATGTTTCGTATCAGTGTGTTGAAATTCCGAAACGTTACGGACGTGTCGACACAATATTTTGATCCTTGCATCTAGCACAACAATATCAAGTTTTGAGTCTTTCAATTATGTCACCAAGCTTGTAGAATTTAATAGTGAAGCAAAGAAAATAAAAATGACACAATCCAAGGGTTCACTATCTAGGAAAACACCAAAGTTAGACTACTACTAAAAATAAAACTAAAAATCAACCAATAGGAGAGAAAGGTGTTAAAAATATACTCAACTTGGTGGATGGATATTTACCACCTTAGAATATTAGAAAAATTAGGGGGGGGGGGGAGGAGTTAGGATGTCAAGAGACTCAAACCATCCACTACCTTAAAAGCCCCTGAGATGGCTGATGTGGTTGATGCACCTAAGAGTTGGGTGACTTGACACACAGTCCAAGATGCACTCTATTGCATCTCATCACTGGGAATATGCAATTTTATTTTATTTTTTTGGTTTCAATTAGTTAATTCGCTATTTTCATTTGCTATTGCATTTATTCATAAAAAGCACACCAAAAACAAAAAAATATTGTAAAACCAAAAGAATTTTTATTGTCTTTTGAGTTAAGTAATCCTTCAGAGATACGTATTTCTTTTTCTTGTTGTTTCCTATTTTTATGGCATTGGCTTGAGTTGTTATGTATATTTATTTGGAAATAGTCAAATCAAAAAACACTTTTATTTTTGAGCATGTAATCACACATGAACTTGAAAATTCTTGAATTTATTCTCAAATAAAAGCGATAAAGACATTTTTTACTTGCAAATCTTCAAGTTTGATATGAATACAAGTCCCTTTTACTTGCTATCAACTAGATGATGATAAGCATTGAAATTGTCATAAAACCTTGGGTACATCTAACCTTCACCTTATGGTTTTAGAACCTTACTAGTTTTTCATTTCCAATGAACTTGCATGACTCTAGAATTATGATGGGTGAATTTGACCAAAGGTTACACAATCCCATGTTCTTTAAGAAATGCCAAAATTGGCGAAATAAAAAATGGCATAAATTAAAAAAAAAAAAACCAATTTGCTTGAATGAAATGGTCAAAATCAAAATGAAATAATAAAGTTCCAAAGTCGATGAAAGTCAAAGACTGCCCCACTTTTGTGCAAATAAATGTCAACAACTAAGGAGGTTTGTGGGTGGCTCCTTGTTCTATTGCTTCTATGTTGTGTGGATTCTCATGGTCTTGGAAGGAGTAGTAAATAAGTTATTCTTTGAGAGTGCTCAATTTTTGCCATGGTTCTAGGTATCAGTCGAGTCCGATATGTACGACTCGACCACTCCCGATATGATAACACTATACGATACACAAAAATCGCGAGTCACAATAGTATCAGCGATATCTTGATTAGACTCGGACGTAAAGTCAAAACTCGGAGCAACTAGATAAAAATCGGTCAATTCATTTCAGAATTGGCCCGGTACGATTGAATCTTGTGCAAAATTCCTAAAATCTCAGCCAAATAGCAAAAATCCAAAGCAAAAGGAAAGAACTTAGATAGAAAAGACAAACAGAAAAAAAAGGATGAAAAAGAAAGTAAAAAATCAAAAGCCCATTGCCACAAATGCAAAAACCCATGTGAAAATCTGCAATTTGAAACCCAAGATGGCATAAATCACATGGAAATTTGCAGATTTACTCATCTTTTGCAACTATATAAACGAAGAAGATTGTAAAGATTCGCATGACATACCAGTAGAATCGAATACAGATCAGACTTCAGAGAGATCCCAATCCCATAGACATACTGCTTCATCTTCATCTTTTTCTTCTGGTCTTCTTCGCTACAAACCAAGTAGCCATAGCAGAGAGGTAGAAATGTAGAAGCCAACAACTCTAGCCCTAGTCTTCTTCCAATGATCGATCGACAGTGGGTTCTTCGAATCCATTCTCAGATTTCCCTCTCTCTTTCTCTCTCTCTCGACTGAGATACACAAAATGTCTGAAGGACTCAAACATCAAATAGAGCCTTAAAAGACTGTCATTCGGTCATCAAAATCCCATCGAGCAACTCCAATTTCTTTTATGTTCTTTTTATTTTCTTATTTTGTTTTACTGTGTTGGATTTATTTTATTTGTGCCTAATTGGTTTGTGAGTTCACTTTTTGCCCAATTTAAAATTTACCATTTGATAAATTATTAAAATGTTTAATGTGATTATTAGATACAACAATATCTTTCAGTGATAAAAATGTCATCATAAACATGAATATTTTTTAAATCTAATGTAATAATTAGATATATCAGTATGTTCAATATTAGATTTTTAAAACTAAATGTTACAACTATATTAGTATGTTCTTAAATGCTAAAGTTGAACATTGATAATGATAATTATTTTCGGTAGCGCCCTTATGTTTCATTTTAATTATTTTTAATATTTTTTTGATATATTGTAGACATGTGATGCATAGATGATGATGTTTATATTTTTTTAAATATTTTTGTAGTTTCTATCTAGTATTTTGAGCGTATTAACCGATACCACGCCGCGATGCTGCGACTGATGTGCTCAATGCCTTATGAGTCAATGGCTAATATCACGAATTTGAATCACGATCTTTGCTACTATGTGGGTTATTTGTATGGAGAAAAATGAAGGTATATTTTAGAACAAATACGAAGTGGTTGAGGGGTAGTGGAATCGGAGGTTTTACCCCAACCCAAGGGATTTTCAGAAATTATTCACAAAAAATGGCTGTTTTGAAAGTATTTCCCAGACCCAGGGACTTTTAAAAACGTCAATTGGTATGACGTTTTTAAGCCAAAAGACGTCAGTCGGTCTGACGTTTTTGGCCTAAAAACGTCAGACCAAATGACGTTTTTTGGCCCAAGCCCAACAACTAAAATCGGAGTCCAGTCCACCATAAAAACGTCAAACCGTATGACGTTATCAATGGCCCAAACACTAAAAACGTCAGATGGTTTGACGTGTATAGTGCTCCAAATTGAATTTGCTTTTTTTTTTCTTTTTTCCCTCTTCTTTCCTTCTGTCTTCTTCCCCCAGTTTTGGCTTTAGCCCTAGGCGAAATCGGATCCCCAACGAAAGGCAGCGGGTAGAAATCACCACCTCCACCAGCAACCAACTGATATCCCCAACGAAAACCCCAACCTCCAACAGTTCACTTCCACCACCAGGCGACCTCAATCGACGAAAACCACCAGGCCACTGGCATCAACGGAAAACACCACCTCCACCACCAGTCCATCTCCACCATTGAAAACCAGTCCACGTTCACCACCAGTCCACCTCCAGCAGTCCACGTTCACGACCAGCCCACCTCCACCAGTCCACGTTAACCACCAGCCCACCTCCACCAACGAAAACCACCAGCACCAGCACCAGTCCACTTCCAGCACCGAAAACCACCAGGTCTACCAGCCCACCTCCAGCACCAGCCCACCTTCACCAAGGAACACTGCCACCCTCACCAGCCCACCTCCACCACCAGCTGACATCCCCAAGAGTTTTGGTAAGTTTTTAATATCTGTTCCTATAAAGGTTAGGCATATAATGTATGTATAATGTATGTATTGACATTTTGTTCTGAATTTATTTTGAAGTTTCTCTTGGGTGCCTTTATATTTATTTTGAAATTTATTATGAATTTATAATGTATGTATTGACATTTTGTTCTGAATTTATTTTGTTCTGTATTGACATATAATGTATGTCTTGGGTGCCTTTATATTTGATGGTGTTTGGATTATGTTGGAGTATGCTTATTCAAGGTAACAGTTTGTAGTGCATGATTATGGTGGATTATTTTTATGTTGGACTATTTTATGGTGTTTGGATTATGTTGGAGTATGTTTATTCAAGGTAACAGTTTGTAGTGCATGATTATGGTGGATTATTTTTATGTTGGACTATTTTATGGTGTTTGGATTATGTTGGAGTATGGTTATTCAAGGTAACAATTTGCAGTGCATGATTATGTTGGATTATGTTTATGTTGGACTATTTTATGGTGTTTGGATTATGTTTATTCAAGGTAACAGTGTGTTCAATTTATTTTTAAGTTTCTCTTGGTTGCCTTCAATTAACAGCAGAGGAGTCGGATATTGACTGTTAACTGCAAGATTCATATATTACCATTATTAATTGTATGATTCTTATATTACCGTTATCTTGTGTCGTAAATCATTTTCTAAATTTTGGCTTGGATTTAGATAATTCAAATTTTTGTAAAATTAACAACCAAAGGAAGGTCATTATGAGAAGACAATGAAGTTAGCCAAGGGGGAAAAAATTTGGTAACACAAAACACAAGTAGTTAAATTACCTAACACAATGTTTCTAATTTTTATGTTTGATGGGTTTGAGATCTCTTAGTCGTTGTATCCTATGTATCCTTTGTCTTCTAACAAGGTCAAACATGAGGCAGGAAAGTTATGAACACATCAATGCTTGCCACGTTGAGGGATGCTAGTAATCTTTTAGAACATCCCAAAAAACTAGGGTCCAAACACATGTTTAAGAACTTATATTGATAATGTTGTTCTTGTTCTACTCTCTCCTTACATCACCCCCCACGTATACAAACAAAATTATGTAATTAAAGAGATAATTAGATTCTTAAATTAGTCATACAAGACTCTATCTACCATTTGGTTTGTCAGTAATTGGATTTTATTAATTTTTTGTTTCTACAAGGTGTTTAAATTTGCGCCGACTACTTATTTGAATTTTAAATCGACAACTGTAACTCAACCATTGTGCACACAGTAAATATGAACTACACATACTCTAACATATAAATAGAAGCTAGTTTTAAAAATAGAACTGTAAAGTCACTGAAAGTACCAGAAGATGCCAATGTAATTAGATTCATGCTCTA
>CM042192.1:30146847-30163298 GCA_023539305.1 Ilex asprella
CCATTTTTTGTGAATAATTTTTAAAAACCCCTTGGGTTGGGGTAAAACCTCAGTGGAATCGTGCCCATTTCATAGCTTCTTTTTAGGCAGAGTTACTACAGAATTTGACAACATTGCTCTTTTTGGCATTTTGGATAGCTGGTCTGCTGTATGTAGCTGCTAGATGAGTTTTTACGTGTTTTTATGTTTACAACCCTCCCTGCATGGCACTGTTTTTGTTTTTTTTAGTTTATGGAGTGGACTATTTGTCCATCTTTTCTGTTTTATTGTACTACCTTTTTTCTTGTTATTAATAAAAAATCTGTTACTTATCAGGAAAAAAAAACTAAGTAGAAAGGTATAGAATTAAGGGGGTATCAAAAGTAAAGAATAATCAAAATAATGACCCTCACCAACTGATCTTACTTTACCTTGTTCAATATGTTTAGGAATGTATGTAGACGTTCATTAACTCCTTCACAAACCCTAAACCCATATTTTTCTGTATTTCAACTGACTCAACCATGTGCAAGTGTATTTGTGTACATTTCCAAAACGACAAAAAAAAAGTTCATTTGTTCCATTTTGGTTGGGAATTGCATTTTTGTGTGATGACGGTCAGCCTCTAAAAGTTTGTCCATGAAAGAGAAAAGAGAGGAAAATGACAGCCTCTCTTAAGTAGGGGTAGTCTAGACATTTTTGTTCGGCCATTGTCTTGGTTGGACTGCTAAGTCTCTCTTAACTAGTTTTGGGCAATCCCTTTATTGAGAAGGAATTTTTCAATTGTAAGTTTCCAGTTTTGTTTTGTTTTTTTTCCTCTCTATAAGTTGATCTTCGTAAAACGATTTAATGATTGAATGAAAATTTTCTTTGATGACTATGTTTAACTAATGATGAGACTCCATTAAGTTTGTTTCTAGGTGAGACTCCAAAAGGCCACTTTAAGGTTTTTTGCCCATTTCCTCCTCCTATATGCTATTATGTTCAACACGGCCAGGACATACCTGAACCATAATCCGCCATCTAATCAGTCTTTCTTGATTGTAAACAAATTCCGTACTTCCCTACAACTAGAAAATTAAACCTTAAAACCTTGTTTTTTTGGGCTGTCCAGAAATACCTGCAACCCAGAACAATCAAATTCAAGCCAAATCAGCCCTAAACTTCAGCTAATTCAAACCCTAATCTATCGAAAACCTAATTTCGTTATTTAACTCATATGCCCTAACAATTTAAAATCTACCTCATCAGATCAGATCACATGACAGCATTGGTTGCTTTGACTAGAAGACATTCCTGCATCAATTAGTGCCTTATAAGTTTCCACCACTCCTCCTTGTTGTAGGCCCTTTGAGAGATGTAGGGTTGGAATTACGGGCAGTGGGTGTGTGTTTACTTCCAAATTAATTAGGAGGGACTGCAGGAAGTATTGTAAAAGGGAAATTTAAGTGGCCATAAAAAAATAAAGAAAATGCAAATGAAACAGGTAAAAGTTATGGTTTCGAGGCACAAGTCATCAAATGACATGACAAAAAACATTTTATAAGGCTTACCTGATGCAAGAAATATTTGGCAACATCCGGAAGAAAATGCAGTTCCTCCCTTCTCTTGTAAGTTTCCTGGATAGCAGGGTCCTTCCAAACCTCATACACAACAGGAGCATATTCACGGGTTGCAGCAGGAAAGAAAACGTCCAAATCTCCCATAGCCATGATATCCAATAACCAGTCAGATAAGTGCTTCAACCTCTGGTTGATTGAATAGATGCACTGGCCTCTTCCGATAAATCCCATTTCACCTGAAATCATTTTAACAGCCAACTACCATATGAGCTCATCCATGCCAACAGACAAAACGATTCTCCCTCATATTTTAACCATCAAACTGAGAATCTCATTCATATTTCACTCCTACATTTTCTACAACGAGACTAACAATTATACCTATTCAATATGACAGAAAAATTGACAAGTGCTAAAATATCAGTGATCGATGGCAGCATTAAAGGAAAGGAAGCATATGGGAGAACTCCATGTAACATGTGCTGTAGCGTGGAGTGAAAGGAAACCCACTCACTAATCTGGCAAGGCCAAAGCTTAAATATCTGATTCGTGCAAGTTCCGACAAAAATAAGGACAGAAATTTGAAACTCACAGGAAAGTTGCCAGAAATCTGAGATTTCAAGGAAAAGGTCAAGTAAGAGCTTCTTTGTTCGCTCCACTCGCCTTACAGCACTCTTTGTTTCGTGTGGAATTTGATCTCTTCAATCTCAGGATACCACTTAAATACTTGTGGCCAAAGAGACAAAAAGGTTGGAAGAAAGAGTATGTGGTCGGGTCGGACGATATACATCTTTGTTGGTCCCATCACCTCTAGAAATTGGGCATATATATATATATATATAATTTTTCTTAAAGAGATTCTAACATATATAAATAAATACATACATATATATATATAGTGGCAAAACCAAAACACGGTGCAAAGAACCGAAAACCCCTTGATGAGCTATAGAGCCCCAATATTCTCTACTGCAGCTCTACAATAAAATAGGTGACCAAGTTTGCTTGGCCTTCAAAATCAACAAAGTGCAGACAAATACTTTTTCTATTTTTCCAAATAATTGGAGCATACTCGAATATCCATATCCAATGTATTAGATCCAACACATCAAGAGCGGACAACCAAACCCAGATCCTAGTTAACTGAAGTTACTAAATACCCGTGATACACTAATAAAAAAAAAGTACCCATTACTCTTTACAAAAAACTAAAGCGAATTGCAACGATATCAGTGCCTTTTCTCATTAATATTCCATGGTAAAATCAGCCAACTTTGAACCCAAAATTGAATCACTTCCACACCAGCATGTGAACAAGGATTTGAAGTACATCAATCTCATTGGCTTGTTTAGCTATACTTTCCTAACCAAGTTATAAAAGATCAGCAAAATAAAAACATCAAGATCTAAAAAATATGATATATGGATGGATGTGTTGCATTCAATATTGCAGTTTCTTTCACAAGAAAGATAAAAATGGAAAAACAAAAAAAAATAATTTAAACATAGGGAACTTTTGATATGGATAAACCAAACCAAACTAAGCCTTATGTCCCAATCAACTTTTGATATGGCTACAAAACCAAATATTTTGTTACTATAACTAGAATGTCAATTTAATCACATCAAGAATAAGGAAAACAAAACGTGCACACCCTGGCTGTGGAAAGATCTTGAAATAACTTACAAATAACTATACCAACTTTTCCTCAAAAAAAAAATAAAAGAATCTCAAATTATATGTACACCGAAAGTGTCTGAAAGAGAGAGAGAGATGAGCGGCCCTCCCACCAATTTTATAGTTTTCCTTTGTGGGTTAGTCCTTAATTACTCATACCCACTGAAGTTTGACTTCCTAACATTTATTTTATTTTTTCCCCAATAGGAAACAAACCTTCTTTATTGATATAAAATAAGCATAAAAAAGAAGGGTGATGTTAGATTCAAAAGAAAACAAAAGAGAAAAAGGATATATATATATATATATATATATCACATGATTGTCGCCATGTCATTTGAATAGAAAAAAGTTGAATTTTTTTAAACTCCTTCATAAGAGGCCCAAAAAGACAATAAGAAGCGAATGCAATCCCATAACCCTTCAAAGCAATCTTCTCAATCCTCAAAGATTTGCATATCTTTCCTTCCATATGACCCAAAACATAGCCATTATTGCACAATTTCAAAGAGCCTCTCCTTTACCATAACTAGCTTTCAAATCTTCCACAAACAAAGATGTAGATGAATCAACCATTTCATGCCCACCAATTTGAAAAGCTTATATCACAAAGTCAAAGCAATGGGACAATATAAGAATAAATGATCAATGCCTTCAAAATCACCTTTGCACATCATACACCATTGAGGGGAAGACAACTGTTAGGCCGTCTTTTCTAATAAATACCAAAGATATTAATCTTACCACATACAGTCCATGCAAAAACTTGCAATTTAAAAGGCACCTTTGCTTCCAAATGTACAAAAAAGGAGTAAAGAGAGGACTACAAAAAGATCATTGGACATAGAATCGAAAAATGATTTACATGAGAACAATCCCGAATAATCAAGTACTCGCCTTATTTTATCACGCGACTCTTGATCCAAAAAGGAGGCATTAAGAGACCAACTGGTATGTCGCATGTATCCATTGAATATTCTAACGACTAGTTTTTGACCCATTTGTTTGTCCAATTGCTTCCTCTATAAAAAGGAATTGTGAGGAAGATTGAAGTAAGAATTTTGGGTAGTCCTCGGGCATTCAAAGTGTGACATATATATTGAGGAAATATCAAAATTGTGAGATTTGGGATATAAGGCCAATTGTATTTTTCTCTCTCTCTGAGTTTATTTGAGTAATTTGTTGTTGTAAAGAGAGGTGAAAAGTATTGTATTGAGTGGGCTTCAACCTATATTATTTGAAGAGTGATATTATAAAGGTGTGTCTTCACCTACCGAGGAAGCCAAGGCTATAAGGTTTTGATCTTCACCCGTGAAGGAGATTAGGATAGTGAAAGCAAAGCTCTCTGGAGGAAGGAAGAGAGGACGTAGGCCATCGTGGTTGGGGCCAAACCTCTATAAATCGTGTTTGTTCTTCTTCTTATTCCTTACTATTACTTAATTGCATCATCTATATCACATTATTTACATTGCATATTTAGTATGATTTAAAGAAGCCCAAAATTTGTCACACACTCTCCAACCTAAGCCAACAACTTTATAGCTTGAGCTTTTTCACCATATCTTGCTTAAGTCTTTAATCTTTAATAACCTTTTGACTGTAGATTTAGTTGAGATACATGATACATAATGACCTCACAGAATTCGCCAATTACAATATTTTTCCTAGCAATCTCCCCCTTTGACAATTCTGTGACAATACCATATAGTAGTAAAAACTCACAAGATCACAACTCGAAAATCCCAATTAAAATGAATCATAGCCTTATCTTCTAAACTCGAGTACAATGGAACTCTCTCATTCTAAATGACAAGACTCTTCTCATGAATATGAACTTTGAAATAACCAAGTTTTGAAAAATAAACACTAAACACAAATATAGTGAAATGCATAGAATATTTCAAAAATAAATCATGTTTATAAGTAAGTGTATGCAAACAAAACACTAAGAGCGATAAGATGCATGCAAGCAATATGCACACAAGCAATCATGCAAATATGTTTAACTCATGAAAAGTTCATTTACACTCAAGACCCAAAAAGTAAGACAATCAAAAGTAAATGATTTTCCCTTTTTATTAGTGTGCTTACCAAGGAAAACAAAGCAAACAAAATATAAACAACTTAAAAAACTTCAAAAATAAAAAAGTTTGTCATGTTATGATTTTATTCCCCCTTACTCCCTTATTTTATTGAAATTCATTCATTTCTTCACAATATGACTTTTCCTCTTATAAAGTTATTCTCCCCCTTTTTGTCCCAAATGTGGAAAAGTGTAACACATATGGAAAAAGATAGAGAATATGCAAAGATGAAATACAACTACAAGAATAAAAAAGATAAAACAAAACAACTATATCATCCTTGGGAGCACTAACTCACTCTTCCTCCTCCTCCTCCTTATGCACTAGGTTATATTCTGAGTTATCAATGACTCTATTTATGGATTCCATAATAGTAGATGCTCTTAGATTGTACGCTATATATGCTCTACTATTGTTGGAGTATCCAAAATATATTTCTTAATTGCTTCAGGAGTAAAATTTTACTAGATTCTCTCTATCTCTCAATATGTAGCACTTATTCTCAAAAACTCATAACTACTTCACATTAGGATTTTTGCCTTTCCAAATCTCATAAGGGATCTGAACATGTCTCGAGCTTAAGGTGTGACGCCCCTAAACCGGGGGTCCTTTCTCAACACATTGAACATCCATCAACCTGCAAAAACATTCATGTGTACCGTATAATCCGACATTACGTCGTTTATTAGTACTTAAAAGTAGCATTTTACTATGCCTTTTTTAGACTAATTGTACTTTTATTGAGTATAACTGATGTCATTTCAGGTCCTAAAGTGAACAAGGGTTCAAGAACAACAAATATCGCATTTGAGTGTAACGCCTATACTTTAGAGAACAAAATTGGAGAAGTTTGGAACAAAGCTAGTCACGTTTGAATGTCCATGTAAACTATGTGAAGATCAAACTACTGAGACATGACGTGTTGCAGCCAATAAAGAAGACCCTGAGTTAGGAAGGAAGACCCTGAGGTACTTGAGTACCACGTTCGAACGCCAATCAACGTTCGATTGTCCCCTGAAATCATTTGAAGATTAGACTGATGCATGGAGTATGGAAATGAGTTTCTATTGAAAATCACAGGTCACTTGAGTGAAAAAGGTCAGAACACCTATCAATGTTCGAACGCCCTTAAAGCAAAGACAGAAGAAATGTTCGAACGCTATTCAACATTTGGACACCCATAATGCAAAAACAGAAAAAATGTTTGAACGCCATATCACGTTCGAACGTCCTCCATAGACTGACTACAGAGTGGGTGACTTATCAATTTGACTGGGGCATCATACACTATTCATTCACCCTCTTGCCCTCCTCCTTGCCTATAAATCTCCCATTTTTAGGTGAAAAAAGGGTGCTTGGTAGAAGACTTGATAGAGAGTTTGATGGAGGCTTGACTCCCACTCATAAGAGCTAGTTGTAGAATTGTTGTATGTTTACTTGTAGTTGTTCTTAAAGTTAGTTTGGCTTTAGACTAACACTTCTTAGTTTGTTATGAAATTAGTCTTACATTTATGCTTTCGATTACTTGTAAGAAGAAAGATAGTTCATCTTTTGGTTGAGGAAGCAACCCTCAATTTCTTGGTTGAGGAAGCCACCACCCTCCAAAAGTGACTAGCTTTCTTCTACTTTTATTGTTTATGTCTTTTACTTCCATAGCTTGAGCTTCTTTCTTTCTTTCTTTCTTAGAGGAGTGAAACTCTTCCACTTTTCTAGAGCTTTGCCAAAGCCGTGAAGGGTGGAATATGATTCACTCCTTCTTCATTGAAGATTGCCTCCTTGTTTATTGTTATTTTATTTTGTAAGTCCTCTACTTGGAGGGATGAGCATCACTCACATTTCTAGTTTTACCAAAGCCATGAACAATGAGTAGTTTCTCATTCACTCTTTAGTAAGAGGTGCATGACATGTATAAATTATCTGAAAATTATATTTGTGCATTGATCTTATGCTTAATGTTTATATTCCCTTACTTATTGGATGATTGATTGCATCTAGCAAAGTTAAGGTACTTTGTATAATCGTGGTTCTTCTATGATATGAATGACTCTTGCATAGAAAGAATCTTAGGTTCAAGGCAAATATCCCCGCTAGATCTTCATGACTACCCTTCAATCCTCTCCATCATTGTGCTTCATTTAAAAAATAAAATATATTAATGTCATGGTTGGATGTCTTGTAGAAACACTTGCTTTGTTTGTAGACGAGTTGAGTCTCCGCACAGACAATTCTTGTAAACTTCTAGAAAGACATCGAAGCCATGTTTTTAATTCTCATAGTCCATCTTTATCTTCCAATTAACTTGTTGTTGACATGGGAGTTAATTGAGTTATTAGGCATAAATATAATAAACCGGATGATTAACTACTTGCCCAGATCCTTGAACTAAAGAGTGACTTTCTTTACATTTGAGCTTATCTTATATTTTATCTAGAAAACTTTATTGGAACCTAAAACTCACAACTTTAAATCTCATAGGTTACAATCATTTGGTCTCCATTACCGCTTACATTGAAACATCAATACCTTGCTCCGTGGGGATTTGACTCTGGACTCAAATTGGATTATTACTATAGTTTGACCGTTTGCACTTGAGTGTACACATTTCAGATCAAGTCAGTCGTTAAATCCCATTTATCGGGATCATAACCAAAATAGAATTTGGGCAGAGTCTCCTTTGTACGGGAGCTCTACCCAATACGTAACCTATACATACAATAATCATACGACCTTCCAAGGTCCATATCCCAAAGTATATGCTTAAAATTCAATTATTTACATTATCCCAAGAAAATAGTTCAAAATGTGAAGGCTTAGCAATGTTTCACTTAAAATTTTAATTTTTGGGAAGAGGTACCAGTACCTTGGGTATGTGGTACCAGTACCTGAGCCCTTTGGTTACTAGGTCCCAGAACCTGTAAGTCTTGGTATTGGTACCTAGGCCCTCGATAGAGTAGTACTAGTACTTGTGAACCTAGGCACCGGTATCTAAGCCCCTGTCAGCGAGGTACCGATACCTATGAGCCTTGGTACTAGTACTTGAGCTTTCTGGGTGCCAGGTACTTATAAGGTACCAGTACCTAGAGCCCAGATTTCCCCCAAACTCTCCAAAATTCTACTTTTAACCAAATAACTCATTCATCATATGTTCCATTCATTTGTTTTACAAAAGAATAATGTCCTATTACATGCCTTAGTCAAAATACAAGTTTTGTACATGATCAATACAATGTCAAAACAAAATATACATGATATTATAACATGTAATTTAAGAACCACAACCCAACTCTTTCTTCAACATGGGCCTAAGTGAGTCTCGTCCACTGAGGCTTGTCTAGCACCTGAAATGTATCCCCATAAAGGGTGAGCCACACTCAATAAAGTATCTCCTAAGGAGGCGACTCTCCAACCCAGATGCATATGAAATGTCACATGCAAATCAAGCATTCATTCAAATATATACATTTCATAAATAAATGCTACAATCCCATGCCATGCCATGAGATCGAACTCACGCTTGCAATGCAAACTCGAGCCCTCCACTAGCTCCCATAACACATGCCTTGTATGCGTATGCATTCAGACATTCTAAGCCCCTACCATTAATGTTAGACATCCAATGACCATTTTATAAAATCTTGATTTTTTCTTGGGGTAGGTATTTATGGACTTCTACGAACGATCACCTAACTGATATGACATCTATGGACTTCCACCAACAGTTCTGTGTACATTGTCACAATTTATGGACTCAATACTAACGAGAGTGCGTATCCGAGATTATCAGGTTTTGCACTCGACGGAGAATCTAGCTCTTCTTACTAACCTCAACACTTGTTTTTGATGCAACTCATGTGACTCAGTCAAATCTAGGTTCAATCTTCCCGAGCCTACGTATCAACCCACCAAGAATTGTGTTTGATAAAAAATGATGCACACATACCCATACTCATGTCGAATGCCCATGAATGCGATGCTATCCATGCAAATGCAAATGTAATGTGCAATTGCAATTCACAATATATTGTTTCTCATATCATGAGCATATAATGAACATATCCAATTCCCACAACATTCCAAAATTCTTCAAATTTAATTATATCATAAAGCATATAATAACATTTCATAACATCACTAAGTATGTTACAAAATTTTTAATCCTAATAACATACTTGGATTCCTAAGCATTTTATTGAACAATTAGTAGGTAAAAATATGTAAACACATAGCATGCCCAATAATCCATTTCATGAAATCCAAACGAAGCAATCTCATCAAACCCAAATCATGCAAGAATTGGTTTAAACATACTCTCAAACCCATTTTCCATATTTTAGCTATACCAAGTGTATTCTAAACAAGAGAATTCATCTCTCATCATTCTACCCATTTCATATACAACCTTAAGTTGAAAATAAATATAGTTAGGAAAGGAACCCTACCTCTTGTAGCTTATATTCGCGTAGAAGAAGTCTCAAGGATCCAAAATCAAGCTTCCAAAGCTTTATCCTAGAATTCCCGTGCTTGAGATCTTGGAGCAACCCACAATCTTTGGTATGCATGCATAACTTTCGTTGTGTAGAGCAACTTTAATTCTCCACCCGAAGTGATCCAATGATTGGATCTTTGTAGATCGGAGGAAGAAGGTGGGAGAAGTTGAGTTTCTCTATTTCCTATCTCTCTCTATTTACGAAATTTGCAAGAGAAAAAATAAGGGAAACAATATGATTTTCTCCCTTTTTATACCCCTTGGATGCTTGATGCACAATCCACCACACGTCCTTCTTTTTCTAATTAAATTTTATTCCAAATCAATAAAATCTTGTCCCTTTTTAATTTTAGTTTATTTTTATTGAATCAAATTTAAATTATTTTTTGGGTTTCGCAAATAAAATTTGATCGCGTTTATTTTAGTCTCACTACACCAGATTGTCTCGTAAAATGTAAAAAATCTAACTGTCTCGAAATTCGACAAAAATTGATTAGGTAGCTGGATTTTGTTATACGAATCAAATGATGAGGTCCGTTTCGTCATTTGAGTTCTAGAAAATTTCGGTGTTCAACCCGCATAGTAATGGCTAATTTCTATTTTGCCCTTTTTAATAAAATTTTAATTTTTCTAGGTTTTACATAAGGTAAAATTTATTGATAATGTAACATTCACTGTTCATAACCTTAGCCCAAAATCTTTTAGGCAAATCCTTACTACGAATCATGACACGGACTATCTCTTTTATAACTTTATGCCATGTTCATGATAGTATCAAACTTTTTACCATGATCACTTCTAATCCTGACAACTTTTCTTATGGCATGACCTTGTTCATTTCAAACTTTCTTACAAATGTTTCTAAGGCTTGCAAAAGCCTCAAATTTTTATCTCAAGAGTGCAACACATGTGTGCCTATTGTAGTTATCTACCATGACCAAGATTTATCTCTTATCACCTATGCTATCAATTTGAGTAGGACCCATGAGATCTATATGAATAAGCTCTAGAGGTCTCTTCATTATGATGGCCTTTAATTTCTTATGTGGAGTTCTAGATTATTTTCCCAATTGACATGGATTACATACCTTAATACTTGACTTTCCCAACTAAGGTATTCCCCAACTAAGCTCCCAGTTTGTAATCCAATTGATGTCCTTGTAGTTCACGTGACCTGACTTTTGGTGCCAAAGTGTGACATCATCTACACTACTTACTATATGACACACATGTGAAGGAATTGGAGATATGCAACAACAATTATCTCCTAACCTAACCCCTTCCAAAAAATAGTCCTTTTTATCAGTAATTTTCATGTATTTATCTTCTGTGAAGTATACAACATGATCATCATCACATAACTGACTAATGTTGATTAGGTTTGCCTTAAACATACAAGACATTGTCCAATTTTGGCATACCATTGATAGAATAGAACCCATTCCAAAAACCTTAGAGAGACTTTTATCTCCAAACATGACTATCCCATCATTACATTTTTACACACAAAAGTGGGATTTCTCACATGTTATGTGTTCTATGTTATGTGCCTAGAACACCCACTACCAAAATACCACTTGTCTCCAACTTGGGCTTTTAGGGTTGTGTGTACAACAAGACCCTCTCATGACTAGTGAAATTAGCCATCACAATGGGTAAATCTTCAACTAGGTGAATTAGGCAAGATTGTAATGAGTGCCTAAGTGCAATTCAAGGGTAATCACTCTCTGATTCCAATTGGAGAATATGGGGAAGTGCATTATGGATCTTCCCGCATGATGAAACATGTGGAGCTACATCAATGACCTAGAGAGGGTTGAATAGGTTAATTAACACTTCCTAACTGAACAAACACCCAATTTTAACCTATCTAAAAAATTACCAAATTAATTAAGGAATTAATCAATTAAGCACATTTAAACCCCTTTTCCTTAACAAGAACAACCTGCCATATGAATGGATGCAAGCAAGATAAAAAAAAATATATAGGCTTTGTTCGTGTGGGTGATGTGGGGGGTTATGTGTGCAATGTGGGTGTGTGGGTTATGTTCTTGCGTGTGTTGTGTGTTGGGTGTGTGTGCGTCCTCTCTATGGGGGTGTGTAATTTGTGTTGCAAAGAAGAGGGAAAAAAGAGCAGAGGGGGAGAGGAATGTCATAGGGAAGGGTTTGTGAGCACACTTGAATTTGACATTTTGATAGATCAAGTCTTTATTACGCATTTCATCAAACGGTTTATAAGCACACTTTAATGCAAATAATTTGATGTATCATAAACCAAATGTAAATGCAAGTAATTATATCAAGATAATATAATAGGCACCAATCGAATGTCGAGAGATTGAGAGAGAAAGACGAAGACGGAGACAGAGACATAGAGAGGGAGGAAGGAGTGATGAGCATGGAACATTGCACATTTAACAACTTCATTACATCCATTTTAACTTTTTTTTTTGCGGTGATTTTTGATAAATTGGATTCAAAAAGATGATTAATGGAGAATGACTTGATTGCAGATGATAGGATGGAAAAGGCAGGCATAAATCACCTCATAAAGTGATTATAGACAATGGGCAAGAAAGAAATTCGAGATAGATGGGTTGGGAGCTCAAAGAACTAAAGAACTCAAAATAGGCAAAATTGGTACCGGTACCACATTACCAGGTATCGGTACCTAAGCTTTCTAGAAAGAAGGTATCAGTACCTCATCACTAGGTACTGGTACCTAGTACTTGGAACTCAACCTGTTGAAATGGAGGAAATGAAGAAGGTACCGGTACCTCCTTACCTTAGCTACCGGTACCTACGACTTGTGTTCTTATTTATTCAACTTGAAGAAATGCAGTAGTTATCGATACCTGAGCCCTCTGCCTATCGAGGTAATGGTACCACGTCACTAGGTATTGGTACCATGTCACTAGGTAATGGTACCAACAACCCAGAAAATTCAGATCCTCTTTTAAACAACTCCACCAACTATGAGGGCCCACCTTTTGATATCTAATCTATATCCTGACATTTTTAACACTCCATCATGACCTCCTAACCTGTAAGTCCTCGTAATATAATTAAATAAGAATAATATCATCTTAATATTTGTCATAGGATGAATGAAGTTTGAGTTTTGGGCAAATTGACTTTCGGGTCAAACTTAGTTTTGAAAGTGTTTAAGTTTGAGAAGGGTGGTGAAGTAATTTTGTAAATATTTTTAGTCCAAAATAAGGTTTTCAATGAATCCGGAAGGTTGAAAAATATTGGAAGAGGTTGTATGAGATATATATTAGAAGTATTCCAGAGTTAAGACCTATTTTAGAGAGAATTTGGGTAGAAAGAAATTTGAAACTATCTTAGTATTTTAGTCATAACTTTTTAATCTAAATTCTTATTGAGTTGATTTTTGGACAGTAAAAACTAGAATTCAAGGGCTATAAAAGCTTATTTCAGAAAAATTTCTAAATTGGCTTTTAAATAGGTCAAAATTGAGCTGAAATTTGGGGGTATGTTGTCCGACATGTCCGGACGGGAGAAACACGGGTCCAGACGCACCGGGCAGAAGTTAAACGTTGTGTGTTGAGAGTTTTCTCCACTTTTGACATTATAAATACCTAAGGAACGACCCTTAGGCCTATGTTCAGTAGTTGTTCATCTTTGAAAACCCTAGAAAGCTTGAGAGAAAGAAAGATAGGAGACATGAGGAGGATTCTAGCTTCGGGATTGATTCAAACACGCTAGGGTTATCTTCAATTATTGGATGAAATGTAGGGGATTCTTCTCAAGTTCTATCATTGAGACTTAGGGTATTATATATGTCTGCTTTCAAGAAGATTGATAGTTATATGATAGATACTTACGAGTCTTTGGTTTCTTTATCGATGAAACATAGTTTTGAAAAAAATACGTGTTTGGATTCAAAGAATTTTTTTTCTTGAATTTTCAAAACCCTAGTTTTTCCAAATTCTTGTTTGGTTATGAAAAATACATAGATTCTTGATTTTTAAATTCCTATTCTTAATTAAATCATGTTTTTATCTAATACTTGTTCTTGTTCTATGAAATTATGATTTTTGGCAAAACCCTAAAATTGTAATATCGAAATTTGAAGATTTTCTTGATATGATCTCTTGCATATTTTAATTCTTTTATTATGGTAGTATATTGAAAATTGTGCAATTGTGATATTTAATTTTTTTAATAAAAATTGTGATTGATTAAGATTGTGGTTGTTGAAAAAATTGTTATTTTATCTCTTGTATGGTTTGGGTGTGACAGACTTGAATTGCCTTCGATAGTTGTCGTAGAATGTTAAAGGTTAGTTTATCCAAGTGGAGATGAGGTTGTTGTATAACACTTGTAGTGGATTTTTGTTTGTAAGAGCAACTACTATTGTTCATGCAAGTTTGAGGCTGAGGGATGAAATACCTTTCCTGAGAAGGATTCGCCAATGTCGAGGGAGACGGTGTACACCCTTCCTAAAGTTTTTTGTGATTTGGCCATGCTAGGAATAATTGATATTGTGTGGTTGTGATGGGTGAACGAGGTAGAATCGTTGTGTAGATTCTTAAGAAGCAACCAACATACATGAGAATGGTGATGAACCAACATACATGAGAATATGAGATTATGCTATTGAGTGATTGAACCAATTACAAAGACTGTACCTGAGCCTTTTCAAAATTGAAGAAATGAAGGAGGTACTGATACCTTCATCACTAAGTACCAGTACCTGAGCCCACTGGAAACGGGGTATGGGTACCTCATTAACTGGTACCGGTACCAAAAGCTCAGAATTTTTAAATTATTCTCTCCACGATCTCATTAGCTACAAGGGTGCTCCTTAGGATGACTAATCCATGTTTTAACCTTATTAACACTCCGACATGACTCCGTAACCACTACAATCAACCTTTAAGCATGAAGGAGTAGAGAGAAAAAGAGAAGACAAGAGGATAAGGGAATGGTTGAAAGGGACAAGGAGGCCATATCTTTGCTGAAATTGGAAGACACTTTGGACAATCTCTCTCCAATGTGTGGCTCTCAGAACTTTGGAGAGTAAGAATAGCCTTATGGACAAAATTAAAATGGATTGACCATTACATTCAACCTTTTTAGAGAGAGAAGCTCCAAGGAAGAAGAAACATAGTTTTAGAGAGAGAAAGTTGGGTTTTTGTATTTTCCTGCTCATTTTCGTCCTAGTAAGTTTCTAAAGCTTGTAATCTTCATTTCAAAACTTTATATAACTTCCATTTTCAATTGTGAATGCTTTTTGTTAGAGTTTCACCACAACTTGAGGAAACTCCATTTTCAAGTATTTGAGCTTTTGTGCTTTAAGTTCCATGTTTTTGGTGTTCGAGCAAGCTTTAAGTTTGTTTATCTCCTTTTTTTGGTTAGTTTAAGTCAGTATTTTTTTTCTTTGCAATGTTTTTCATTTTTTTTAGCATTTTCATTTCATCTTTGGCCGGCCAGAACATTTGTTTGCAAAATCCAAGGAAGCATTTACATCTGGGTATGAAAAAATCAATCCTCACACACACTGCCTAGTAGTGTAGTACGTTAAATTTGACTAGGTAATTGCAATGTATAGGCTTGTACACATTTGACGCACTGTGGACTTGTCATGGGGCATGCTTATTGTCTCTTGAAACATATACAAATCAATCTTCTTACGAATTAATTTAACATCAATACACACATTTGGTAACTCTTGATTTCTAATTCCTATCTTCCAATTGAACAAAAACACTTTTGAGTTCAACTGAGTTATAAGTAGGATTGATTAACCATACCTGGTGCAAATAATTTTGAGGATTAGCCAACTCTTTTTTATTGATAGATTTTAAACCCCAAATCTCATGGTTCACCAACACTTTCAAAGGAAAAAATTTTACTTTTATTTTCACAATCACTTTTGAAACACGTGGTCTTAACCTTCCTTGAGGAGATGAATGGGGAACTTTTTTTTTTTGAGTTAATACTCAACACATAAGCCTCCCTGCTCTTGGGACACAACTTTTGCATCACCATAATTTTGAGGGTACACTACTCTTGGCACTCACATACTTTCCAACATAACCCTCAAACAATCCCACAAAAAATGAATCAAGTATGATTCCCTCAGATGTCGTGTCAATTTTGTCACACCCCAGCTCCAAGGGCATGACCGGTCGTGAACCATAGATTGATAACCTATGGAACACGTAAGCCTAACAATTAAACTAATAATATAGGAGTGAAAAATAACACTAGCACTAAATTGATCTCATGTCAATTTGTCAAAGTCAACATACCTAAACCTGTTTGCCCTAATTATCCAAACAAGTAAAGATGGCTATACGATATATGCTACGAAAGTCACAACACTATTAGTCCCCAATCAATTTTCTGAGTCCGCTATTGACACTCCAATATTTTACTTGAAAAAATTTTATTTTGAAAGCATGAGCTAAAAAGCCCAGTGAATGGAAAGGAATGCATATTCAAAGTGACTGAAAAATATTTTTGGCATACGACATGTAAATCAAAGATTAGAAAAATAGCATCACAAAGATAACCAATTTTTCAAGAATAACACAATCGGGTTTCAACTAGAAATCATACCACAACGGTGAATCATATCATAATGGTGGAGACTGTACGATATCTTATAATCAATAGGAACCAATAGCGAA
>CM042192.1:30168298-30196321 GCA_023539305.1 Ilex asprella
ATAATAGCCCATATAACAGCCCATATAATGGCTCAAAAACAGTCCGCAAACCAGTCAAAAAATAGTCACAACTTTAACCCAAAAATAGGCCTAAAACAGCCCATTAAACAGACCTAAACCAGCCCCTTAGACAGGCATAAAATAACTCCTTAAACAGGCATAAAATAGCCCCTTAAACAGGCATAAAACAGCCCCTTAAATAGTCCATAAACAACCATAAAACTGTCCAAAATGCAGTCCCAAATCAGCCCATATTTAAGCCACACATAATCACATGACTCAAGAGTCATATTATGTAATTCTCACATACCTAATTTTACTAGAAATTGTCTTAGACCATGTCTACATCCTTTTCTTCATTTCCATAATAATAAGTAAGTAATATACACATTCTACTTACCTACCCCCTTCCATATTAACATCATAGGATGGGAGTAAACCCAAGTAGGAGGAACCCTACTTTAAATGAAGTGTGGAGAACTCCAACAACACCAACCAAACCTTCAAGATCTTGATCTCCCAAAATCCTCCACTTGGATCTTTGGTGAAATCCCTCATTCTTGGTGTAATTGCGTAGCCCTTGACGACGTGATTGACTTTAGTTCTTGGCTCAAGTTGATTCGAGCGACGGAACTTCGAGAATCAAAGGGAGAAGTTTGAAGTTTTCCATTTTTTCTCTCTTTCTTTCACACTTTAAACCCAACAGAGAACCCACTGGTTTCAGCAGATTTTTCTGCTGAAAAATTAGATATTTTACCCTATTTATAATTTTTAAAGACTTGGCCCACGTCGCGCCACATGTCCCCCACTTGTCCGGGTCCGTTTTTGCCCCGAAACGATTAAATTTCGCTCCAATTCAAGCTCAAATATTTTTATTTGAACTTTATTTAAAATATTTTTTAACTTCCAAAATTTTATTAAAAATTCGTTTTTGGAGGTCCCCTGACGCCTGTCACCTCAAAAAATGTGAAAAATCTGACTATCTCGGAATCCGACGAAATTTGTCTGGGTAACTAGATTTCACGAAACGAATCTAACTGTGAAGTCTATTTCGTCACCCGAGCTCTAGAAAATTTCAGGTTTGCAACCAGTACCGTAGTAAAAAATTACCGTTTTACCCTTTTTCATAAAAAGTTCAAAATTTTTTTGGCTTTACATTCTTCCCCTGTTAAAAGAATTTCGTCCCCAAAATTCACACACACGTGCACATTCAATCACATGCATATGCAACAGATATCTAACACTAAATGACTATAAAAATGTACCTCCATCCTGGAAGAAGAAAGGGTAATTGGTATGAATAGTGTCCTCGCGCTCCCATGTTGCCTCCTCCACTTCTCGATGTTGCAACAACACATTCACTAGTCTCACAGTCTTGCCTCGCAAAACATGCTCCCGACTATCCATGATACGCACCGGTCCCTCCTTGAAGGTCCCATCCACATCAACAACAAGCTCGCCCAATCCACCACATAAGTCGGATTTGAGGTGTATTTCCGGAGCATGGAGACATGGAATATCGCATGAACACCAGATAGGTTTGGCGGTAACGCCAATCGGTAAGTAACTGTACCAACCCTATCGAGTACCTTGAAGGGCCCAATAAACCTCGGTGACAGCTTTTCACGCTTGTCGAACCTGACCACTCCTTTTTTAGGCATCACCTTCAAGAAGACATGATCTCCCACCTCAAACTCTAGAGGTCGCCGCTGTCTGTCGGCATAGCTCTTCTACTGACTCTTAGCTGTGAGAAGACGCTTTCGTATCAAGTCCACCTTCTCAGAGCTGTCTTTAACCAAATTCGGACTAGTTTAAGGTCTTTCTCCTACCTCCATCTAACAAATCAAAGAACGACAAGGCCTCCCATATAGTGCCTCATAGGGTCCTATTTGTATGCTCGCTTGATAACTATTGTTATAAGCGAACTCCACCAAAGGTAAATGATCTTCCTAGCTACCCTTGAGATGTAGGGTGTATGCCCGCAGCATGTCCTCTAATGTTTGGATGGTCCTCTCAAACTAACCGTCCGTCTAGGGATGAAAAGTAGTACTCATCATCAGCTGTGTTCCCATGGCTCATTGAAAACTCTTCAAGAAATGAGCCGTAAATCTGAGATCCTAATCCGATACTATAGATACACGCACCCCATGCAACCGGACAATCTCCTGTATATACAACTTGTAGAATTCCTCCAGTGTGAAGGTCATCTGTACTGCCAAAAAGTGTGCCGACTTAGTTAGTCGGTCCACTACCACCCATACCGCGTCATGTCCCTGTGATGTCCGTGGCAAGTGGGTTACCAAATCTATCGTGACATGCTCCCACTTCCACTTAAATACCTCTAAGGGCTGGAGCAAACCTGCTGGTCTCTAGTGTTCAGCTTTAACCTGTTGACATGTGAGACATCGACTGACAAAGTCGCCAACCTACCTCTTCATTAAGCTCCTGTAATACTGGCGACGAAGATCATGATATATCTTCATGCCCCCTGGATGAACCGCAAAACGGGAGCAATGAAATGCCCTAAGGATTTCCTCTCTCAGATCCGCCAATTGAGAAACCACAACCCTTCCTCAATACTGAAGACTACCATCCGAGTGAATGACCCAACCCTCATCACCTGTATCTGCCTGTACACGGTCCTAGATGGATAATAGCTCTGTGTCCTAACTCTGGGACTTAATCACCCTGCTCAATAGAGAAGGCGTAGCCACAAAACTTTCCAAAGTACCCTGAGCCTGACCCATATAACGTAGCCCGAACTGTCCCACAGTCTCGAGCATCTACTACTCTCGGGAAGTCACACAAGCCATAACTCCCCGTGACTTTTGGCGGAGTGCATCAGCGACAACATTTGCTTTACCGGGATGGTAATGCAATGTGAAGTCATAATCTTCGAGGTACTCCATCCACCTGTGTTGCCTCATGTTGAGGTCCCGCTGTGTAAAAATGTAATTCAGACTCTTATAGTATGAAAAACACTTCAAACTGCTCGCCGCATAGATAGTGACGCCAAGACTTCAAGGCAAAGACTATAACCGCCAACTCCATGTCGTGCGTGGGATAATTCTGCTCATGGTTCTTTAACTATCGAGAACCATAAGCCACCATCCTCCCGGACTGCATCAAGACACATCCCAGTCTGTCCTTCGAGGCATCATAATACACTGTGTACCTCTATCCCATTTTCGGGACTATCAAGATAGGGGCTGAAGTTAACTCCTGAAATGCCTTCTCACAAGAATCATTCCACTCGAACTTGACCTCTTTCCGAGTCAACCTGGTCATAGGTGCAGCTAGTCGAAAAAAGTCCTCAATGAACCCCCTGTAATACCCTGCTAATCCCAAGAAACTATGTATCTCAAAGACTAACTTCAGCCTCTCCCAATTCATAACCGCCTTAACCTTATCCGGGTCCACGGATACACTCGAAGCTAACACCACATGCCTCAAGAATTTCACCTTAGTTAGCCAAAATTCACACTTGCTGAACTTGACATACAACTAATGGTATCTCAGGGTCTGGAGAACAACCCTCAAGGGACCCTCATGCCCCTCCTCAAACTTGGAGTAGATCAAAATGTCATCAACGAAGACCACGACAAACTGATCAAGGTAGGGTTGGAACGCCCTATGCATGAGATCCATAAATACCACTGGAGCATTCGTCAATCCAAAAGGCATGACTGTGAACTCGAAATGCCCATATCGCATCCTAAACGTCGTCTTAGGGATATCCTCCTCCCTAACTCTCAACTGATGGTAACCAGTGTGGAGATCTACCTTGGAGTAGACCTGTGCCCCTCTCAGCTAATCAAAGAAGTCATCAATCTTCGACAAAGGGTACCTATTCTTGATAGTAACCCTATTCAGCTGCCGGTAATCTATGCATAGTCGAAGGGTTTTGTCCTTCTTCTTTGCAAATAACATTGAAGAACCCCAAGGTGAGGTACTTGGTCTAATGAATCCCCTTTCCAATAATTCTTGCAATTGGACCTTGAGTTCTTGCAACTCAGCAGGGGGCCATCCTATGTGGAGTCATAGAAATGGGCGATGTACCTGGATGCAACTCAACGGTAAAGTCTACATCCCGATGTGGAGGTAATTCTGGTAGTTCATCCAGAAAAACATCCTCGTAATTACACACCACCCGAGGTAGACCCAACTCCTGGCTCGCCTCGTTCTCCAGGGTAAGGCTTGCTAGCCAACCAATCTACTGTCCGTGCCATCTAGAGTCGTACACGACTTGGGGTAAAATATCTTGCTTATCCCCCTGAAACATGAAATAAATACCGTATGGTGTGTAGGCAGTAACCCTCTTACGATCACAATCAATGATGGCTTGGTGTGCAGTCAACCAGTCCATCCTCAGGATGACATCGAACTCCAACATGTTCATGACCCGAAGGTCCACGGTGAGTAGAATTCCTGAGATCTCTAACTCACACCCCCGATATATCTGATCGACCCTCACCCTAGCACCTAGGGGAGAACTCACATACAATAGCTCTTCTAATGTCTCCGCCTCTAAGTCCAAGTCTTTCACACAAGATGCAGCAATAAATGAATGTGATGCACCAAAATCAAATAATACTCTAGCCCATAAGCGAGAGAGCAGAAATATATCCCGTATAACTGACTGGTCCACTGGCTTAGTCTGTGGCATCATGGCATAGACATGCCCCTGGGTCTCCAAAGTTCTGGCTTGTGAGCCCTGCCCTCGGCCCCGACCCATACCCTGGCCCATTTGGCCTACTTGCGGAGTTCCTGCTCGTGAAGTGGTAGGAGCCTGTGCAACACCCTAGATTGAATACTCACTTCCTTGGCCCATGGTGGGATAGGAAGGAATGTAGTAAGACTGTGAATACCCCACTGATGACTAGGACTGAGACGCCCCCTGGCCTTGGGATCCCTGTCTTTGAAGATAATCCCGCTTCATATGCCCCGACTGGTGGCAATGATAGCAAGTCTGTTGGCTTGTCTAAAAAGGAGACCTCTGATTTTTCCCGCTTCGGGAGGACTGACCTTGGCCTTGGCCTAGATCGCCGCAGCCCTGCCCTTGATGCCCTTGCGGAGTAGAAGTCCTCTACTTCTTCCCCGCACCAGAAGAAAAGGATTGACCCTCCTTCTTCTTGTCTTTATCACTCGCTTCCTGGATGTTCATTCCTTGCATCATCAACCTCTCTCTCAATGGCCATAGCCGTCGTGACCATCATGTCTAAGTCTTGTAGAAGAAGACCCATAATTTTGCCCTAGATGGACAACTTCAAGCCATCCTCAAACTTCCTCACTTTGGCCATGCTGTGGCCACATAATCATCAGAGAAACGGGCTAATTCTATGAACTTAGACACGTAGTTGAGCACCGTCATCGTTCCTTGTCTCAAGTCTAAGAACTCTCGGGCCTTTGCATGTCGAGCAATCACCGGGAAGTACTTACTGATGAAGAGTTCCTTGAACTTCGCCCAAGTCATTGTCTCTAAGTGCTTGGAGTCTTTACACCAATCGCACCATACTTGGGATTCTCCCTCTAGATGGAATGTAGCTAGTGTTATCTTAGTGGCATAGGAGGTGATCTCCATAGCTCTTAAGATCTTGTCAACCTGCCAGAACCAATGATCAGTTACCATCGGATCTGCCCCTCCCAGAAAGACCGGAGGATTGTGGGCCTTGAACTTCTGAAGGTTACTTGATCCTCCTTGACCCACATTTGCACCGGCCTGTGCAATAATAGCAGCTGTAGCACTAGCTTGTGCAACAGTAGCAACCGCAACACCAATAGCCTCCACGAAGGCTTATTGATCAAGGGCCGGTAGTGGTTGGTTCTTGTTTCGTCCACCCCGATATCCCCATCCTCTAGTTGCCATTTACACACACATAAGATAGCAATAGACCAATAATTTAGAATCCCAAAGTTAGGAATCAAACACAAACATTGAAAATTCTCTCATTATCCCCCTAGTAGAACATGTGTCACATACTAGTAGACGTTTAACCCTTGAACTGCCCCATCCCTTTTTTGAACCCAAGGTTATATTTTCTAACCCTAGTGTTCCTCTTTTCCATATACATTCTATCATGTATAAAATTTCACACAACAAGTAACACATAACTTATAGCAAGTAGAGCACATAATATGAAATGTGTATGGAATGCAATGATCTAGACCCATGCCTATCAAGCCCTAGGTTAATCATATACCTATGCTCTGATACCAAGTTGTGACACCCCAAAATTTGGCGTTCCGTTGATTTTCTATCAACCCACGGAATATCTGTGGATACCTAGTAACTCGATATCACGCCGTTATGCCCCATTTACTGGGGTCCATAATTTAACGAAATTTGGGCAGAGTCTCCTTTGTACGGAGAGCTCTATCCAAAATTCAACTTGTGCAATATATCTTTACATAACCCATCCGAGACCCTATATAAAATATTGACCACACCGGGTCCATTTATAAGTAAACATTGGCCACACCAGGTCCAATTATTCATACTTATATCAAAACATGCAAGGTTATTTTAACAATGATTCATATATCTTCTATTACAATCCTTTGCAAAGGATTACATGCCCAAAATATAATTTTCACAAGTGTTGTACATTAACATAAAATAAAGCCACATTCGACTTTCTTCAAACATGAGGGTCCAAATTGGAGCCATCCGCCGGTATATTTTTCCCACCTGAAATATTTTCCTGTATAGGGTGAGCAACGTCCAGTAGAGTAATTTTCTACAGAGGCCACTCCCCACCTAAGTACACATGCAATGTTCATATGCAACATTTCATATTGAAATCAACATTCCAAGTAAGAATAGGCAAATCTAGGTTGGAATTCTACCATGTCATGTTATTAAATGAGATGAAACTCACTCATGCTTCATGACCCGAGTCCTCACCGACTCCCACAACACAATGCAATGCACTCGTAAGTTTGAAAATGTTACAAGAAGTTCCAGAGATTTCATCAAACCAGAGTGATACTGATAAGTTTCACTATTCTACTAATAGATCATGCTACAGAAGGAGTTGTTACCAATAGGTGAAGGCAGATTTCCACAGTAATCTCAATTAATGATCAGATCTTGCCATATCTTTCAGGGATTCTCAACCAATTAGAGAAGGAGATAATTTTGGAATGGATATATGTCAAAACTCTAAATATTCTCCTTCCATCCAGAATAAATAGAAGATTTTGGGAATACAAACATTACATTTTTGGAGTCTTCTTTAGTTTTTCTCTGTTTTTATGCTTAGAGGATGTTAAGGTTATTTTCAGAGCTTGGCTGTTGTTCTTTTTTTTTTTAAGTTACGTTCTTTTAATGTTCTAGCAATCTTATATTTGGTTGTCTTCAGTATTCAAAGCTTTTTTATTGCAATTTAGTTTTTCAATACAACAATTACTTTGAAGTCATTCTTTACTTTCATGAATTCAATTAAGTTTTCTTTAATTTCTTGTGTTATTTACATTACCATGAGTGAATAGTCTTTCTTTGGATAATCTAAAGAAGGATTTTCAAACTATGAATTAGGGTTATACTCTAAACTAGGGTTTTAGTGTCTATGTGCTTGTTTGATTAAGTTGTGTTTTTGAAAACATATTTGGTTTGCATACTTCCCAATTACTCGTATACAATTGGTTTTGGTATAGGTAATTAGTGGTATTTTCTGCAAGCCTGTAGGGTACTGATTCTTTCATCATAAACTATCTTTCAATTTCTACTTTTGATTCTTTTCCAAAGGTTTAAGTTGAAAATTATCTGTCTGTACTACTTTGAATACGAAAACAGATGAGTTATAGATTTAGAGTAGAACTTCCTATTCATACGAGGGATGGATTCTAAAGATTATCTAGTTTTTAAATTATTGAATTTCATTTTCATTAGTAGTTAATCTCCAAACTCTAAAATCTCAAAGGGCATTTCTTTTTAATTTGCATCACCTTGGATTCCAAATCTTTCCCTAAGGAGATGACCTTAGACTTCAATTCCAGTTACTACACGATAATGTTCTCTTATGCTTAGGAGTCTTATTTTCTTGAAATTTTAATTCTTAGATGTAGTAGATTTTCATGTGGGGCAGAGATCAAGCAGACCGACTTGTTAGACTTAGGCAAGAATTACCACTAGTTTTAGGTATGGCTACTCAGAATAATAACAATGAAATTATGCCACCCAATATTGTGCTAGCAGGGGGTAATGGTGGGAATAATCCGATTATAGTTCCACCTGGTCGAACTATGAAGGATTATCATTAACCTCCCAGCTCTTCCTCGCCATTGTGCACTGTACTCCTGCTACAGGCACACCAATTCACTGTAAAACCAGAGATGCTCTAATTGCTCCCTTAATTCTATGGAATGACAAGTAAAAATTATTATCTCTATCTCAAGAAATTCGAGAAAGTAGTTAGTACATTCTTGGAACAGAATGTGCAGAAAGAAATGGCTAGAATGAAACTCTTCCCTCTCTCACGCAAAGATAAAACAAAGACTTAGCTAAACTCCTTGAAGCTACGGACAATCTCTACTTGGGATCAAATGAAAAAAGAATTTTTGACTAAATTTTTTCCCTTTCATAAAAATACTACTTAGAAAAAAATATATTCAAAATTTTGCTGAGACACCAAATAAGCAGTTTTATGAATGTTGGAAAAAATTTAAAGAGCTTTTAAACTCTGTTCCATATCATGACTTTGAACTGTGGTATACGATAACTTTATTTTACGAGAAAATTAACCCTTCACATTATTAGTTCATCAACATGATGTACAATGGAAAGTTTCTATGTAAAGAGTCCGAGGGGTCTCTTGATTATTTTGATTGTTTGGCAAAGATTGCCAAGTCATGGCACATCTCAAACCCTGCTAAACGATCAACATCATCAGAAGCCCCTGAATCGTTCGGTAGAGGAAAATATTTGTTGAGAGATCAAAATGATCTCCTAGTTAGGATTGTTAAACTTTTAAGGAAAGTGGAGGGTTTAGAGTTTCAAAAGCTCAACGAGGTGACCAGTGTGCCCAAGGATGATGACCCTTGCTCGATTTGTGAGTCCAATGAGCACTCTATGAATGAGTGCTCAACTATTCCTATGTGTAGGGAAATACATGAGCATGTTAATGCATTTAATTAGCCAAACCAGTTGTTTTCTCCATACTCCAATACCTACAATCTTGGATGGCGATACTATCCCAACTCTACCCAACCTCAACAATACCTTTCTACTAAACATCAACCATCACTAAATTATGTCGGTCCTTCTAATGATCAATAGATCCCTCCACTAAGAGCTCCACAATATGGGTTTTTTGAGAACCCAACACCACCACCATGCCCACAAGCTCAAAGATTGGCCATCAAAGTCAACCCGCAGTACATCCTTACCAACCACCCCATAAAAGAGCAGACATGAGCTGTTACAACAATACATTCAAAACCAGAATAGTATCAACAATCAGAATTTTCAAGCTTTAAATAAAATTAGGTTACAAATCCCAAAGATTATCATAGTCTTGGGGGCAATGTAACAAGAGAAATGGAAATTCCCTACTCAACCCATTAAAACCCCAAGGGCCAGCACAAGATTAAGACCTCTGAGAATGTTAAATAGCTAAAGTCCATTATAACTCTTAGGAGTGATAAAGAAGTAGATAAGACTATCCCATCCAAGGTCTCTAAGCCTACAAAAAAAGAGACCTCAAGTGATCTTGAGGAGACTAAGCTATCTGATATTGTTGATAATAGTTGTCCTATACCTTCTCCTTACCCTAACAGACTGTGTATGCCTGCTAAGTTATCTGATACATCTGAAATTCTTGAGATTTTTAAGTAAGTAAAAATTAATATTCCTCTTTTGGATGCAATTAAACAAATACCATCTTATGCCAAGTTCTTGAAAGAATTATGTATAGTGAAGAGAAAAATTAATGTGAAAAAGAAAGTTTTCCTCACAAAGCAAGTAAGCTCCATCTTAAGAAAAAACACTCCGCCCAAATTCAAAGACTTGGGATGTCCCACCAGCTTAATCACCATTGAGGACTGCCAAGTAGAGCAAGCACTGCTAGATTTGGGTACAAAAGTGAACCTCCCTTCCCTATTTCGTATATGTACGTCTTGGATTAGGAGAATTGAAGTTGACATCCATCACACTCCAGCTTGCCAACGGAAGTGTACAAATTCTAAGAGGAATAGATGAGGATGTTCTAGTCCAAGTGGAGAAACTTTACTTCCCAGTTGATTTTATTGTGCATGATACTTGTTGCTAACCCGTCTGTTCAGAACCCTATTATCTTGGGAAGACCATTCCTTAGAATCTCTAATGCCTTAATTAATTGCGAGAATTAATCTATGAAACTGACCTTCGAAAATATGATCTTGGAGCTGAATGTGTTCAATATTGGAAGGCAGCCTGGGGATGATGGAGAGGTTTAACAGATGAATCTCATTGACAACATCATGGAACAATAGGAAGAAAATTTAGCTGGTGAATACTTAGATATCTTGTTTGAGGAAATAGCTGTTCAAAAAGAATAAGCGTTTGTCTAGGCTCATGGCAGCCTAAATTTGAAGAATTACCCCTAATGGAGAAGCATGCTTTACCATCAACTGTTCAACCACCCAAACCCGATTTCAAGCCACTTCCATCCACTTTGAAATATTCATATCGGGGAGTGATGGTATTTTTCCCGTGGTGATCAATTCATCCTTGCTACCTGAGCAAGAATCAATGATACTGCAATAATGAGTCAATTCCAACAAAGTCAATGATTGGGTGGAGGGTTAGCATCGATTATGGAAAGCAAAATTTATGTACCAGAAAGGACCATTTTTCATTGCAATAACTTGACCAAGTCTTGGAACGGGTTACGGGGCACGCATTCTACTATTTTTTAGATGGGTATTCAGGCTATAACCAGTTCAAGATAGCCCTTGAAAATCAAGAAAGATAACCTTCACATGTCCCTTTGGAAAGTTTGCCTACAAAAAGATGTCATTCGGGCTTTGCAATGCCCCAGGCATGTTTCAGAGGTGCATGATGAGGATTTTAGGGACATGGTGGAAAAATCGTTGATGTTTTTATGGACAATTTTTCTATTTTTGGTGATTCATTTGAGGGTTATTTAGAAAATTTGGAGTTGGTACTTCAGAGATGTGAAGATAAATGATTGATGTTTTAGTGGGAAAAGTGACATTTTATGGTGACCTAGGGGATTGAGATGGATAAGGCTAAGGTTGAGTTTATTTCTAACCTCCCTAGTCCCAATATTGTTAAAGATATTCAGTCTTTTCTTGGTCATACCGGGTTTTACAGGCGATTCATAAAGGATTTTAGTGCCTTGTCGCGACTTTTATGTCATCTATTGGCCAAGGATGTTCCTTTTGAGTTGACAACTGATTGTGAGGTAGCTTTCAAAAACCTTAATAATATGCTTATTTTGTCTTTATTCATGCAACCACCTAATTGGGAACTTCTCTTCATACTTATGTGCGATGTGAGTTATTACATGGTTGGTGCAGTGCTAGGCCAACGGCTAGACAAGAAACTCTATGTCATCTACTACGCTAGCAAGACCTTGAATGAAACTCAGATGAACTACACTACTACTGAAAGGAATTGCTAGTAGTAGTTTTTGCACTAGATAAATTTAGGCCATACATATAAGATCAACTATTGTTGTTTATACTAATGATGCTGCTTTAAAGTATTTGATGACCAAGTAGGAGGCAAAGCCTAGGCTGATTAAGTGGATTCTTCTCCTTCAAGAGTTTCACATCATTATCAAAGACAGGAAATGTAACGCCCCAAAATACACATTGGAAGCATTACTAGCTAATCACCATTCAAAACATGAGAACACTAAATAAATCCACAAACAAGAAAGTTTCATTCATCAACAATTGATATTTAATACATCATCCCAAAAGAATATGCCAAGTTATGACCACAATATCAAAAGAATATGCCAAACTATGATATTTACATCCCAAAAGAATTAAATTACACTTGCAGTGAAATATGAAAATACTAACATAGACATTATCTCAAAAGGATCTCCTATTCTAAAGTAAAAGGCATAATCTAGAACATAAGGGTATATAACCCTACACATCTGTCTTGGGATCCATGTTCTCATTTATCGGAGTCTCCCAATGCACTGGCTCATCAGCTCTAATCCCCTCCTCTAGGACATAATCTGAAAATATGTAATTTGTAAGGGGTGAGCGCTAAGCTCTGTAGCAACATTCCTCCCAAACTTGAACAAGGTTTAAAAAAACATATAAAAATTGATCGATCTCATTTCACAAATATCATATATCACTTTTTTGAAAGAAAACAGTGACATTTTTAAATCGATCTCAGGTTTACACAATAGGGAAAATTAAATGACAGCAATGAAATACATTTCTCCACCATAAATGATGTCCAACAGGTTCTTGTAGAAACCATTTCCATAAAAACAAACAATAATTAACAATCTCATGTATATTGGTTCATCCCCAGTGCTATGTATGTTGATTGTTTCTCATGAATTTACCTAATGATTATACCTAGTCCACCCATCACAACCAACAAATCACAATCACTTCGGGAAAGGGCATCTACCATCCCAATGGCAGTGAAGAATCGAATCCCTTCCCAGGAAAGATATACCAACCCTAGTTCGAACTCTAGTGAACGATAGTGGATGCATTGCCAAATGACAACCCACTACAAGTGTTAGGCAACCATTTCACCCCCACCGGGATAGACTAACCTCTAACACTCTACGGGATTTTTTGAAGGCAATTCAAGTTCGTCACAACAACCATACAATAAGAAAACCAACATATTCTCAATTAACTCACAATTTCCAAAGTATTAACAAAATTCCCAAATTCATTATGTGATGATTTCAATAACCAAATATGAAAAGTACAAGAGATCCCAACAACATCATTTATTTACACAACACAAGGCTCTATAGTTTCAAAATCAATAATAAAGGACAAAGTTAAGAAGAAAATCCATCACTCTCCAAAAACTAGGGTTTGAAACAAAAGAAGAGATTTCATGGGTATTCAACCCTAACTTTGTTAAAGACATGTAACCTTTGTCAAAAAGGCTAAGAGAGGATGATTTCATATCACATATATAACATTTAAAGCAAAACATACCTATATACATAAACCCTAACCTCAATGTAAGAGAAAGAGAAGAAATTTCGTATCTTGTGTTCTTGAAAAGGCTAGGTTTTGATTTACTCCAAGGTGCAAATCCCCTCAAATCTTGTGTTTTTCTCTTCCTTTTTTCCTCTCTAGGGTTTTCTAAGGTTAGAAGGGCTAAAATAAAGGCTAAGGAGGCGTCTCTAGATATTTATAAGGCGATCGCGACATTAAACTATAAGACCTCTTTCGGCCATACCGGTACACAGTACCAATACGGTACAGTTCTGGAGCACAGTACCGGTACGATTAACTCACTGGACTAAATGATTCCGGAACACAGTACCAGTATGATTTTGCCCAGTTTTGCCTATTTCCTCTGTTTTTCATTTCCAATCCATTCTAATCTCTTCCAAGGTCAACCCAAACTTACACAACATACATTTGCAATCCAAACGTAGTTGATAGAAGTTCTATTACAACTATTCCATATAATCATGAGCTAAAACTAGCTTTAACTCTTATTTACAATATTAGTATTTCCTATGCCATCACATATATTAAATTACTATACACCCTTATCATTATATTACTATAAACGTGTGGAGCTTAACAAGAAAGGAGTGGAGAACGTAATGCCTGATCATTTGCTGAGGCTTATAATTGAAGACACAGATGCTTACATCCCTATCCTTGACATTTTCCTTGATGAGCATTTAATTGCTTTGAATACAATAGTGTTGTGGTATGCTAGCATTGTGAATTATCTTGTTACAATGCAGCTACCAAGTCAATGGAATCCAAAGAACAAGAAGAGATTCTTGGTTGAGGTGAAGCTGTTCTATTTTGATAGTCCATATATGTCAAATACTTCCTTGGCCAAGTGATGAGAAGATGTGTGCCTGATGAAGAGCAAAAGGATGTGATTGCTTTTTTCCAGTCAGAAGCTTGTGGAGGCCACTTCTCATTCAAGAAGACATCAGTTAAGATCTTTCAATGTGGTTCTTAGTGGTCTTCTTTATTTAAATATTATTTTATATTTTTCAAGTATTGTGACAAATGCCAACGATTAAGAGGTGTGACCCGTAGAATATGATGCATCTTGCCCCCATACTTGTGATAGAATTTTTTTACTATTAGGGTATTAACTTTATGGATCCCTTTCCGATGTCTTTTGGATATGCTTACATTCTTTTGATAGTTGATTACGTGTCTAAGCGGGTAGAGGCTATCCCAGCTAGGATAAATAATCACAAAGTTGTGATCAAGTTTTTTAAAGATATTTTATCTAGGTTTGGGATGCCCAAAGAAATAATCATTAATGGTGGTTTACACTTTTTTTAATAATCCATTTGCTAATCTCATGCATAAATATGGTTTTATATATAGTGTCCACACCATCCATAGACTAATGGTCAAGTTGAATTGGCCAATACAGAGATAAAGCACATTTTGGAAAAACCAAAATTGGTCACTTTGGTTGACTGATGCTCTATAGGTTTATAAGAATTATTTTACGACACCATTAGGTATACCTCCTTATAGGCGAGTTTATGGAAAAGCTTGCCATATGCCAATAAAGATGGAATACAGAGCTTATTAGGCCATAAAATTTTTGAATTTTAATTTGAAACTTGTTGGTACCAATAGGAAATTCGACTTGAATGAACTTGAAGAGGTAGGAAGAGATGCATATGAAATTACTAAAATTTACAAGGAAAAGGTAAAAAAAAATCTTGATAAATCTATTTTGAGAAAGACTTTTGAGCAATGACAGAAAGTACATTTGTATAATTCTCAACTTCATCTTTTCTAGGTAAACTTTGCTCGAGATGGATAGGTCCTTTCAAGGTGCGTACATTTTTCCCTCATGGAGAGGTAGAGCTTGAGAACCTGAACAATGGGCATACATTTAAGGTTAATAGTCAGTGTGTGAAGCCATTCTTAGAGAGTTTTCCCTCGTACTCTCAAACTAGCTAAAATAGATTTTTTTTTTCACTTCTCTATTTTTAGGGAGCAAACGAACAATCAAACAACACAAAACAAAAATAATCACAAAAAAAAAATAAGTGTAGAAATAGCAATGTAAACCTCACCCCCCAAACTTGAACTATGCATTATCCTTAATGCAATAGAAATAACTATGTGCAAGAGAACTAATGAAATAGATAAGGGAATGAGGTCACATGAAAAGAAATGCTCCAAAATAAAATCAAACTACAAAACTAAAAGAAAAGTAAAGTAAAACAAACAACTACTAATATACAGCAAATCATGTAGGAAGAAGATAAGTATGTAGATAGTAATTTGGGTTGATTGTATATGGACTATTGGGTGAAATTTATTATATTCTTGAATATTATGCTTATATTGTCATTAAAAACTCAAATTTTATGCACCATTATCATCTATTTCTTATTTTTTTTTGAAATGATTTTTTGTCTTTCAGAGCTTGACATGTATAGCGGAGACATATATATGACCTAGTGAGTTTAGAGCCTATCATTTTGGAGGGTTATATGACAATTACTCAAGAATAATTCTTTCATCACTTCTTTCAATAGTCTCATTATATTTGTTTTGGTTATAGTAAGAAGAATGATTATTTGATTATATCTCTATAAATTAAAATTTGTAATTTTTCTTGAAATAAGATTTTAGGCCTTCTTTTGGATAATTTTGAGTCTTTGCATGTTCTTTCTTACAATTTATCCCTCTAAACCATGATTGAACCTAATTCAATGTTCAAATCTTAACCATAAATTTTAACCAAGCCAAGTGAAAATAAATATATACCTTACCTTGGTTATGCCTTGAATTGCTAAGTTTTTATCAAGGAAGCTGGGAGATTTATGGCAAAAACTCAAACATGGACAACATGAGAAAAAAGGGAATAACACTGAAAAGAAAATGGGAGAATCAGGAAAATGTTGGGATGAAAAAAAAAAGAGAAGCCAAAGTCTTGGGAAAGAAAAAGGTGTGTAAAAATTAAAAAAAAAAGAGAAAAAAAGACTGAAGCAAAAGAAAAGAGAAAAAATGTTCAAAAGGTGGAGTCAATTGTGTAAAAATTATCTTGGGATAACTCTTTTTGAATTCCCTAATCCTTTGTTTCTGTTACCACTACCCTTAGCCCTATTATAACCTTGAAAAATTCTTAATTGATTATGAGGATACTGGTGAATTAAACTACCCGAGGATAAAGGGATACATCAATGGAATTATTCTTACTACTTTAACATTCCTTCGTGAGATTATGTCAAGATTGATTCATTGCTAATGCTTTTCATTATTAGAAATATATGGGATATACTTGTTTTGTTAATATAAATTCTGCCCACATATACCTTGAGTAAAACAGTCATAATAGTCAGGGATATCTACTCTGAATGAAATCAGGGAGAACTGGTGTCAAAGCTAGTTTTGGATAGCTAAAAAGAGATGAGAATTTTGTTTAGTACATCTCTTAAACCAGTTAATGTGACACTCACGCACGAGTCTCTGATGATAATATTTTTGAATACTTTAGCCTATCGTTTAGGCCTGAAAATAGTTGTGTGAATGAGCTTAAATTCTGTTGACATGCTGTTTTTGTTGAGTGATGCAATCAGAATATATAAAATAGAGAAGTTTGTAGGTATCTTTTCTAAACACGTTCACAAGACAAAACTAGTCCACTAGGGATCACCTAAGGGTTTAAAGACTTATTGCATAGGCTAAATGCAATTGTGTGTAACTACGAAAAATGGGTTTTGCTTAGTTTTTAGGATGTGCTTTTAAATTCCAAGGCATGAAATTTTGGACTTCAATTGGATCAGGTTTTATTGCCTAATTTTTAGGATTTGGAATGAATTTAGATAATTGGTTTTTATGCTTTACGTATTAGTTAAGTTTAGGGTTAGTATTTTTTGTTTTTTTAAAAGAAAAAGAAAAAAAATAAAAGACAGAAAATAGGAATTTTTCAAGAATGTTGTAGTTCTACTAGTAGAATGTGTATTTACTACTAGTACGTTCTGAACAAAGAATCATTCTACTAGTAGGTCGTGTATGTTCTATCTATAGGTTTTGAATCTAAGGCACTAAAACATGGGTTTTTTGGGAATTTCAAAGGTTTTCTTCAAAGTGCAATTCCTTCTCTCTAAAATCTCTCCCTTTTCTCTAGAAACCTTAGAAAATTTCTTCCAAAGCTTGGGCATCAATCAATCCCGTGTTCTATGGAGTTTAATCATAGTGATTTCTGGTCAAAGGCGTATCAAGGTATGATGAAACCCTCTCAATTTGATTTCACCTCGTTGTCTTGGTTTTTTATTTCTTTCTGAAGTGTTGTAGGTATTATTTTGTGGACAATGTCTTGCATGAAGATGATCGTGGTTACTGCTAACAAGATATCAGGTACGAGGTGGCTGAAACCTTAAACTTTGAAAGAGCCAAAGAAGAAAAGCAAAAACTTGACCATTCAACCTCCATAGATGGCAAGAATGTGACTTACGAGAAGCAAGTGGATAGACATGGGTTGATTTTCTATGGTGTTGTTCAGTAGATTACTGAGCGAGGACTGGAGGTGTAGTTTCAAAAGGTAAAGGGGTTTGGTTTGGCATTAAGGCGAGAGTTCTATAAGGGACTCAATATTCTTGATAGTGATTTACAGCTACTCATGTGACAGCCTAAAATCTGGGTGTCCGTAATTACAATGTTGATCAACCATCAACCCTCCAAAACACAATCTGTACAGGGAACTTTTTCCAAAACACAATCTGTGCAATCATACAACATTGACCACACCGGGTCCATTTATCCATATTCATAAACAACAATTACATGTCCAAAACTAAATTACATAATAGTTTTACCAAACATGGTTTAAATCCACATCTCGGCATTTCTTCATCAATGAGGGCCCGAGTGAGAGTTATCCACTGACGCATGTCTTGCACCTGAAATATTGTCCCATAAAGGGTGAATCATGCTCAATAGGGTATCTCCTAAAGAGGTTACTCCCCAACCTAAATGTATATGAAATATTCACTTGCAAATCTCAAGCAACAATTACTTCATTCAAGAATATGCAATTCAGCAATGGAATATTCTATGTCATGTCATGATATGAGATGAGCCTCACACATGCAACTCAACCTGAGCCTTTACCGGCTCCCTCAACACATGCAATGCCATGCATATGAATCTGGGCATTTCGAGCCCCCATCATTCATGTTACACATTCAATGACCTTTTTAAATCCTGGGTCTTTCTTGAGGTGGGTATGCATAGGCTCACTCCAACGGTCACCCAATCAACACGACATTAATGGACTTCCACTAATGGCTCTGCATATATACTTTATGGACTCAATACTAATGGAGTGCGTATTCGAATCACCGGGTCTTGCACCCAAGGGAGAATCTTGTCCTTCTTGCTAACCCCGTCCCTATTTTTAATTCAAACTGTGTAACTCAATTGAACCTTGGTTAAACTATCCCGAGCCCACTTATCATTCACCAAGAATGGTATTTGATCAAACCATGCACACTCACCCACCCTCATGTCAAACGCTCACGAATGTGATGCTACCCGTGTATATGCAATATAAATGTAAAATTGCATTTCATGTCATTATGCAACTTGAATATCAATTATACTTATAATACCATGTTCAATATACCATGAGCACATTATGAATAATTCAATATCTAGTAACCTTTTCCATGGTAAATTACATCATAAGCATATGGCCACTATAAACAACCTCAATGTCAATCTATCATATGCGTATATCAACATTTTTCAACATCAAATTTCAAGCATGTTATAACATAATCAATACAAATAACACACTTAATCCACATAATCATTTAATCAAACACCATCAAAGCACCAAATCATGTAAATACATAATATGCTCAATTTAATCACATATCTCAAGAAATCACATCAAGTAATTTCTACATACTCAATTCATGCTAGAATTGATTTTAACCATTCTTAAAATCCATTTCCCACATTTCAAGTACCATAGGTAAGTGTTAAACATGAGATTACATTTTTAACACCCTACCCTTTCCAAATATATTCCAAGCATGTTACAACATAATCAATGCAAATAACACACTTAATCCAAGTAGGCATTTTATAATACACCTTCAAGGTATAAAATTATGTAACACATATTTTGCTCAAATAATCACATTTGTCAAGAAATCACAAGAAGTAATTTCTACATACCCAATTCATATTAGAATTGATTTTAATCATTCTTAATTATCATTTCCCACATTTCAATTACCTATATTTTTCAAGAATTTACCAAACAAGTAAATTCTACAAACTCAATTCAAGCAAGATTGGTTTAGCATATTTTTATACTCATTTTCCACACTTTATTTACACGAGGGGTACATTAAACAAGAGAATTCATCTCAAGCCATACTACCCATATCATATGGAAACCTAGGTTGAAAATAAATCTAATTAGGAAAAGAACCCTACCTCTTGAAGCGTAAAACAAGTCGTAGAACCTTCAAGAACACCAACCAAGATCAACCCCTTTTATTTCTCCAAAATCTCCTCTAAAAAACTTAGGTGAAATCCATCCTTTTTGGTACGTAGGCGTAGCCCCTGTCACGTAGATCAACTTTAATACTTGGCCCGAAGGATTCCGACCAACGGAACTCTGTAGATCGTAGAGAGGAGTTAGATTTTTTCTCTTTTTCCCTCTCTTCCTCTTTGCAACAAAACCCAGCAAAATATGTGGGGAGAAAATATAATTTTCTCCTCTATTTATACCCTTTAGGTGCTTGGTCCACATCGAGCCACACGTTCCTCATTCTCGAGTCCGATTTAGTCCCAAAACGATTAAATTTCGTCTCAATTCAAGTTCAAAATATTTTTATATGAAATTCTTTTAAATTATTTTTAAAATTTCAAAAATTTATTCCATATCTTGTTTTTAAGTCACGCGACACACGATTACCTTGTAAAATGCAAAAATAAAAATAAAAATTGACTATCTCAGAATTCAATGAAAATTGACTGGATAACTAGATTTTGTGAGACGAATCCAATTGTGAAATCCGTTTTGTCATCCGAGCTCTAGAAAAATTAGGTTTTTAACCTATACCATAGTGAGTAATTACTATTTTGCCCTTTTCACAAAAATTCAAATTTACCTGGATTTTACAACTTAGGACCACAATGTGGGGGAAGTTCATTGATGTGGCACTCACGATTGTGGCTAAAATGTTGAACTATGATTGACCTCATCCAGCCAAGATTAATTTCTCTCACCCTAATTTCCAACCCAAGACTTTGGATCAGTATGCCGCCTTGATGTATGGAAAGGGAAAGACCTTCATTGGGAAGGTGGCTATGGGAAGTCTAAGTGGGGAGTACTATCTGGCTAATAAAGTTTTACACTACAATGTGTACCCAAAAGGATTAGAGAAGACACCAAGTGTGGAAAAGCTAGCCTTGGTTTATGAGTTCTTGGGAGGCTCTTGCATTGACATAACATTGATGATATGGAAGGTTATGCAAGAGTTTGCTGCCACTGTGAAGCTGAAGGTAATATGCCTTTCGCTCACATGGTGACTAGGATATGAGTGAAGGCTAGGGTGAAACAGACAATAGAGGATGTACTATGGCTTGCTAAGAAGAGGCCCATTGGCCGTCAGAGCAAGAGTGCCACAATGTCAAGGGGGATCAGAATCAGAGAGGCTACCACTTCCACTACCCTTATTGATAGTACCACTTTAGATCCACCTACTACTACTTCTACTACCCCTACGACTGCCACCACTACTACTGCTACTGATATACCACCATCCACCTCTAGAGCTACACTAACTCAAAGGGTTATTAGATTAGAGAAGGGGATGGATGGTGAGGAGAGATATGCCTCTTAGACTAGGCAAAAGGTAGACATATGTGAGGGGAAGATGGACTGACTTATGATTAGTATACGGAGACTGTTAGGGCAAACTTTTCCTGGTGAGCCCATTCCATCGGTGCCATGGACCTCGTACATTTTCTGGTAGGGATGATATAGTATTGGATGTGGAGGATAGTGAGATTGGAGATGAGGAATAAGAAGCTGGGACTGGAGACGAGAGTAATGATGAAGATGAAAGTAGAGCTGAGGATGCAGCTGAGGGTGATGATGATGTTGTTGCTTGATAGATATGTTTTTAGTTTTAAGGTATTTTGTATAGCCTAGATAGAAGAACCTCTAGTACTAGGCTATAGTTTCTTTTAGTCAATGTAAGAAAAATTAAGGAATTAAACTCAATAGAAAATATCTTTTGAATTTTGTGCCTTGTGTGCTTTTCAATTTATCATTTGTGATTTGATCCTTTGGTTATGTTACTCTTGTCTTGGGTGTTCGTAAGTTTATTTTACTTGTTTCTTAGTTCTTATGTTTGTTAGGGATTAGCAAAGCCTAAGTTGGGGGGTGTGTTGAGTGCTTAATATTGCAATATTTTATAGCTTCACACATTTGTTTTAGGCTTGCTAACAAACTAACTAGCTTCACATAGTATGAATTGCGTCTTATACTTTGATTTCTGTGTTTGCATGTAATTTGGATGTAAAGGTGGAGATTAAGCATTAATAGGATGGCATTGAAAAAGTTGGGAGTGAGTTTGCTTGGGAGAAGATGAAGTCGGAAGTCTTAGAAGTATTTGGGAAGAACAGAGAAGTTATGTGACGCCCCAAAATTCGAAGGTCCTTTCTTAACCCATCGATCACCCATCAACCTGCGGAAGTCCCACGAATGTCGTATAACTTGACACCACGTCATTACATCCCTTTTACTGAGATGATAACTAACACAAAGTTTGGGCAGAGTCTCCCTTGTACTGCAGCACTCCATAACGCGTAACTTGTAACATATCTACTACTTGACCATTCTAAGGTCCATCCCCATCAATTAAGACTTAAATTTTAACCAACTCCATCATTTAAATAAGAGAGTTCAAGGTTAGAGAGCTTGGCAAAGTTGTGTTTGATTTTTGAAACTTTTGGAAGAGGTACTGGTACCTCTTACACATGGTATTGGTACCTCTTACACATTGTATCGGTACTTGAGCCTTTTGTTTACTAGGTCAATTTCATTTTCCAAGTATCAATACCTAAGTGACTTGATACCGGTACCTGATCTCACTGTTTGCTAGGTACTGGTACCTATATGCCATGGCACCAGTACTTGAGTCCACTGTCCATCGGGTACCGATACCTGAAGTCTTGGTACTGGTACTTGAAGTCTTGGTACTAGTACTTGAGTCCACTAAAATCAAGGTACGGGTGCCCGTAAGTCTAGGCATCGGTACCTAGGCCATCCGACAACGTGGTTCCAATATTAAATCACTTAGGTACCGGTGTCTGGGTCTAGATTTTCTCCAAATCTTTCCAAATTCCAACTCTTAACCATCCAAACTCATACAACATTCATTCGTTCATTCATTACATCAAAATGTAGTCCATAAGAGTCCATTACATGTCCCCTTAATACTATTTACAAGTTCGAAGCAACTTACATAATTGATTTTCAAAAATGTAATTCAAAAGCCACATTTTGACTTCTTTATCAACAACGGCCCAAGTGAGGGTCATCCACCGACGCTTGTCTTACACCTAAAATATATTCCCCATAAAGGGTGAGTTATGCTCAATAAGGTATCTCCTAATGAGACTACTCCCCAACTCAGATGCATATGAAATATTTACATAAAATTTAATAGTCAAACGTTCATTCAAGAATATACAATTCATAAATGAATACCACAACATCATGCCATGTCATGAGATAGAACTAACACATGCAACGCAATCCGAGCACTCCACCAGCTCCTATAACACATGTAATGTCATGCATATGCATCTGGTAATTCCAAGCTCCCGTCATTGATATTGAACATCCAATGACTATTTTATAAAAATCTCGGGTCTTTATTAGGGTGGGGATTGGTAAAACCCGGGAAAATTTTAAATTTTTTCTGAAAAATGGCAAAATGGTAATTTTTTACTATAATGTAGAATTAAAATACGTATTATCTAGAGCTCGTATGACATAATGGACTTCGTCGTTGAATTTATATCGCAAAATCTAGTCACCTAGACTAATTTCATCAAATTCTGAGATAGTCGAATTTTTTACGTTTTACGAGACGACTGAATATCGAATGGCCTCACAAAGGTCCCTAAAAATAAATATTCTAAAATTTTCTTATAATTGAATTAAAGTTCAAATAAAATTAATATAAACTTAAATCAAGATGAAATAAATCATTTTGGGACGAAAATGGACCCAAACAAGTGAAGGACACGTGGCTCGACGTGGGTCGAGTATTAAAATTATAAATGGGGTAAAATATCTGATATTTCATCAAGAGAACTAATAGGGTAAAATTCTGCAAAAAAAATGTGTGAGGGAAGAGGGAGAAGAAAATAGGGAATTCCAAAACTTCTTTCGGCAATTCACGGAGTTTTGTTGGTTGGAATTCTTTGAACCAAGAATTAAAGCCGATCTCTTTGACGAAGGCTATGAAACCACACCAAGAACAAAGGATTTCACCAAAGATACAAAGAGCAGATTTTGGGAAATCAAGACTTGGAAGTTGGTGTTAGTGTTCTTGAGGTTCTATCCTTTGTTTTATGCTCCAAGAAGTAGGGTTCCCTCCTACTTTTGTTTATTTCTATCCTATGGTGTTCATAGGAAATGGGTGGGCTGTTTTGAATGTTTTAACACTTGCCTATTATAGTTGGTTTAATGAAAATGGGTAGGCTCAATTCTAGTGTGAATTGATAGCTAGAAATTACTAGTTTGTGATTTCTAGGATGTTTTGATAATTGGGCATGTAAAAAATCATATATTTTGATTTGTTTAGAGTTATGTGATAAATTTAAGTATGTTATGTGATTACATGATTTGGTGCCTTGAAGGTGTTTGATAAAATGGCTATAGGAAATAAAGTTTGTTAATTACATGAGATTTGTGATAACATGCTTGAATGATGTGGTAATGAGAAATCATATACTTAAGATATGAATTACAATGGAAAATGAAATGTTGATATGTGTTTATGATATGTTGACATTGTGACAAAGTTTGATAGTTATATGCATAAAATATAAATTATCATAAAACATGTGGACATGTGGTTGAATTGCTCATTTGGCATTAATGCATACTGGACATTATATTGACATCACATTCATGGGCATGAGTCATGAGTGTGGGTGTGTGAGTACATGGTTGATCAAACACCATACTTGATGGTTGATATGTGGTTTCGGGAAGATTGGATCGAAGATCCCCTTTGAGTCGATATTTGCATGAAAAACTTGTATCGGGTATAGCAAGAATGGCTAGATTCTCCCTTGGGTGCATGACCCGACTACTTGGTTCATACACTCCGACGGTGCAAGTCCAAAAAGTGTAAAAAGGCGTGCGGTGTGATTCTAAAATTCGTTGCCCAACAAAAATATAATATTTTATTTTATAAAAATATTCATTCAATGGATAAAATCAAACAATGATTTGGTTTTATAAATACACAACTTTATTCAAATAATCGTTGGATGTATTTTCGTCAATTGAAGGATTCATTACACACATGCATTGCTTTGTGTTGAGGGAGTCGGTGAGGACTCGGATTGAAGTTTCATGAGTGAGTCTCATCTCAATTCATAGCATGACATGGAAGTTTCTACCATAATTGCAATTCTTGATTGAAAATAATATTACTTATAATTGTTGCATGTGCATATTCATATCATCTAGGGTGGAGAGTAGCCTCTCTAGGAGATACTTTAATGAACGTTGCTCACCCTATAGGAGAAAATATTTCAGGTGCGGAATATACACCGATGGACGGCTCTCATTTGGAGCCTCAAGGGTGAAGAGAGGCGGACTTATGGCCTTTAACCTTGGTTTTTGTAAAACTTTTGTTAACACTTGTTTTTTACATGTAATGTATGTAAAAGAATTGCAATCGAATTTGTACGGATTATTCTTAATATAATTTTGCATGTTTTATATGAGTATGAATAAATGGACCCGATGTGGTCAATGTTGAATATTGGATTTCCACCAATGACTTTGTATATGCTGACACCCTTTATGGACTCAATACTAACAGGAGTGCATATCCAAAATTACCATGTCTTGCACTCAAGGGAGAATCTAGCCCTTCTTGTTAACCCAAACTCTTATTTTTCAATGCAACCCATGTCACATAGCCAAACCTATGTCCAACTTTTTTGAGCCCACGTGTCATCCGCCAAGGATAATTTTTTATCAAAAACATGCACTCACACACCAACATTCATGCAATGCCTATGAATGCAATGACTTTACATGCATTCGCAAATGCCATGTGCAATTGCAATCTACAATATCATGTTCATCATATCATAAGCATTTTATGAACATATACAATTTTCACAACAATTCTCAATTTCTTTCAAATGTCAACTATATCACAATGCATATAATTACGTTTCATAATCCCCACTAAGCATGTTATATCATTTTCATTTCAAATAACACACTTAATCAATCAAGGCATTTTATCAAACACCTAAAACGCACAAAGATTATGCAAACACATAGCATGACCAAAACATCACATTATCCATGAAATTCACAACCAAGCAATTTCATCAAAACCAAATCATGCAAAAATTGGTTTAAATCATGTTCTATATACCCATTTCATTTCCCAGCAATTCTAGGTATGTGTTATACATGAGATTTCATCTCTAACACCCTACCCATTTTCATATTTCAACCCTATGCTAGAAATAAACCTAGTTAGGAAAGAAACCCTACCTCGTGAAGCGTAAATCCATGTAGGAGAAGTCCCAAACAATCCAAATCAAGCGTCCAAGGCCTTGATCCCAAAATCCTGTTCTTGAGACTTTGGTGAAACTTGCTATCTTTGATGTGTACACGTAGCTCTCCTCGCATATAATAACTTCTGTTCTTGGTCTAATAAGATCCACTAGTTGGATCGCCATAGATCGAAGGGAAAATAAAGAAAGGGGGAGGGTTTTTCTCTTTTCTCTCTCTTCTATTTTCCAGAAATGCTATGGTGAACAAATGGAGAGAAAATAGGTTTTTCTCCCCTTTTTATACCCCTCATTTCCTTGGCCTAAAACTCACCACACGTCCCTCTTTTGATTGGTCCAATTTGATCCTGAATCGATTAAATTTTGCCTCGTTTTAAGTTAAGTACATTTTTATTGAACTAATTTTAAATTATTTACCGGGTTCCACGAATAAAATTTTAATACATTTATTTTAGTCGCGCGACACCAGATCGCATTATAAAACGCAAAAAATCCAACTGTCTCAGAATTCGACGAAAATTAACTAGGCAACTAGATTTCGCGAGACGAATCCAGCTATGAGGTCTATTTTTTAATCCAAATTCTAGAAAAATTCAGGTTTTTAACCTGCACCGTAATGGCTAATTTATCGTTTTGTCATTTATAATAAATTTTTTTTTTTTTGAGTTTTACATTCTTCTCCTATTAAAGGAATTTCGTCCCCGAAATTACACACCCATGGACATACAACGACATGTATATGCAACAAGCCATACAACACTCTATGGTTATAAGAAAAGTACATCCATCCTTGAACATGAACGGATAAGCAACACGGGTAGTGTTCTCATACTCTCATGTCGCCTCCACCATCGTACGGTGTTGTCACAGCACCTTCATCAACCTCATAGTCTTGCCTCGTAAAATCTACTATCGGCTATCCATGGTACGCACTGGTCCCTCGTCGGAGATCCCATTCGCATCAACAACTAGCTCATCCCAATTCACCACATGCGTAAGATCTGGAGTTTACTTCCGGAACATAGAGACATGAAACTCTACGTGAACACCCAATAGATTAGGTGGCAACGCCAACCGGTAAGCAACTGTGTCAAGCCTCTCAATTACTTCGAAGAGCCCAATGTACCTCGACGATAGTTTCCCCCGCTTCTTGAACCTAACTACCCCCTCTTAGGAATCACCTTCAAGAAGACGTGATCTGTAACCTTGAACTCTAAAGTACTCTGCCGTTTGTAGGTGTAGCTCTTCTTTTGGCTCTAAGCCTGTAACGCCCCAAAATCCACCCTAAACGACATTACTATTTAAACCATTCATATCATGAGAGCGACCAATAAAAAAAACATACATACATAACGTTTCAATCATCGTACATAATATCTACATTATCGTCCAAAAAAAATATGCCAAACTATGACAATTACATCTCAAAAATTAAGTGTCTCATAATGGAATAAACCTAACATCATTCTAATAATGTCTCAAAAATGTCTATCTAGCGTAGGACATAAAAAGAGAAATTCCTCTAAGCTATCCCCTCGGGATCCACACTTCCATCCACATGATCTTCCCAAGTGACCTGCTCATCGACTCCGAGTTCTTCATCTAAACCGAAATCTGTGAATAATATTGTTTGTAGGGGGTGAACACTAAGCTCTGTAGCAACATTCTCCCAAACTCGAACAAGGTTTGAAAAACATATAAAACAGTTCGGTCTTATTTTCCAAAATATCATATATAACTTTTGAAAGAAAACAGGGACATTGATATTGATCTCAAGTTTAAGACACAATCATAAGGTAAACAAGAAGTGCAACCAAGTATAATTGACGACCAATTTCTAAAACATAATCCATTTTACCATACACCGTTTTCACAAGTTCTCGCGGAATCCCATACTTCCCAAGACTCTTGTGGAAACCGTATCTGGTCCAATGAACAATAACACATATATAATTTATAATTTATTTCCACCATAAACCATTTTCAACAAGTTCTTGTGGCATCCCATACTACCCAAGACTCTTGTAGAAACCGTCT
>CM042192.1:30204137-30243974 GCA_023539305.1 Ilex asprella
ATTTAGAGGTCGAATTGAAAAATTTTCATGAAATACACTTTTGCAGTCCTAGATGTCTTCTATCTACTGTCAAAATTTTAGATCAAATGGACATTAGGATAAAAAGTTTTGATCCAAATATTAAATAGTGCCCATAATTCTTTTTACCCAAAATCACTCTAAAATGTGCTTTAACTCCGAAATACTTTCTAACTTTTACAACATACCCTATTACCTCAAATAACATTTTTATTTCTACTCTTACTATCTACTTAGTTCATGCATACATCATTGCATATATTAGCACATCAAAACATAACCATGTTAATATATAGCGATACGAATGTGGGGGTTTACAATTATAAAATCATGCTCAAATATATCTCAGTGTGAATAGATGTTAAATTCAATAATATAAATTATATCTAATTATTTCTATTCACATTTTAGCATTTTAATCCAATAATAAGACATTTAGAATGCACTTTCGCGCACTCATCAAGGACCCATATAACCTTTGTTTGGGAACTCATTTTTTAGATTGGCTACAAATCTCTGGTCACGGCTTGACCCGGTGCTACAATTGAATGTTAACCCCCATACACCGATCTTAGATAACCCAGTCCCCCTGGGTTACAAACCCAGGCACTTGGTTACCCCCCTCAAGACGTATTTGCCCTTTTCTCTTTCTCCACGTTCGAATCCCTCTTCTCTCTTTCTCTTGTGTCAGCTAAGCTCGTCCAAGGGTTCGCGTAGAGGCGAACGATCGTGGCGTTGGGGAAGTCCTCCAAAACTACAGTCGGAGAATCCCTGTCGGACCACGTCAACGGAACTTGGTACTCCGTGCCGGAGCTCCGACTTTGAGACCATCGATGCACAGTCCCTCTTGACTGCTCTCTCTCGATCACAAAAGCTATACCAAGATCTCTGTCTTGGCTCGCGAAGTCGTTGCTGGTCAGTCCCTTTGTTAATCGAATGTCCTACATTTGCATTGTTCACTGCTAACTACTTTCCATTGCTCACCCAAGAAAGTGTACATAAACTCAATAGCAAACTCATCCAACCACACATTTAAATATGTTTAGTTTGGAAGTTTTGGATTAATCAAGGGTTCTATTGGATACGAGGTCTTATGTAATGTCATATGTTTAATAATAGAAAATTGTTATACTTCAGTATTTGCTGCTCAAATTTCCATTGGAGTGTACTAGAGGATTTTTTTTTAGTTTTCTGGCCAATTGGTTTGATATTACAAGGTCCATTATATCAAAAGCTTATAGATTCATCAATGATTGCCATTAAGTTGTGTATATCTTCTTTCACTATTCTATTGTAGACCAGAGGCAGATATTTGTGTATTCACAGTCTTCCTCAAAATCGATGAGGTTTTCTTAGTTTTGGCTGATAATATTCATGTGAGTTCAATAGATGTAATCACATAATTTATGTTTTTCAGAGATTTTCAAGTTATACGAAAAGCTCGAATCTAAATAAAAGACACACAAAAGTGATAAGGATGTGCATGGGTGATCCCTCTATGTATGGGCTTAAAATGGTGGAGCAGCAGCATGGTTTGATGGATTTACAAGATACTTATTGAGTCAAAATCAATCAGGAACTTGTTAATTTTGTGTTGGGAGGTTGTGAATGTGCTTGGCAAATTTGCCGGTTTGTGTTAAAAGGAGATTTTGTAATTAAGCATGTGCATAGAAAAATGAATGTTGTGGCTCTTAGATTGACTAATCAGGCTGTACAAATGGGTTTTTCGAAGGACCATTGCTACATGCTGCTTTATCATATTCCTGCTTGTTGAATTGGTTTTTTTTTTTTCCAGTCTAAGTGTTGGGGACTACTTTATCATATTGTTGCATGGTTGCTTTATCATATTGTTTTAAGGCATGGTTGTTTGCCTTTCTCCCATTATAATCAATTTTTAAGAAATAAAATAAAGTGTTGATTTGTTTGAAAAAAAAATTATTTACTTTCCTAACAAAAAAATTATTAACTTTCTTAGATCAAATAAAGATGTTACTATGAAATTTGGAGTATGAGTTGAGGCATATTTGTAGGGAATCAAATATGGTAGCAAACTACCTAGCTAGTAAGGCAGTCCTAGACAAATGTTCTTCTGATCTATCTAGTGCTGGTTGTCTGTCTGTTGTAGTCAAAATGGTGTTGATGCAGGACAGTAGGGGACTCCCTGTGTTGCGTACTAACAAGAAGTTGGTTTGTGAGTATAAGGAGGATACTGGTATTGGATAGAGCAAGTAAAGTGCTTAACTGGTGCTGTGAGGTGTTGACTGTTGTGTTGCATTGGTCTATCTGCTGTGTTGCACTGCTGTGATGCATTGTTGTGCAGCTTTGCCATATTGCATTGTTAAGCTGTTGAGCTATGGTGATGCAGTGCTGATATGCTGCTATGTTGGAGATGATTGGAGCTCTGAATTGGAGTCTGATCTAGTTTTATCCAAGATCAGTCTGTGCGGGCAAGGCTACTATTTTTGCAATTTTGAGATTTTTGAAATTTCATTGATGTAAATTTTGGATTATAGAGTGTATTGAAGGATTAAGCCAATTTGGTTTGATCCTCTTTGCTTATTGTAAATTTTGTTTCATGGAATAAAATTTCATTTAACAAAAAACTTTCCTAACAAAAAAAAATTATTTTATTTTTGTGTATATGTGAAAAATATATAATTTTATTATGATAATTCTTCAATCTAAACATAGGATATGATTGGTTTGGATTGGAATGGATAGAGTCATCGATAGAATGGTAAACTACTACAAATTATTTGTGTAACTTATGGGGCCCACTGAATTACACATTTATTTCTCAAACAAATATTAGGATTAGATATATTCCAAGGTTAGGATTTTAAAATGAATGAGTGACTTTAACTTGGATGGGTTAAGATATAAAAAAAAAATCATATCCTATTCAATCACATTACCCAAACACACCTCAATAGAACTAACTATTTTACATTTTGATGATGTATCAAGCTATGCAATATGTTTAACTTAAAATATCAATAGTAGTTAACTAAAATAAAAAGGATGATTAAAATAACTTTGTAAAAGTGACTCTATAAAATATATAATGTAATATTTTAACATATTTTGACTAGTTATTTTGAAGTTAACATATTTTGACTAGTTATTTTGAAGAACACCTTTGGAGATGCTCTAAAAACATCTCCAATAATACTCTTTACTTTAAAGAGCATCTTTTTTTAAATAGGAAACATCTTTAATAAAATTTTAAAATAGAGAGTTAAATATTTTCAAAACTCTAATGAACTCTATTCTAAAAAAAAAAAAAATAGTCTGATAGTCAATAAAATTTAATAAAAAAATGTATGTGTCATCTTGTCATTCATTAAAAATAAAATAGAGAGTGAATTTCTCTCTCCCAATGTAGAGAGCTTATTGGAACTTAATTTTTTGTGAGACTTTTAAATAGAGTTAAGTAAAAATACAAAAACTTATTAGAGATGCGTTAAGACGGTCATGGCAACTACGATATTGGGATCATTAATCTAGGTGGAACCCAGCAAAAGTCACAGCACAGAATTATGCAAGCTACCGTTCATGCGATCTAACCCATAACCTATCATCTGCCAGATGTGAGTTCTAGTCAACTGGATTAAGTAGAGCTGGTTGAAGGGACATTTAAAATGGCATCATGCGCTGACGCCACCAATTTCTACAATATACTCCTCCACATGAATAATAACATATTTATTTGAGACAAGAAAAGAAAAAAAGAAAAATCTGAACAAAAGTTCAAAATAAACACGAGACCTCCACAATTAAGCAGCACACTAAACATTCAACCCAAATTAGCATCGTCAACCTCACTCAGTAAAGCTCATCTCAAGCATAACTTGATAATATTGGATCTAGACAAAATGGAGAGGAATTCCTCTATTACATTTACATGACAGCTTCAATAGAAGGAGATACTGTACATGAGTTTCCGACGATGCTGCCTCTCAAAATTAGCAACAATATCATCAACTGAATCCTCCCAGTTATCCGTTGCCTCAAGCTGCCAATAAAGAATCAATCATAGAAATAGTAATCAATCAAACAACTGATTGACAGTCAAAAACGAGGCATGACAGTAACACAAACCTCTTGGCACAAAATTAGAGCAAGCCGAGCTCCTACGGCTGCCTCCTCATGGTTATCTTTTACTTCGAGGTTGACAACTAGCACAGGTTTCATTAGAACATGATCCCGATTGTGGAGATCTGCACAATATTATATGGTAGGAAAATTATGCAAAGAAAGCAATAGTAATTAGGAGAGGAGAGTGGAGATTAAGCATGGAGCAATACATAAAACCCTTTCACAGTAGTAATAGAATATTAAAGGTGTTTGAGAATATGAGGATAAAGGTTCTATTATAGCTCAGACTAAATATTCAAGCTAGTGCAATGTAGAAGCTTTATCATTGGCCATTACTGTAGACAACCCTTGGTTCCAGTCTTTGATGCCTACTACTTTCCAGTGTTCGTGAAATTTGCAAGGGGGCGTTGGAACCAAGGATCAAAATATCATGTCGAAACGTCCGAAACATTTTGAAATTTCAACACTCCGACACGAAACAGTAACTGAATCACAAAATTCTAGTGTTTCGGTCGAAACGGCACTATTTCAGACCGTTTCGGTCAAAGCAGTACCATTTTGACGAAATAGTGATATATTCGGTTCACTCCAGGCCAAAAGAAAAAAGAGAAAGGCTCAGTCAGCAGATTCATTCGTTCACAGCAAGTAGATTCCTTCTCAAAAATCACATGTATGTCTCAGAAATCGTTCACAGCTCCAAGTAAAAAAAAAAACAGAGAAGAGAGAGAAAAAGGAACCAGACGAACCAGAAATTGAAGGAGAAGCTGTAACTTACCTCCTTGACTCCAGATTTGAGCAGATCCAAACATTATCCACACAAATCTACGACTTGGAGTTGTCCAGTCTTCATCGCTGCGACCACGGTCATCACGTATGTTCTTCTTTTCTTCTTCTTCTTCTTCTCTCTCTCTCTCTCTCTCCGGCAACGGCATCGCGATCGCCTCCGCCTCTTGCTCTTCTCTCTGTCTGTGTGTTTCGGTCGTGTGGCTGAACTGAGTTGAACTGTACAGGACTTCTGTTTTTATATTTTTTTTGTTATAAATATAAATAAATACATTTAAGACTCCACTATAATTATTTTTAATACCTGCTATAATTACATTTAATACCACTGTAATTATATTTAATACTTTACTATAATTACATTTAATTCTCCAATTCTCCATTGCACTTCTGCATTTTATATTTTTTTTATGAGTATGAACAATTATATTTAATACCTTACTATAATTATATTTAATACCCACTATAATTATATTTAATACCCATTACAATTATATTTAATACCTACTGCAATTACTTTTAATACCTCACTATTTTGCAAGTATCTACTGTAATTATATTTAATACACATTGTTATAATATTTAATACCCTATATAATTACATTTAATTCCCCATCGCTCTTCTGCCTTTTATATTTTTTTTATTACAAGTATAACAATTATATTTAATACCTTACTGCAATTATATTTAATACCCACTGTAATAATATTTAATTTGATATCATTCATTATTAGTATTATAGTAAAATAGTATTATTAATCGGATAATATTTTAATTTAAAAGTGTTATACATGTCATATTTAATTTGTAGAATGAATATAATGTGCTTGATAATGTAATGACATTTATTATAGATATGACATCAAAGGGAAAGAATGTGGTTACTGAATCATCTCAGAAAAAGAAAAAAGAACATGATATTGGATGGAACTATGGAGAACGAATTGAGGATAATCGACAACATGTGATGTGTAATTTTTGCCATAAAAAAATGATGGGTGGCGGAGTGTCACAGTTAAATCAACACTTGACAGGTGGTTATAATAATGTGGAACAATGTGATAAGTGTCATCTTGAAATTGCAAGAGCTGAGGGATTACTTGAATCGCAATAATGCATAAGTGATTGATGAACGGAGAAAAATGAGACAGAATTTAATTAGTGGATCAAGACGGAGGAGTGGTATAGAAATTTATTCTTCTTATGAGAATTCAGATGATGATATGGGTATAGAATATAGAGCTAATATTGAGTATGCAAAACAATAATCTATTCGCGATATACATATGGCCGAGCAAGGCTTTAGAGGAAGAAGTTTTAGACCATCTATCCAAAAAGGTGGTACATCTAGGGGTTTGATGCGGTCACATAGTGTGAAAGAATCTTGGGATAAATTCTCAATAAAATCACAAAAGTTGATGGGCAAAGAAAAAGATCTTGAAATAGAAGAGATAGATCCTCCAATGTATCGGAATAGAGAAGTGAAGCAAGTCAAGCTAACTCATATGTGGAATCCTAAAAGTGGACAAAGTCGAAAAATCATGCTATTGCAAAGCATTTCATTTATGAGAATATTCTGCCAAGCAAAGCTCAAGGTCATTTTTACCAATTGATGATTGATGAAATTACTTTAGCTGGAGTGGGTGTGAAAGGGCCAACCCCATATGAGATTGACGGGCCATTACTAGATAATGAGATAGATGAACTGAAAGAGTACATTGACCAATTCAAAAAGAAGTGAGAGATTTATGGAGTGACAATCATGTGTGATAGATGGACATCCACCACAAGATTATCTATCATCAACTTCTTGATTTATTGTGATGGAAAAGTTGTCTTCCACAAGTCAATTGATAGTTTTGGCCATGATAAGGATGCTAACTATATTTTGGGGTTGATGGATGTTGTTGTTGAGGAGATTGAAGAGAAATACGTGATTCAGATTATTACAGATAATGAAAGTGCGTACAAAAAAGCTGGTGAAATGTTGATGGAAAGAAGACCACACTTATATTGGACTCCTTGTGCTGCCCACTCTCTGGATTTGATTTTGCATGATTTTTTCAAGATTGAAACAATTCAAAATGTGCTAGAGCAAGCTAAAAAAGTGATCAATTTTATCTACAATCATAATAGAGTCTTAAATATAATGAGAACATTTTGTTCAGGGGAATTAATTCGGCCAAGACAAACAAGATTTGCCACTAATTATATTGCCCTACAAAGTATTTTGGAACAGAAAAATGACTTGCAAAGGATGTTTACTTCAGAAGATTGGTCTAAGACTGCGGCAGCAAATGATCCAGTTGGAAAGCGAGTTGAAGGGACGATTCTAAATCCTAAACTTTGGGAGAACGCCAAAAATGTGTTGAATATGCATACACCTATTGCAAGAGTTCTAAGAATAGTAGATGAGGAAAGAAAAGCAACAATGTCATATGTATATGAAGCAGTGAAACGAGCAAGACAAGCTGTCAAAGATGTGGCTCCTAATCGTGCAAAATATATCTTGGCATCATTTATGCTCGATGGAAAAAACAAATCATTCAACATATTCATATGGCAGGTAAACTTATTGTTTACAAATTTATATTTTTATTATTGATAAGTGTTATCATTTATAAGTGTTATCGTTATTTATATTGTGTAGTTTATTACTTGAACCCCACATACCATTATGAAGAAGATGTTGGTGTGTTAGAAAATTTGTTGGGTTTGCTTCGGATCGTTGTGTCTAGATTAGAGACAAATCTAAACAAGACTGCTGAAACATTTGCAGAGGTAATATTTTAGTATTTCAATCTTAGTTTACAAATGTACAAATTAATATATAACATCAACGTATCCATGATATTTAGGTAAAAAAATTCAGGAGGCCATGTATTGTTTTGCTGACCAAGCTGCAATTAGAGGAAGAACAAAAAGTGATCCAGGTAATTAAATCGATTATTTACACTTATATTTTGATCTCATGATTTTCTATTTCTATTTTTCTTTAAGGTTTTAATATGTTTATTATTATTATGCAGCTGAATGGTGGTTTATGTACGGGACTGATGCTCCAAATTTGAGAAAAATAGCTATGAGAATATTGTCGCAAACAACCTCATCTAGTGGTTGTGAGAGAAATAGGAGCACATTCGCTCTCATTCATACTAAAGTGCAGAATCGACTCAATTATCAAAAGTTAAAAAGGCTGGTGTTTGCACAATATAACATGAGGTTGAAATTAAAGCACCTTATGAAGAACAAAAAAGGGTATGAATTCAAACATATAGACTTAACCATTGTTTTTTAGAAAGACGAAGGTATTTCGGAGTGGTTAGATATTCTTGGTGATGTACTTTTAGATGAATTTGATGATGATGGACAACCAACAAGACCAAACACTTTCCTGACAACATGGGCAAATCATTTTTCCGATGACGATGGAGGGATAGGCCTAAGTCAAAGTGTTGTGCCACCACGAAAATCAAGATCCAAAATAAGTAGAGAATGATCAAGTAAAACAATGGATGATGAAGAGTTTGACAGATTAATGAAAAGTCCACCAAGACGTAAGCAACCTATCATTGTCACTAGTAGTTCTGAGAATGATCATAATGGTAATGATAGCAATGATAATAGTGGTGAAGATGATGATGAAGATAATGGTGGTGGTGGTACTGGAGATGGTGACAACGAAAGTGGTGATAGTCATGGACATGGAGGCGATGGAGGTGGTGGTGATGGAGGTACGAGAAGTCAAAGTCCGCATAGAATTGTATTCACTGTAGAGGAAGAATTTACACATGCTACACAAGATAAAGATCATGGCTCTCGACGAATGTTTCAATATGAACGACTCTTAAAATCAACTTGAGATCGTCAACGTGAGCGTACTCAAAATCCGATCACTGCACATGGTATGGGTGCTATTAGGCATGGAGCTAATATGATTAATGATGATTTTTCTACTATTATGAGTATAAGTGGAAGTGGAAGTGAACACTACAATTATGGTTCGTCATCTTCATAAGGTTATGGTTCTGGACATGACATTCCCTTATATGATTATGGATCGGGGTATGACACACGAGGATACGAATATAGATCATCAACATATGGTTATGGATCTAGCTATGACTCCCAAACATCCTCCTCATATAAACAAGATGAAGGCTAGCCAGAAATCAATGCATTCGTCCCCAACAGATTGGATGTAGTGTTGCAAACTATTAGAGGTTTGGGAGAGAATATAATTTATATTATCGTAATAATATGAGTTGGAGTAATTATTGTCATCATATTTATGCCACATATAGAGTTTCTCTAAGTAGCTATCTAGAGCCTACACCGATGTATGAGTCTGCTCGACACTCCACGGGGAGATGGACGTAGCCATGTAAGTATGTACTCAGTAGCATTTTATGTGTATTATGAGACCTTAATATTATGTAAAAATATGTTTATTTGATAAAAATTAAGTGTTTGAAACTAATTTAAATGATTTTTGCCTCATGTCAAGCTTTTTTTTTCCTTCAATTTAAATTTATTCTTGTATAAATGAATGCTAACCCAATAAATATGTTGAATAACTTGAATTAATCAATTGTTTAGCTTATCTTTATAGATTAATAGATTGCATTTGTATTTCCACGCGTTTCTATATTTTTTCTGCATTTTCGAAACGTTTTCGCTTTTGAGCTGACCGAAACGATACTTCAAAACGAAATTTCGATCCTTGGTTGGAACTAAAGCAAAAGATTCTATTAGAGCTCAGACTAAATGTTCAAACTAGTGCAATGCAACAATATCATTATATAAGCAGCAGTTGTACGACAATCAGTTCTGATCTGAAGTGTGCATGCTCCATGTCAAACATTTCCTCATGCATGTTAGGTGAGTAAGGAGCAATTTGATACAGTATCGGCTTTATTAAGGGACCACAGAAGTCAACAAAAGTAATGCCACAGAGATACAATGCAAAAGGTGACTTATATTAGAATCACCAGGACAATAACTTCACACCTTATTCAGCTGCATCATCAAAACTATAAATCCTAACAAATTCTGAAGTAAAAATATTCAAAAGTATAACAAATTCTGAAGTAAAAATATGCTTCTTTGCTATCGTTCAGATGAATTGTCAAATCATAAGAAATAAATATCAAATAGGCACAAAAAAGAGTTAATTGTGCTAAATTGCCTCTGTTGTTCTTATCTCCCTACAAATTACCCTGTGATGGTGACTCGATGAACAAAGCACTACTCAAGGGCATTTACCCCATTTCTCAAGCTAATCATAACCCTTGAATGAGCTTTAACCACTCAATCATCTGATGATGTCATTATCCGAGGGATGAGGTGAAGATCACATGAGAATTGTTTAGATCAATTAATTTAGTCCATATTGAGAAACTCAATAGGCTACTGCTGTGTTTTATGCTGCTGTGAATTATTCTTTATAGACATTGGCACATTGCAAGTATTTTAGTAGTGAATAATAGATCAATGTGTTTGATACTTTTTGTTTTAGCAGGTTTTCCTGTGTCTTGTCCTGGGGGAAATTTCTTCCATTTGACATTATCCAAGTGTCAAATTTGAGAAGAGAAGTCTTCACTCTTGCTCAACATTCCCTCCTACATGGACCACATGGGGAGAACATATTGAGGTACTTTAAATGATAAAAGTTTTTTCATTAAAAAATATATGATCATAATTGCAAGGAATAGTTCTAGACAATCATAAATAGAATGCATAGGGTCTCTATTAAGTTCCACAAGTTTGTCATGTCAGAAATTATTTCTTAAAAGGATGAACTGCAATCCAACATTAGTTAAGCTAATGATCTATGCGTAGGGACATCTTTCTCAATTTTCACCAGAAAGTCTATCTTATAAATTATTTATCTACTTCTGTAGCTTTTCTTTTAAAGATAAAGACTCTGAGAGATCAGAAAAAACATTTTGACATTATTAGTTTTATGTTACAGAACAGTAGTGTACTTGGGACATTCATACCAATATGCAAAATCAAGGTTGTCTAGTAACTATGAGGCATTCAGCACACAAATTCCTACATGCAATCTAAACAGTAAATTGTTAGAAGTTGTCCATCCTCTTACCCAACAGTCAGAAGAATTAATTCCCACGCTGATTATTTTACAATAATGTGTACATCAAAGCTGCTTCTCGACATCAACGCTGCTTCTTATGTTGTGATATATAATATCACAACATAATTATTTGAACATGAAGACATACACTATGTTGAAATATAAATACTTAAGTTATACCCTCTCAAATAGCTTAAATTTTTAGAGTAGATGGTTGTTTAATATGGTATCAGAACAGGAGGTCATGCGTTCGAATTTCGCCGCCGCCATAATTATTAAAAGATTTTCCCGTGCTAGGTTCAAAATCTAGCCTCTGCACGTGAGAGGGTGTTTTGAAATATAAATACTTAAGTTATACCCTCTCCAATAACTTCAATTTTTAGAGTAGATAGTTGTTTAACACATTGTGAGACTTTTGACCTGTCCAAATGTGTCCAAACCACCTAACATTATTTTCTCTTAACTTTTCTCCTAGGTGCTACTTGTAACTCTATACGAATATATCCGCAAAATTAGAGAGGAGAATAATCTCAACTTCTTTCTTTGGCCCAGTTAAGTTTAGAGAGTTAACACACTATTAGAGAGGCAGAGAGTGGTCGAACTTAATTATACCTCACTAACAACTTGTATTTATAGTCATCTTGTAAACATATAAAGCACGAGTATATCCTTAAAAGGTAATTACATAATAATATTTTCAACACTCTCCCTCAAATTAGACTATATATATCATATAAATCCAAGCTTGGAACAAATAGTTATAATACGAGTATGACTCAATCTTTTGGTAAACATGTTTGCAAGTTAATCCTCAGATCTCACAAATGGAGTTGTAATATCTCCAGCTATTATATTGTCTAGTGACAATCAACTTTGATACATTTTGTCCTCTCATGAAATACTGGATTAGTAACAATATGAATAGTTGTCTAATTATCACAAAACAATTGTAAAAGAGACTCAACTGGAAAGTCAATTTCCTGAAGAAAGGGTAATAATCATGTCAACTCACTAGTTGTATGTGTCATAATTCTATACTCAACCTCAGCACCAGATCTTCCTACCATTGTTTGTTTCGTTCTTGTCCATATGATAACATTACCTTCCCAGAAAGTACAATAACCAATGGTTGATCTCAGATCTGAGGGCAAAAACAGTCAAATCAGCATCTTAAAAACCTTCCACTCTAAGATTTCCATTAGCTCGATACAACTCAAGACCAAGTGCTCATTTGAAGTATCAAAGAATGCGAGTGACTGCCTTCCAATGTGGAACTCTAGGGCATCCCATATGCTAACTTACCACAACAACTGCATAGGCAATATCCAGTTGGGTAAGAGTGAGATAATTGAGCTTCCCAACCACCCCACGATACCGACCTGAATTCTCAACCAGTGCACCGTCATCCATCAACAACTTCTAGTTCGAATCTATAGGAACATCAATTGGTCTGCCACCCATCAACCCCACTTCTTCTAATGTGTCAAGTACATATTTTCTTTGAGACAAACAAATACTCTACTTAAATCTAACAACCTCAATACATAAGAGGTTCTTAAGTTTTCCTAGGTCTTTAGTGTGAAATCGGTCTTGCAAAAAAGTTTTTAACTTGACAATACCCTCAAAATCATTACCAGTAAATTAGTAATGACAATATCATTCACATAAACAACCAATAAAATATACCATGCATCAGTCTATCTTTGAAAGGAAGAGCGGCCTATTTGACATTGAAGAAAACCAAACTCTAAAACTACATACGAAAACTTACTAAGTCATGACATCAATGACTACTTCAAATCATACACAAATTTTTTTAACTGAAACACACTCTTACAATACTCTCCTTGAGCAGTAAACCACGGTGGCTGCTCTATGTAAACCTCCCCAGCTAAGTCACCGTGTAAGAATGCATTTTTGACATCTAAATGACACAAAGGTAAATCAAGATTAACAGTCAAAGAAATTAATACACGAATAGTAGAGATTTTGATAACAGGAAAAAAAGTCTCTTTATAATCAACACCATAAATTTTAGTAAAGTCCTTAGCAACAAGACGGGCTTTGAGATCCTCAATAGAATCATTTGGATTAATTTTAATTGTATACACACATCGACAATCAAAAATCCGTTTACCAAGGGATAATGGAACAAGATCTCAAGTCTCATTATGATGCAAGGCATCCATCTCCACTTTCATAGTTTTCCTCCAACTCAGATCAAACAACACACCCAATAAGTTCTTAGGAATAGAGATAGTAAACAGTTGAAAGGTAAAACAAGAGAAGACAAGAGACAAGGTATCATAAGAAGCAAATTTAGCAATTGGATGATTAGTAACACACAATCGAATACCTTTCCAAAGAGCAATAGGTAAAATGTCGAAAGTACCCGATGGACTAAAATTAGGACACGGTAAGGGCACCTCAGTTGATGATCGCATACAACAACAGTATACATGAAGCAGACAAATAAATGGTAGCACAGTAGACAACGGAATAGCCGGTGGTAAAGGAAGGCGCGATGGTGTAGTGAACAACCCAAAGTCAAGATCTTAAGGCGGAGCAAGAGCTAAAAAATACAAAACAAATTCAATAAATGTGACATTAGTACTAGTAAAGTACCAACGAAAATGAGACCACGGGAACGATGCCCATTCTATGTGCAGGAATATCCAAGAAAGACACATTTGATAGCAAGAGAGTAAAGTTTATCAAACTCAGGTCTCAAGTTGTGAATATAACACATACCCAAAAAAACTTAGGAGTTAAGAAAAATAAGGACGTATCAGAAAACAGAATATAGACTTTTTCCAATTAACACAGAAGATGATATATGATTAATAAGATGAAAAATATTGAAAACAACATCACTTCGAAAACAAGAAACATTCATCTGAATAATAGTGCACGGATACTACCAACAGATAACGGTTCTTTCACTCAGCGAGTTCATTTTGCTGAGATGTGTAAGTACAGAAAATCTGATGAATAATACCAGTTTTACGAAGATAAGTCGAAAAAATATCAGATTCATATTCACGAGTATTATCATAATGTAGAACACGAATATGATAACTATACTGGGTTCTTAGTTCTTTACAAAATGTCTCAAATATAAAAAATAATTCAGAATGAGCTTTCATAAGAAATATGTAAGTCACATGAGAATAATCATCCATAAATGACACAAAATAAGAAAATTTATTAATAAAATATTCTTTATTGGACCCTATACATCAGAATGCACAAATTCAAATGGACTAAACACACGGTTATTAACTCTAGATTGAAATGATACACGGTGATACTTACTAAATTGACAAGCTTCACAAGACATAGACAACACATAACTAAGGTTGAAAACTTGATGCTTCATATTCTAGAGGAAGGGATGACCAAGACAACAATACTACTGAAAAAGAGATGACAAGCTCTAAAGTACCCAAGAAGGTGGATGAAAGTCAAAGTAATAGCGACCACCAACTTCATGTCTCGCACCAATCTTCCTCTTCATTTGAAGATTCGAAAACACACAATAAGAGGAATAAAATGTTACTGAACAATTAATTGAGCAGGTAATTTTTCTAATAGAAAGTAAACTAAAAAGAAAGTGATAAACAAATAAAACAAATGATAAGGATACAGTAGGACTCAGTGTTATTTAAGGCGTAAAGCGAAACGAAGCGACCAAGGCTCCTAACGCCTAGGCGAGAATCGAGAAGTGAGAAGCGAAGCGACACGCTTTACCGAAGCAAAGCGAACAGTTTAAAAAAAACATATATTTTTTAGTTTAATTACTTCTAAACATCTAAATTCTAATTTTATATATACTAAATATTTAAATGCAAGTAAAACCATAAACATTTAAATTAAAACAAACACTAATAATATCTCAAATTTTAATAACAATCATAGCTTAAACATTTAAATGCAAACAAACACTAATAATATCTCAAATCCTAATATTTAAAAATGTAAGTCACACAATTGAAGCAACAAAAGAAACCATCTCAAGGACTTAGAAATCAATCCTCATTACTAAAGAAACCATCTTCTTCATTATCCTTAGATTCATATCCCTCTGTATCCTCCTCCTCTGCCTCATCTGAAATTATGTCTTCCTCATCTATGAGTCCAGTGGTCGATCTTGTCAACCTTGATGATACCCTAGTAGATGGTGTTGATCTAGTCCATTGGCTACTTTCCTGAATTCCAGAAGCTCGAGCAACTTCAACCCAAATCAAAGTATCATCACCAAACACAAGCTCATCATCTTCATATATTTTTGCATCCATTCTCCCAGTCAACCACTCATTGCTATCATCAATATCCTTCAAAGATATTGGATCAATTGTGTCACGGGAATCATATCGGCGTCTCAAAGCTCTATTATACTTAACAAACACTAGATCATTGAGACGAGATTGAGCTAGTCTATTTCTTTTTTTTGTATGTATCTGCAATAATTTATTAACAATTCATTAAAATTTATAATAAGATAAAAAAAATGTAATTAAAGAGGTTTGAGGATGATACTCACATGTTCAAACACACTCCAATTTCGCTCACAACCAGATGCACAACAAGTAAGACTTAAAAAAAAAATTTGCAAAGCTTTGCAAATTTGGAATTGCAGACCCGTATGCACTCCACCAATCAGCTGAAAAAAATAAATAACAATTAATTAACTAACATCTTTATACGAAGATAATGAAAGAAGCTTGTGGGATAACATAGATTACCTGGTGCCCTCGTTGTTCTTTGTCTAACCGGCATGGGCAACTTAAAGAGGTTTTCACCTTTCATATAAACACTCAACTCTTGACCAATTTTATCTTGTATCGCAAGATTTGGGACCAACCTTTCTAAACATTTATATAGGTCATTCATGACTTCTTGATCTTTCTCAACCTCTGGATTGGAATAGAAAAACTCTGGGTTCAAAAAATACCCAGTTGCATGCAAAGGACGATGCAATTGAATTTTCCACCTTCGGTCAATGATTTCAAAGATGTGTTTGTACTTATCTTCATTGTCATTAAAAGAATTAGCAATCGCTTCTTTAGCCCGGTCTATAGCTTCATAAATGTACCTCATGAGAGCCTTCTTCTCACCATCAACCAATCGAAGCACACGAACAAGAGAGTCTGTAAGCTTAAGAGAGTAAACATTATTCCAAAATGAAGGCATATAATGATTTGTGTTCTCCTTTTGCCTTGTTCTTTTGCCCATTTGCTTGTAGTCCATTCCTCTGAAGTGAACATTTTTCTCAAGTTACCTTTTTATTGGTTGATCCTTGTTAGAGTAAGAAAAGTCGTAGCCAATCTAGTTTTTGCGGGCTTGATCAACTCCTTTGATCGGGTAAATCATCTCATCATATTTAACAGAGTTGGACGGTTATAAATATAACCGTGTAATGCTATTCCTCTCTCAAATGTTCTCTTGAAGTTTGGCAACTTGAAGATATCTTCCAACATCAAGTCCAAGTAGTATGCAGCACATGACGTCCAATATAGGTTGGGTCGTTTTGCCTCCAAAAACTTACCTATTAAATAAAGATTTTTTATCAACTAGTGTGCATAAAAAAATTCAATATAACAAGTAGTTATCTTTCTTTTTCAAGAAGCTCATACCTACGAACACATTTGCTGCCGCACTATCAGTGATAATTTGGACCACATTAACTTCACCAATACGCTCCACAAAATTATTAAGCAATTCATACATTTTTTGTCCATCCTTTGAGTATGCAGAAGCATCAATAGATTCAAAAAATATTTTGGACAATTCACTAAGAAATTAATCAAAGTTCTCCCTTTTTGGTCAGTCCATCCATCGGCTATTATGGAACATCCATATTTTGCCCAATCCTCTTGGTGATCTTTCATCAATGTCTTGACATGCCCTACTTCTTTGTTGAGCAATGGGACCTGAATCTCATGGTAAGAAGGGGGTTTCAAACCAGGGTCATATTGTCCAACAGCTTCAAACATTGCCGCAAAACTTTCATAGTTCACAACATTAAAGGGAATTCCCGTGTCATACATTCATCAGGCAAATGCTGTGATGGCTCTTTCTCTTATTTCCTTTTTAAAAGGATCATTGACATCAATCTTCGTTTGTCCCCCCTTGGTCTTTCGATTTGCCCCACAACATTCAGATTAGGGGTAAAGTATACATCCATAGGCCCTTTTTGTCTTGACTTTTTTAGTCTAGATGTGGCTTATGTAGAACCTTGACTAGAATTAGTCATGGATCTTTTACGATGCGCAACAAGCTCTACAATATCATCTTCATCCTCCTCTAAGTCATTAGGCATGTCATCAAAATCGGGAACCATGTTCATTAGATTCTTTTCTTCCATTTTTTTAGCCATATATTCTCTAATCTCCTCCCTAACATGAGCAGGACATTTTGGACAAGTAATAACACCCGTAAAGTTCCCCGCAAGGTGTTGCTTGACCTGATAGACACCTCCATTTGACTCTTTTTCACAAAAATTACATTTGAACTTGTTTGAATTTTGAGGATTTACCAAGTGTGCATATTTTCATGCCGGATCTTTTTTGTTCCCTTCGGATGACGATGTCATTTATTTGTTTATGAATAACACTATCACACTACAATCAAAGGAACAAAACACATTCACATGTATTGAATCACATTTCATAATAGTTATAAACAATTTCATATTGACTGGACAGCAAAAGAAGTAGAATCAGAACAGCAGCAGAATCAGCAAAAAAAAGAAGCAGAAAAAAAAAACAGAAGCAAAACAAGAGCAAAATCAATTGGAAACAATTTTGTATGTACTGAATAACAGGAGCACATTCACAATTTCATATTGACTGGACTGGACAACAACACAAGGAAAAAGCAAAAGAAAAAAACAGAAGCAGAATGATAAAAAAAAAAGGAGCAGCATCGTTATGAAAACAGAAGCACAATCAGCGAAAAAAATGAAAACAGAATCAAGTTGTGAAGCACAATCAGAAAAAAAAATACCAGAAGGAAACACCAGCATAATCAGTTACAAAGGAGCACAAGAGAGAAGAAGAGAAAAAAAAAAAGAGAAATAGAAGAGAGAAGAAAAAGAGGAGACTAACCTAGGATCGTCTCTATTCAGTCTCCAGCGATCGTCTCTGTCCAGCCCAGCGATCGTCTCTGCCAGCCTAGCGATCGTGCAGGAGCAGCGATCGTGTATAAGCAACGATCGTGTTTGTACTGTGTGCAGCGATCGTGTATGAGTAACGAGCAATGAACCCCTGTCCAGTGAAGCCCTGTGTCCAGCGATCGTGTGGGAATAGGAACAGCGAAGACAATCTGATACAAATTAGGGCTTTGGGTTGAATTTATTGGATAAGGGAATAATTCGGTGTATCAAAATCATATAATTTTTTTTTCAATTGCCAAATCTAACGGTGCATAAAAAAATAAAACATCTTCGCCTGGAGTGCCTTAGGCGTTCGCTTCTTCGCCTTTAAATTAAGCAAAAAACAAACGCTTTTCTCGCTTTTTCTTCGCTTCACTGACGTTCGTTTCGCCTGGGGTCTTCTAGGCAAGATAGCCTCGTCTCGCTTCTCGCTTCTTACCTAGGCAAGCGCCTAGGCACGCTTTTCAAAATGCTGGTAGGACTTTATTGAATAGTCCTCAAATCTGAAACCTTAGAAGAAGTACCATTGGCAAGGTCACACTACATATGAAAGTAACAGAACGATAAGTAAGAAACATATCAGACAAACCAGTCATGTGGTCAAAAGCTATGATCTAGGGACTGCGGGTGGAGGATAGTAAACAAGTGAAAGCGATACCTAATTGGGCAAAAGTAGTAGTGGAAGAGGATGGAGCAACCTGCTGCCAAGACATGAACTAAACATATTCCTCTTGTTCGATAGTAACTAACTCAAAATCAAGCAAAGCGATCAAGATATGAGAGCAAGTAGAGAGAAAGTCTCATCCTGATAGGAGACCTGATTAGTAGCACCAAAAAGTTTGTCATGTAAATCCCAACAATAATCAAGAGTGTGAGCTCCACGACCACAATGAGTACAAGAATGAGGACTAATACGACCTCCAATATGGCCTCCACGACCACCGCAGTTGTCACGGTCACCCCAAGGACTATCTCTGTGGCCATTAGGAACAACAAGAGCCAAGTGATTAGTGGACAAGCCATGATTAATACTTGAACGCGAAAAACCAGTAGAAAAGGTAGCACGCTATAAACGAGAGAATACCTCAAGAAGAGATGAAAGACTAGAGTCATCCAAAATATAAGAGCGAATAGGCTCATATTCAAGTTTCGGACTAACCAGAAAACGAACATCATCTAAATTCTCACCTTGCTTCTACAAAACTGCCACATCAGTATTAAATGGGTGGTAGATCTTCAATTCCTTACAAACCCTCCAAACCTGAGAATAATACTCTTTGAGACTTTGAGACTCAGAGTACCCTACTCCAAACAAAAAATACCGTTTGCACACATCATGAGCACGAGTAAAATTACCAGTGTCAAAATACAAGGTAGCCAAGGGATCCCATATTTCTTTGGCCATGTCAATATAAAACAAAGTAGAACTAATATAGGTCTCAATGTTATTCAAAAGTATCTTCCTTAGGTTTAGTATCCACTAAATATTTTTAAAAAAAATATTATACACTCTAGGAACAATTGATTTCATTAAAGGAACCTAAAATAATACATACCGCTCCAAGTGCACTACCAGAGTAAACTATGATTTCAAAATGACTACTCTATATATACCACCATAGTAGCACTTTTAGATAGTTTACAGTGCTTTCAGGCTTTGATCTCCCTTCTGATCTTATTTATTTTAGAAAGGTAAATCAAAGTGTGTCATGCCAATTCATCTATATAGTGAAGTGCTCCCGAATCTCACAAAAACAAAATCTTCTTTTTTTCCATAATCGCTGACAAAGGATACATTACAACAAACCCTTTCCATATTTTTCCTATTCGTCTAACATATGCTAACAATTACATCAACCCCTTTCCTAAACAAGGCCTCTTAAGATGATACACACAATTAAGACAATAATATTAAAAGAACTAATACCTTATTGCTAGACTACAATAAAATTCACTTTTAATTTTCCTCCAAGTCAAAAACGGTGCAAAAGTGACGATATGCAGTTTGCTATAAAGTTAACCTAAAACAAAATATTTCAATGCAAAATTATGAAAATTAATGCCTAAAAGAGTTGCACAGGACAGTTGACAAGAAGCAGCAAAATTTCTTATAGTCTAATAAATAACATAGACACACTCCAAAATTTTGTATGTAGTAAGCAGATAGTATCCTCAAATGGATTTGACACACCCAAAAGTAGATGTCCATATTCGCCCCAAAAGAACAAATAGGTTTACAAAATCCAAACATGCTAGGAGGATACCAGTGCTAAAATCAAGATAGACAAATTTAAGAACTTAAATGAAACTAGGCTACTAAACTACCTCCATAAAAAATGTTTAAAAGAACCAACATTGGACTTCGTGAACCTTTAAGCAAATTTAATTTTTCATCAGGCATCCATAATGAGATTCCATACAGGCCAAAGATCACACTGCTATGAGCAGCCAACTTCTAACTCCATATATTAGATTCAAAAAATAACAAAAATTCCTATATTGTTGCCTTCAAGCAGATTTTAGACTCTCACAATCTTGTAATAAGCCAAAAGGCTTCAAGTGCATGTCCCACCATTGTTCTCGATCCTCTTAAAATTTCATATTTCAAAACTTGTGTCAACATTTTTAAAAATGCATCATATAGTTTTCTACGTTATAGTCCATCTGCTAGCTTTGGATTGCATAAACACATTTTGTCCTCACACTAGAACCTTTTTGTAATAATCAGTACTAGAAATTAGTGGTCAAATTTGAAGGGATTGTTGATATATGTCATTTCACAAACTATGAGGACTAGTACACAGCGAATGAATCGTTCAAACACTTGAACGATTAATGGTAGCGAACACACCCACTCAGCCATACATAAGAACCCATAAGTATCCTAAAATTCCCTAATACTACCAACGATTGCAAGGTTCAACAGCACAAGTCTTTGTCATCTACGCTACTCGTCATCAAACCACTGCATCAAAGAGTTCGCTGCAGGTTCTAAAAGTTACCACAAAACCATGGAATAAAAAAGAAACTGCTTTCATTTAAACTGCTGTTCCTGGCACCAATCAGAGACACCAAAAAAAATAAATTTACAAAATCAATTAATGGCGCATGATGTTCAATTATCCCCACCAAGCAAATAAATTGTAATTCCGAAAAACCAACCTTCAAGAACCATATCAAACACTTTTTCTTCAAATGTAAACACCACATCAAAAGAACCATCCGCTGCATTCTCTTGCCACCTCTGAGGTGCTGATTTGACAGAAATATTCCTCTTAAGCATTGGCAATATCCCATTACGCTTGTATCTGCACAATCATTATGGCATCACTTCCCTCAAAACGCTTACTTACTTACACCCACACACACACACAAATATGTACATGCATGCAGACATACATGTACATATACATATACACCATTGAACAGCCAAACCACATATATGAGTGTATTAAATCATATATGCACCGATATATGTGTGCCATTAAACTACTAATTGAAGCATTGAACTTTAAGCATAAAATTACAGATTCAATGTCATAAAAAACCATAAATAAGAAGAAAAAAATCGATGGATACCCTACATTTAACTTAAACAAAATATTGCCTTCTAAAGCATCAAAGAGACAAAAAGGAAAGATAAACATAGTTTACAAAATTCACAAAAGCTAACATGGTCTTAAATTTTGGTAAGTGAAAAAATCATAAATAAGAAAGATCATAAAAGATTAAAATTCAAACTCCTATTTTCTCAAGGATCATCGCCAATTTTTGAGACTCATTGGAGATGTAAACAGTCCTAATCTGAGATTATTTGTATTTAGTGGCTGTCCTCAGTTTGATCCCACGATGTCGAATTTTTCTTTTATTTTCCATCATATTCTCAGTAACCAAACATTTAATGAAATTCAAAATTTCTTTTGTTTTCTTCTGTTCCTTTCGCTTATTTCTTCGGAAACCAAACAGAGAGTACTATGAGATCAATAAAGAAAGAGAAAAACCTACAACTCGGGATCTTTGCGCCTGAGGTCATCAAACATATACTTGTAAGGAGTACCGAAGTCGTAGACGTTGGGTTCTCGGAGGGAAGGACCAGGAAGCTTAACGTGTTGCCCAGTTCCATACGATGACACATCGAAGCCCTCTCGTTTGAGGAGGGAATGAGCCTCCATGCTACGGTTCTGATTCGACGAACAAACCATGGCATATCGAAGTTTCATGGTTGATATCATTTTACCGATTCCCCGATGCAAAGCTCTGAATTGTAAACCTTCTCTGAAGTTTTTATAGACTCCACTTGTTGCAGCAGAGTAGTGTGCTTTGAAGTACATCTCATAATTTTTAAATATATAATTGACGAGGGCAAATATAAGTAGGCTCTGGACTCACTTCGGAGATTAAGCACAATTCATCAAAAGATAGGTTAAGTTTAGTCCAAGATTTTAGTTTGGTTTAAAGTTCAAGAGTCAATGTATGAATGAAAATTTATGGTGTAAATTTATATGAACGAGCAAAACGAAAGAATAGATAGGTAAGTATGGATCTGAACTACAAGACTCGTGAATCTTTAGGACAAAAACTCTACGGGATGATTTGCGCACAGAATATATAGTGGTTTATCGGCTCGGCAGCTCAACTAATCCACTCTTTAATAGAGTCTCTTACTTGAGGATCTGTATTATTAGGGAACGTGTTTTACAGGGGATAGTTGTATAGTTAGGGTTTTTTCTCTCGCAATGGAGACATTATACAATATTTATAGTGCAATTCATATTTCTAAGGGATCTACAACGAGATCTTTACCTTTTATATGTGGGATCTCTCTTGATATTAGGAGAGGATCTTGGTTAGTTGAGAGTTTTGTGTTTTGATTATAACCTCCTACCACCTGCTATTAGCTAGTTGTCTCCTTTGTATTTTCTTTATTGCCTTGTATGAAGAGAACTCAAGGTCTGGACCCCTAAGCTCTGGATGCATAGTTTGACCTCCCTTCCCGAGCTCATACTTAAAAAGTTCTTTTTAGGTATCATCAATTGCCCTAAGCCCTTAGCCTAAGTGGGCTTGGGTAGGGACTGAGCTGAGGTTTAATTAAGGTAGATCTTCACACGTTGACCTCGATTTGCGCGTGAACAGATTTTTGACGGTTTTAGGTAATCATTTTCTCCTTGTTTCTCATGCATGTTCTCCACTTCAATGACCCATGTACCGTTAGCTTTAAATGCCTTTGAGTTGATGGGAAATGTTTCTCATTTTGCTCTTCGAATTCTCTCTTTGGGCTTTTCTTCTTCCTTGCATCCCCTGTTTCCCCCAATCTGCTGGTGAACTTGGGGTTTTGCTAAATCTCATCCTTCCTCAAATTGGCTTGCAAGACACACTCTTTGTTTTTTGCTTTGAATTCTGGTTTGTCAACCACCCTTGTTTAGGTATGTTTCCTGTCCCTTATGCATTTCTTCGTTCTGGATCCCTCGAATTTGAGGTGGTTACTGTATTTCTAGACTTTTTGATTCCGCTACTTCAGGAACCTGGGTTATTCCTTGTCTCGTATTCCCCTCTTTTTGGACCCTTATTCCACTGCTAGGATTTTTCTTATCGGGCGCTGCTGCGTCGACCCCAGGATTCTTAGGGAGTGCTCAGTTAAAGTTCCCCTTCTCTATCGTTCCTTTAAACTTCTTTTTTCTTACCCAACTATGTCTACTTCTTCCGATGCCATAGGCTCGTCTATTTCCCTCATGGGAGACAAAATCTTCTAAAGTAGAGGATACTGATTTAGGAGACGTGGAAGAGGATAATGATAACTTTATTGGCGTTGATTCTATCGACATCGAGGAAAATGTTGAGGAGCCTCTTTCTTCATCCTCCCCAGTGTGTAAAAGTCCTAATAAAGGCAAAGCTAAGGTGAGCGACATAGGGATCTCAGGTAACGCTGCAAGTGTAGGGGCTGCCCCTAGAGCTGCAGAGCTCATAGGTTGCCAATGAAGTCTCTCCTCCTCAAATGAAAATCCTAGTTGCTCGCTTTGGTTTTCCTCTGGGTATGTAGTTCTAGTGCCTAAACGAATTTACTAGGTATGACTCTGAGTCCCTGAATGACTTGTTTCTTCGTAGCTTCTCTCGGGAACGGGCTCAAATTCCCTGTGCATCCCTTTATCAAGTCCGTCCTCCAGCACTTTCACTTCTACCATGCTCAAATCTCTCCTAACTTTTGGGGGTCCTGGTGGGTCTTCTGGTCTTCTTCAAGAAAAACCAAATTGGCACCCCTACTATTCCTCTACTCATGAAATTATTTAATGTTAACTTCAATTCGGGCGGTTTTTTGTACATTTCCAAATGGATGAATACGTCAGTCTTGATCACTGACCTGCCCAACTCTTATAAGAACTGGAAGATGCAGTTCTTCTTTGTGTCAGGAAAAGAGTGAGAATTTAATCCCAGTGATGCCACTAACTCTCTTCAAGTCTCGTGCTCCTGGCAGGTCCAATTAACCTAGGTAAGCTTAAGATTTCGAAAAAGGCCCCCTTTCTTTCTCTTATTGTTAGATGCTGAGTTCTTCTCCTTGTTGTCCCAAGTGTTCGTCCTGAGCTAGGAACAGAGGATAGGGGGTTTGCTTACCTTCAGAGATTGGAAATCAGAGAGGTATTCTACTTTGATCGATCATTCCGAGCTTACCAGGCTAGGTTTTAGCCCTCCTGAGGTGAGGATTAAGGCCTTCATTCCTCTTTCTATTACTGAGCTGAGGAGGCGATAGGTAATGTGTTTGTTCTCTACTACTAGTCCTTTTTTCCTTTCTTCTCTCTAACTCTTTATTTATTTCTTTGTCTTGGACATTTAGGCTCTTCTTCGATGGAACCCACTGCTAAGGATCGTCAAGCTAAATTGAATCAGTTGAGGAAAAGCAGGAGTGGGGGGAAATGTAAGGCAAAGGTAGGGATTGGCAGTAGTGTTGCTTTCTCTACCAAGGTTAGAGGTGCCCCTACTTTTTTCACTTCACCGCAAGTGGCACTAACCCCGTCGTTGGGCCCTCTGAATATCTCACGAACCTCTCTTCCTCTGGAGATTGTTTCTCCATCTTCCAGAGAGGTTCCTGATCAGGGTATAGTCCCGACCTCACCCTCTCTACAGAGGTTAAAAAGGCTTTGGAGATGGTTGCCAACATTCTGCCTAGGTCGGTCTCCTCTAGTTCAACCGCAAACCCTCTCAGCCACTTCTAAAGGGCTCCAAGGATGAGAAAGGAAAGCTTTCCAAGACTGGTGGGAGCTCCCTCATTGATAATGTGAAGCGCTACAGAAGTCATTGCCTCCATTATCCTAGAATATGATATCCAGAGGGCTGCAACTATGCCCTTGGGAACTTCCATTTTTACTACCTTGTTTGGCACTACTTCGGTAGGTTTTTGATTTCTCGAATTGCTCCTTTACCTTGCGTCATTCACTCGTGCTAACTTCAGTTTTTTGGGTGGTATTTTCTCCTAGATGGCCATTCATGTAAGTGGCTTATTGAAGAGGATCTAGGCTCTAGAGGGCTTTGTTAAAGCTTCTAAGGCTTTTGAGCTCAAGGTTGTCGAGCTGTCCTTTGAAAATAGCGACCTCAAAGCCCAGGTTCAGGACTTGCAGGTGAGAGGCAAACCTTTATTATCAATGAATTAGAGGCTGAGAAAGAGAACGTTGAGGGCGAGGGCAAGCACACCAAGGAGAAGCTTAGGAAAACCAAAGAGGAGCTTAGGAGGAAGACAGATGACTGGATCAAGGCCAGTCAAGAGGCTCTTGAGGCCTTAAGTTTTTATAGGGGCATGAAAAGGGAATATGACGTTTTGGCAGAAGTGAATGATGCTATTCGGGATGAGCTCGAGGTGCAGAAAGCTACTGCTAAAAAGAAAGACGATCTAATTGCTAAGTTGGTTGACAACGTCAGTACTTAGTGGGCCACAGGGTGGCTTGTTTTCCAAGACCAAGCTGAGTAGACTTATCCTGGTTTGAACTTCACTTTTGACATCCCAACTAAGGAGGAGACAGAGGTGCCTAGTACAGAGGGTGAGGATGGTGCCTTGGTCCACCCTGCTCCTGAGACAACTCTTAAAGGTACTGAGGTGCTTATCCCATCTACTGAGGTCTCGGCTCAGAATGTTCTTACTTCTTCAGATGTCTCTACAGCCCTTACCTCTGTGAATGTCTTTGCTCCTGTGACAGTTGGGCTCCCTGCTGCTTTTTTGTTGTCCCTCTTTCTACTGACTTAATGACAAGAGCTTTAACTAAGGTTGAGGTCCCTGCTCCCTTGCCTGTCCTTGATCTCCTAGAGACTTCGATTACTATTCTGTCAGACACTTCACCTTTAGAAACTTCAACTGCTCACCTGTCAGGGACTCCACCTACTGAGCTGTCAGGCTCTCTTCTTCCCGCTGCTAGAGATTCCTATGGCTCCCTTCTTTTACATAGACTTAAAGGTTTTTTTTTTATTTCCATAGGGGAATATACCAAGTGTACCTACAAACTATTTTTCTGAATTAATAATGTAAATACCCACTGTTTTTGGGTCATACTACTTTGCTTTCTACTCCCCTTGCACCTCTTGCTTCGAGGAGTACTTCAGCTTTATTCTTGAAGCAAAATTGTTGAGTGTGGTGAAGTTGACAGGCTAGTGATGTGTTAATTTGAGGTCCCACGCAAAGAGGACTTGGTTCTCCTTGAGGTTGTTTTGCCAAGATATATTAAAGAGTCGAAGGGCTAAAGAGTTGCTGGATCACTGAGGTCGTACCCTTGTAGAGCTCTGCCTATTATTTGGTGCCCTCAAGAGGCCACTGGATAGTGGTATTGACATTCCTCACAGTGACAAGAGATTTGCTGGATTTGGCAAAGAGAGTAAGCAACTTGATGCTGAGGTTTGTTGTAAAACCCGGGTAATTTGAATTTTTATGAATAAAGGACAAAAAGGTAAATTATCTCTATGGTACGGGTTGTTAACCTGAGGTTTTTTAGAGCTTGGATGATGAAACGGACCTCACCGTTGGATTCATTTCGCGAAATCTAGTTACCATGTCAAATTTTGTTGGATTACGAGATAGTTAAAATTTTTTACGTTTTACGAGACGGTCGGGCCTCGGGTGACCCAAAAATAATTTTTTTTATTAATTTTTTGAAATTTGGGAAATAAATGAAGGCAAGTAAAAATAAAAATATTTTTAACTTAAACCAGAGCAAAATTTAATCGTTTTGGGATGAAAACGAACCCGAAAAAAAAGAAGGACATGTGGCGTGTTGTGAACCAAGTATTTAGAAAATATAAATAGGGGAGAAAATCAGATTTTTTCCCCAATTCACAGTCGATACACACCCGATAGAGAAGAGAGGGAAAGGATAAGAGAGCTCCAACTTCTTTCTACGATCTACAGAGCTAGAGAGCTCGAATCTACTCGGACAAATAACTAAAATCGGTCTCCTCGACAAGGGCTACGCATACATACAAAAAACGAGGGCTTTCATCGAGGGTTGAAAAACCAAAAATTTGGAGAGTGGTGATTCAAGTTCGTTTTGGGCTCTTGGAGTTCTCAAAGGTCATCCTCTACGCTTTAAGAGGTAAGGTTTTCACCTACTTAGGTTTATTTACTACCTACAATGTTATATTAAAATGGGTAGGTTGATAGATATGTATATCACTTGCCTATTAAAGAGATTTTGGTGAAATGGGTATTAAAAATTGGGTAGATAAAATTTTATTTTTAAATAGGTATGTAAAAATTATTTAATGTAATTTCTTAACCTATGTGAATTGTGGGCATGCTATGCGTTTATCATAATGCCTTGAGAAATTGAGTGTGTTATTGCTTCATATGTGATGACATGCTTGGGCTTTGCTTCTAAATAAAATGTTGATATGTACATGTTTATATATCGACATTGTGAAGAATGATGAAAATTATATGCTTATGATATAATCTGTCATGAGATATGTGAAATGCTTTGGAATGGTTCATATGTCACTCATAGTATATTGAACATTGTATTATAGTTGCAATGAGACATCATATTGCATTTGCACGAGAACATCGCATTATGTGGGTGTGTGTGCATGGTTAGCATAAACACCACAATTAGTGAATGACGGGTAGGCTCGAGTAAGCTGAGTCAAAGATTTGGTTGAGTTGCACGGTTTGCATGATAAAGAGGGTAGGGGTTAGCAAAAAGGGCTAGAAGATCTCTCAGGTGCAAGACCCGGTGATTTAGATACGCATTACATTGGTTCAAGTCTATAAAGTGTGTCAGTGTACGTGAAACCGTGGGTGGAAGTCCATAAATTTCGTGTCGGTTGGGTACCGTTGGTGTTAGTCCATAAATACTCATCCCACGAAAGACCCTGAATTGGTAAATGTCATTTGACGTGTAACATAGATGACAGGTTCATACACGTTGACACTTACACATGTTGGAGAGTTGGGAAAGGCACAGGTTGAGTTGCATGAGTGAGTCTCATCTCATTTCACATCTCATTTCATGACATGACATGATGAATTCCAACATTGGATGCATATTCTTGCTTGGAATGTTATGAGTTGTTGAATGTTGCATGTGAACATTTCATATGCATTTAGGTTGGGGAGTAACCTCTATAGGAGATACCCTATTGAGTGTAGCTCATCCTTCGTGGAAAAATATTTCAGGTGCGGTGTTCACACAGGCGGATGGCTCCCATTTCAAGGCCCAAGGATGAAGAAAGCCGACTTGTGATTTTTATGGGTTATTTTGTAAAGTTTTAGTGAAAATTTCATTTTGATGTGTAAATATATGGAATTGATTGTAATGGAACTTGTACAAAATGTGTTTTATGTGAAAAATCTTATTGAACATATATTGGATGATTGTGGGAAGGTTTGGAATGAATTAGAAATGCAAAACAGGTGAAACAAGCAAAACTGAGCAAATAGTACCAGTACACAAGAGTACTGGTACAGTGTACCGGTACTCTTTCCAAAAATTTGAAATTTTAAAAATGTTTTGCCAAGCTTTTGGGCTATGCATTCCTTCTTTCAAATGTTATAAATGGACAATAATGGAATACAAATTGTGGTATATTGGTCCTTGGGGGGAGCCAATGGAAATATGAACACGGGTTGCACTGATGGGTTAAGATTCCGGTTAAAGGGGGATGTCATGAACGTGGTGTCGGGATATACGATATTCATGGGTGCTTCCACGGGTTGATGGGTTATTAATGGACTTATAAATGACTCCCGATTTTTGGGGTGTCACATTTGTTGTAGGCAGGTTCGCAGAGGCCATGTCACTATATTCATGAAGGCTTTGATGAGATATGAGCCTGAGAAATACTAGCCCCATTTCAACCAGAATATGAAGGAGGGTCTTGTGATAGACAGCCTTGAGTAGATGTACAAAAAGGTCCATGCAGCCAAACGGGCTGGCCTTCAAATTTGAGAAGTCTCTACAGGGGCACAAGAGGCATAACCTAAAGAAGCTTACTTATGAATGAGGGAAGATTGTGCAAGTAGGCTCCCCTTCGGTTGGGCTAAAGACCTTTTAGCCCGAGGTTGTACTTGCCTTGAATTGCTTTGATGATGCTCTAAGTCGTAGCTTCAAGGGTTAAACACCAACTCTTTCTTTACCACACATGCTCGCCTACTTTCTAAAATTGTAACTGCCATTATAATTTTGAAAACTGAAAGGATCACCGACAATTCTATTCTCTTCCGCTGGGCAGAAACTCTTGAAGTTGCTTTTAGAGACAGAGAAGGAGAGAGATGAGCTGAAGGAGGAGAATACGTGCCTAAGGGAAAAGCTAGTTGAGCTAAAGCGGCAACTTATAGGGAATTAAAAGTTTTCCTTGTTCTTCTCTTTTGCTTTCTTAATTGTAATGTTTTAGAAACTATTTCCCTTGTTTTACTTGATTGTTGGGTTTCCCTCTGCTAGTTGCTATCCTTGTGATTTTATTTCGGACTTAGTGAACCTTGTCACATACTTATGAGCCACAGAGCTCATCTCAATTTTTATGAGCTGAAGAGTTCATCTTAAGTTTATGAGATGGAAAGCTCATCTTGAGCCACAGAGCTCATTGTTGATTCACGAGCTGAAGTGATCGTTTGTTTTATGAGCTGAAGAGCTCATCTGAGTTTTATAAGTTGAGGATCTCATTTTAGTTTTATGAGCTGAGAAACTCATCTTAGTTTTATGGGTTGAGGAGCCCATCTTAGTTTTATGAGCTGAGGAGCTCATCTTAGTTTTTATGAGCTGAGGAGCTCATCTTAATTTAATGACCCGAGGAACTCATCTTAGTTTTATGAGCTGAAGAGCTTATCTTAATTTTATGAGCTGAGGAGCTCATCTTAATTTTTATGAGCTGAAGAGCTCATCTTAATTTTATGAGCTGAGGAGATCATCTCAGTTTTATAAGCTAAGGAGCTCATCTTAATTTTTATGAGCTAAGGAGTTCATCTTAATTTTATGAGCTGAGGAGCTCATCTTAGTTTTATGAACTGAAGAGCTCATCGCTAGCTTTTTAGCTATTTCAGGGAATCACGCAGGGGTGAATAAACTTACTTCTTTATTGAGAATAGTCTTATTATAGAAGAAACTTACTGAAAGAACTTTTTAAGATGCTCTGTGTTCCAAGAATGAGGTAGGACCTTTCCCTCTTCTGTTGTAACTTGTAGTTTTCAGGCCTAACTACTCTTGAGATGATGTAGGGGCCTTCCTAATTAAGACCCAATTTCCCATGAGTGGGATCCTTTCTCACAAGTAGAAGCTTTTTAAGCACCAGATCTCCTACCTTGAAGCTCCTGTGTGTGGCCTTCCTGTCACAGTGCCTCACTGTCTTCCTCTGATAATTTTTAATACGATGTAGAGCTTTGTCTCGCTTTTCATCCAAGAGATCCAAGTTCAGTAGAAGTGATTCGTCATTGCATTTAGTTCCTACGAACTTAGCCCTAGGGGATAGGAGTCCAATTTCAGCGTGTGGCACTGCTTCAATTCCAAAAGCCAAAGCAAAAGGTGTTTCCTGAGTTACTGACCTGACAGTCGTTATGTAGGCCCATAGTACTTCTGGGATGTATTCCACCCACTTGCCTTTCAGATCTTCTAGTTTGGTCTTCAGAGCTGCCTTTATGATCCTAATGGTGACCTCTTCTTATTCATTGGATTGATGATAGGCGGAAGCTAAAAAGTAGTTTTTAATCCTTAACTCAGCACATAATTTCTTGAATTTGGGCTTATCAAATTGCTTTATGTTATAATAGACGATAGCTCTAGGAACCCCAAACTTGCAAATTATTGACTTCTAGATGAAGATCTGAACCTTCTGTTCAGTGATTGTTGTCAAAGGTTCTACTTTCGCCCATTTGATGAAGTAATCCACCCCTATGATGACGAACTTGCACTGTCCCACACTAGTGGAAAAGGGTCCGAGTATGTCCAAACGTCATTGCTGGAATAGCCAAGGGCTTACCACCAAGATTAATAACTCGGGTGGGCAATGAGGGATGTTAGCGTGCTCCTAGCATACCTTGCACTTTTTAACCAAATCAGTGGCATCCTTTAGCATAGTGGGCCAGTAGTATCCATGCCTTAACGCTTTTCCAGCTAGAGCTCGTGCTCCTATGTGGTTGCCACAGATTCCCTCATGGACTTCCCTGAGTATATAGTTAGCATCTTCATCTCCTACACATTTTAGGAGAGGTGTCAAGAAACCTCGTTTATACAAGTTCCCTTGCAAGATAGAGAATCTGGCTGACCTCGCCCCCAGCTTTGTGGCCTCCTTGGGGTCTACTGAGAAGGTTTCACTCTGAAAATACTCTCTGGTGGGGTTTTTCAGCTTGGTGGGGCCAGAACTGGAAGCACTTCTTCTTTCTCAACTCTTGCTGACGACTCTGCGAAGTGTTCCACTGGTATCAATCTATCCAATTTTTCCTGCGAGGCAATTGCTAATCTTGCCAGTGCATCTGCTCGTGAATTCTCTGACCTGGGGACATGTCTGATATTGACTTGCACAAACTTCTTGACTAACTTCTGCACCCTTTTAAGATAAATGACCATTTTCTCGCCCTTGACGTCATAAGATCCTTTTATTTGCTTCACTATGAGCTAAGAAGCACTATATATCTCAAGCTGCTCTACCTCCATCAAGTGAGCGAGGTTGAGTCCCGCGATTACTACTTCATACTCTACATTGTTTGAAGCTTTGAATCCAAACTTAAGGGCATACTCGAAATCCATCCCATCTAGTGAGGTCAGAATTTAACCAACACCTTTTCTTTGAGCATTGGCAACTTTATCTACTGAGAACTTCCACGTAGGGAGGTCTGGTACCAGCCGCATTGCCTCCCTAGGTGTCTCCATTGTGAATTTTGTGATAAAATCTGCCAGAATCTTTTATTTGACTACTACTCTTGGTTTATACCTAATATCAAACTTGCTGAGCTCTATTGCCCATTTAACCAACCTTCCAGAAGACTCTGGTTTATGCAATACTTGATTCATCAGCTGATCTATTGGAACCTCAATAGTATGAGCTTGGAAATATGGTCTGAGTCTCTTATCCGTTGTGACCAATGCTAAGACAAGCTTTTTCATTTTTGGATATCTCTCTTTTGCCCCTTCTAAGCTCTGCTACAGTAATAGACTGGTTGCTAAGCTCTGTCCCGCTCCCTTACTAGTGTTGCGCTAGTCGAAAAATCTGAGACAGCTAAGTAGAAAGTAAGCACTTCCCTTTCCAAGGGGTTTACCATAACAGGCAGAGGGCTCAAATAATCCTTCAAGACGTTGAACGCTTCTTCATATCGGGTATCCCATTGGAATGCCTTCTTTAAGACTTGAAAGAAGGGTTGGTATTTATCACTTGACCTGGATAGAAATTGACTTAAGGTTGCTATTCTTCCTGTTAGACGTTGAATCTCCCTTGTATTGGACGGGGGCTGCATATCCATTACTGCCTTGACTTTCTCCGGATTAGCTTTGATTCCCCTGCTATTGACTATAAAGCCTAGAAATTTTCCTACAGATACCCTAAAAGGACATTTGGTGGGGTTGAGCTTCATTTTGTATTCTTTAAGGACCTGGAATGACTTTGCTAGATGCTTGATATGGAGCTCTGCCTTCAATAATTTTACCAACATATCATCAATATAGACCTCCATGGTCGTTCGAATCTGCTTTTGAAACATTCGATTCACAGACGCTGGTAAGTGGCTCCAACATTCTTCAATCCGAAAGGCATAAACTAGTAGCAGTACGTCCCTTGCTCCGTCACAAAGGAGGACTTCTCTTGGTTATTTGGGTCCATCCTAATCTGATTGTAGCCTAAGAAGGCGTCCATGAAGTTGAGGAGCTCATGTCCAGTGATGGCGTCTACTATTAGGTCAATCCAAGGTAAGAAAAAACTGTCATTGGGGCACGCTCGATTGAGGTCAGTGAAGTCAATGCAGAGTTGCCTCTTTCCATTGATTTTCTTAACAAGAACCACATTGGCTAGCTAGGTAGGGTAATCTATTTCCTTAATAACGTTAGCGTGAAGGAGTTTGTTGACCTCCTCGTTGATTGCCTTCTGTCGCTCTGGAGCAAAGCTTCTCTGTTTCTGCTTAATGGGTTTGTAAGCAGGGTTTAAACTCAACTTGTGTGTTATAACCGAGGGGTCGATGCCTTCTATTCTTCTTGCTTCCAAGGCAAAACCTTTAGATTTTCATTCAGAAAGTGGACGAGTAGATCTTTAATCTTTTTGTTCATCTTGGACCCTATGCAGACGAGGTGCTTAGGCTCCTCATCGAACTGAATATGCTCCAACTCCTCTGATGGCATTGGTCTAGTGTCCAGCTCGTCCCTCATGTTGAGCTCATCCAATTGAATATTTTCAACCTTTTTCTTCTTGACAGATGTCATGTAACACTCCCGTGCTACATGCTGATCTCCTCGGACCACTCCAACTCTATTTTTTGTTGAAAATTTCATGTCCAGGTGATAGGCAGAGGGAACAACTTTCATTGCGTTAAGATAAGGTCTTCCAAGCAGCATGTTGTACGTTGAAGGCGCACCGACCACCGAGAATTTCATTGTAGTGGTGGTCTGACAGGGAGGGTCACCTAAGGTGAGCACGAGTTGAGTTAATCCTAGGGGGAACACCCTTTCCCTAGATAATCCTTAAAGGTGAGCACTTACTGGCTTAAGTTTCTCTCTGCCTATATCCATTTTGTTAAATAAAGATGCAAAAACGATGTCTGTAGAGCCTTCATTATCAATCACAACTCGATGGACAATTCTATTGGCAACAACGGCTCTTACCACTAAGGGGTCATCATGGGGATGCTGGCAACCTCCCAAGTTTGAATTTGAGAAAGTGATAGTTGTGTCCAGCCGTGGAGATTTGGACACAGTGTACACTTCTAGAGCTTATCCAGCTCTGATTCTGTGTAGGTGAGCCTTTCTAGTTGAGCTGGAGTCTCTTCATCCAACAAATCATCTAGATATCACTCTGATCTCCCCCAGAGATTGTTGATGTGGTGCAGGTTCTTACTGTTGAGGTGGTGGAAGTGACGTAGCTCAATTTTGATTATCATTGGTCACAAAGCAATGCAACTGCCCTCGTTGGATTAGAAACTCAATATCCTTCTTTAGTTAGATGCAATCATCGGTGTGGTGGCCGTAATCCCTGTGGTAATCATAGTACTTTGTGAGATCTCTTTTTGCTAGATTCGCCTTCATCCGAGGTGGCCATCTTAGGAACTTCTCATTCTCTACCTCATACAGGATCTGTGACACTAAGGCGATAAGTGGAGTAAGTTGTCGAGGTGGATACCTCGGTTGTAGTTCTGGCTGCGGAGGGCCTAAGTGATCCCTGACATTTCTTTTTCATTTTGGGATGCAATATTTGTCTCTTCTTGGAGACTTATCTCGTTCTCTTTCTTTCCTGGGACTTTGATCCCTTTTCTTTTCTTCTTTTCCTTTTTCTTTCTATGATGATGAACTCCCTACCTTAGAGAGGAGAGCTTCTTCTCCGTTTATGTACTTCTTTGCTTTATCTAGCACCTCGGCCATGCTTGCTTGAGGATTCTTTGATATGGAGAATATCAAGTCCTTCAATTACACTCCCAAACCAGCTATGAAAGCGGTAATAACAAACTTCTTATATGAGATATCTACCTTCAAAGACTCTGAGTTAAACCTTTGGACAAAAGATCGCATGTTCTCGTGGGGTCCCTGTTTCATATTTAACACTTGGTAGCTTAGCTTCCTGTAGGTCCGACCCCCATTAAAATGGGACATAAAAGAAATAGAGAGCTCTTTAAAGGAGGAAATCGAGGCTGCGAGGAGCCTGTTGAACCAGGCTAAGGTTAACTCCTTCAGTGTAATGGTAAAGGCACGATGACACACTGGATCCTGATACCTGTGCAGTTCCATCTAGTTTTTATAGGTATTGAGGTGGTCCATAGGATCTTTTGTCCCATCAAAGACTTCTATTTGTGGCATTTTGAACTTCGGAGAGAAGGGAAGTTTAACACCCCAGTGGTGAACGGAGATTCAGTCCACTGCACCAGAGCATCCATCGACACTGGGGTCTTACCCCTCACAACTTCCTTCATATGGCTGAGCTCTTGCTAGATGTCTTTGAAGCGTTGCTCCCAGTATTGCTCCATTCTTTTTTTATGGAAAGGGAGAAAATCATTTTTCTTGACCCCAAGGTTTTGGCTCTGAACCTCTTTGTTATCACCATTCCTACGAGGTGGATGGGGAGCTTGACTATTCTCTCCTCCTTTGTTAGCTTCTTTGAGGGGTCGAGGTGTTGTAGCTCCCTGTGAGGGGATCATTCTGCCCCTTAGACTGGTCATGTTTCTTGGGGTCGTTGCAAAAACTTCAAGAGTTCTTCATTTTGCCGTAGCAGGCGTTGGTTGACTAGACAAAAGGGCCTCCAGCTTGTTGTTCATGGGGGGATTCACCATAGGAGGATTGGCCTCGACGGTGGGGAAGAAATCTTGGGGATCTTCGTGTTGTCTGCCACTGGTGGTCTCCTGTTGGTTCTACATCTGCAGGAGATTTGCTTGGCTTCTACTCATGTCGCGAGTTAAGACCATCAGTTACTGCAGGATTAATGTACTTGTAATAAGAATGATCGTTCCCACAAACGGCGCCAAAATAATGGTGTAATTTCATGTAAATGAGCAAAACGTATGAATGAAAAGTAAATATGGATCTGAGCTACAAGACTTGTAAATGTTTAAGACAAAAATCCTATCGGATCATTTGCACACAGAACATATAGTGGTTCATTGGCTGGAGAGTTCGGCTAATCCACTTTTCAATGGAGTCTCTTGCTCTGAGGGTCTGTATTATTGGGGAACGTGTTTTACAGGGGATACTTGATATAGTTAGGATTTTTTCCTTTGCAATGGAGGCACTGTATAGTATTTATAGTGCAATTCCTATTTCTAAGGGATCTGTAACGAGATCTTTGTCTTTCATCCGTGGAATCTCCCTTGATTTTGGAAGACGATCTTGGTTAGTTGTGAGTCTTGTTCCTTGATTATAGCCTCCTACCGCCTTGGGGTGCCTGCTATTAGCCAGCTATCTCCTTCGTATTTTCTTTGTTGCCTTGTCTGAAGAGAGCTCGAGGTCTGGACCCCTGAACTCTGGATGCCTTGTCTGACCTCCCTTCCCGAGATCATACTTTAAAAGTTCTTTTCAGGTATCATCAAAAACAATTATTAAAATGCGTGTGAAAGAATAATCATCGAAATAGCCATTATTCTAAGATAGTACTCATCTCCAATTGTAGTTAGTCTCCTCGATAAATTAGTATTTTGACCTTCACAACACTGCCTCAACTAGGGCTCTACACATATAAATTGTAAACCCCTCACATAGATCCACAAACTTCACATTGAGCGTACTCTTACACTCTATCTTACTTCTTTATATTTTCTCATTAATAGAGTATTTGGACATTATTGCTACCTTCAGTGGTTAGGTCACCCAGACCCAACCACCTAATCTTTGTATCTTATCATTAATTGCTTAACACACACACGCTCGACTAATTTGATCATGTATAATCAATTTTGTGCATCATCAGTTTGACGTCGTCTGTGAAAACCGATTAAGTTTTCCACTACCTTCTATTTTTTCCTAATTTATCTCATATGGCTATTACAACTAGATTAATGAATCAACAAGCGGAAGATAATGATCCCCACGTTGGGATGAGGTCCCGCCTCTACCAGCAAACCCTATAGCTGCAGCAAATCTTGTGGCTATTTAGTATAGAAGCCGCAAGCTAGTTTGCAAGCTCCTTCTTTTTATCTCTAGCCTTGCCTCGCTCCTCTTTAGAGACTTTCAAGGCCTCCTCCAATCTACTTTTAGAATTCAACTCAATTTCTAGGGAGTCCTCAACAACATGTTCAAGCTTCTCCTTCTAGGGATTTTCCTTCATGAAAAGTAGTCTAAGTCATCCTAGTAGCCAAGACAGAAACATGATAAAGGTAGATATGCTAAGCTACTAAAAACAAAAGAAAAAAGAAGAAACAACATGAAAAGACCAAAAGGTCAATTTTTACCTTGCAAAGTTGCTGAGCTAGCATCTTCAACATCTTGATCATTCCTAGCCTTAACACCTTGTGAACTTGAGGGCATGTAACAAAGTTTTTGAATTTTCTTAAATTAAAATCCTCCCCTATCCACATGTTTGTTGGATCATCATTGACAAGTTTGGCAGTAGGATCAAAGGTGGGAATGCCCTTTACAGTCTTGGGCATAGGCATTTTCCCTTTTGATTTTTTTTTCTCTTCTTGGCTTGAGTAATGTCTAGAGAAGAGTCAACATCCAAAAGAATGACTTCAAAAGAAAAAATGAGAGAAACCCTGTTTGTAAGAGATTCGCTTGATCTCAATCTTTTTGCAATAAGAAAAGGAAGGCTAGCTATGACCTAAGAGCAACTCCAAGGGGTTCAATAAAAGTCACTTCTTAGCTATTTTAAAGTGTCATTCCTTAAAATTTGTCTCTAACAAACTAGCTATCTCATTAGCTATTTCTCATAACCCTCATTTGACTTGCTACTCCTGACAAGCCAAAGAAGCTCGTTATTGTGGTTTTTGTGCCAATTTCTTCACTCCACAGAACCCCCAATTTCAGTCTCCTTCGCTCATTGTCTTCCTCAACTAGGCAGAAGCTTCTTCGTCCACTCCAACTATGGAGTTCAATCTCTCTCTCTCTCTCTATGTGTGTGTGGGGGGGTGTATATATAGGGTTATAAAAGTCCTACTGAAACCTCATATCTCTCTCTCTACTCCCATTGAAAAAACGCACCAAAAATCCAAAAATTCCACCTAAAAACCCACCAAAAATCCCACTGAAAACCATATATATATGGATTTTGGTAATTAGTTCCTTATTGGGTAGTGAATTTTGTGATCTATTTTTGTGATTAATCATGTTTATGTAATTTTGCAATCTTTTTGGTTATATTTGAAAGATATATGAAAGAATTCCAATGCTCTTCTAGAATTTGTGAATTGTGGTTTTAATTTCAAAATTTTGATTTGTGGAAGTTTGTTAATTTTAGCATAGTGGCCATGTTGAATTATAGGCATTACTTATGGAACCATTCCAACATAGTGCTTACTTCACTAATCTCTTGAATGATGGAACAAACTTAAATGATGAGTTTATAGGTCAACCTTCACCAATATCTCCTTAAGTAGAATCCATCACAAAAAAATAGCAAGGTGGCAACTTTACAGTAGAGGAAGACTTTAGTTTGGATGTTGTGCAAGGAAATGAGCAAAAAATCTTTGATGAATCCTTGGTGACTCCTTTCTTGCTCAGAATCTTTTGTTGTTAACTCTTTAGATTTTGCAAAATGTATTTGCTTATGGACTTCTGGAAATGAAAATGTTTTGACAAATGTTGTTCACTTTGGATATATACCATCAACAAGATAATATCTCAATCACTTTCGTTGACTGAGAAATTGACTGGAGGAGCCCGACCTTCTTAAAGAAAAACAAAAACATAAGAAAGTACTAGTACATTGATATCAATATGATATCCAGGTAACCCAAAAAAGGTATGCCAAATGCAGAGATCATATGAAGCCACCGCCTCCAAAATAATTGTTGGTTCACGGACTTGACCATAATACATACATTTCCATGCTGTTAGACACAATTCTTTTATTTTCAATGCATATAGCTAGCAATGTCACCATTGTTTGGTGACCTGAGGTATTCATTGGAAAAAAATTGCTACTATCATCCTCACAAATCTTTTGAAACTTTCTATTACGGTGCTTTTGTCAATCCTCAAATAATCATCAATAACATCTGCTGCAATTCTATAAGCAAACATCCTTATAGCGGCTGTCATTTTTGAAAGGGAGACAAGCCAATAGTCTTAACAACATTTTTTTTGGGTACAAAATATGAATCATAAGCTTCCACTACAGATAGAATACAAAGGAAAATGACTTGTTTTATTCGAAACCTTTTTCAAAATAAATTTGAGGGATAGATAGGCGATTCAGCGAAATAATCGCGATAAACTCTCTCGTGGCTTTGAACTTAATTGCGAAAAATAACTAAATGAGCTTGAATGGAACCGCGACGTACTCCAAAGCTTTTCTCACTGTTGATTTTGTTCATTTTTATAACACAAATCGTTACCATCTCCAATTTATCATTGGAGTCAGAATCATTAAGAATCATCTTAATTG
>CM042192.1:30281786-30299282 GCA_023539305.1 Ilex asprella
AAAAAAAGAAAATACGGGGTGTTACAATAATACCCACATATAATCATATTCCATGGAAACTTACATCCTAGGTATTTAAATTCCATAATCATCATCATGCTTCATATCATATAGCATAGGTTCACATATCAACAACAAATCTTAAACATGTTAATTCAATTACATCAAAATAACAATCCCAATCACACAAGGTGTTTTATCAAACACCTTCGAGGCAAAATATCATGTGAGCACATATCATGACACAATTTCATCAAATTACAAGAAACATACTAGTTACTTTCTTGCATCAAATTCATTCTAAAATTTAACATAAATCAGTTCCATACCAAACTTCCTCAATTCCATGACCATATATACATAGGTCAAAATATATTTACATATATAACCATTCCCTAGAGGCATTCTAGGTTAGGAATCAACCCAAGTAGGGTTGGTATGTGATAATTATCTCTTTTGACCTAACCATTACATATAAACCACTTAAGTTGTAAAATAAACCCAAGTAGGAAGGAACCCTACCTCTTGAAGCGTGAAATCAACGTAGAAGACATTCAAGAACCTCAATCAAGCTCAAATCCTTGATTTCCTCAAGCCCTGTTTTTGGAGCTTCGGTGAACTCTTCGATTTATGGTATAACCTTGTAGCCCACTTCTAGGAGAACGACTTTCCTTCTTGGCCCGGGCGGATTCAACCGCTAGAATTTTGTAGATCGTATAGAGAAGTGGAGAAGCTCAAGCTCTTTCCCTCTCTTCTTTCTCTATTGGGTGAACGACTGAGAATAGGGGAGGAAATCTGATTTTCTCCCCTATTTATATTTTTCAATGCTTGGTCCACAACGCGCCACACGTCTCTTTTAATTTTGAGTTCGTTTTAAACCCGAAACGATTAAATTTGGTTTCGGTTCAAGTTTAAAATATTTTTATTTTGTCTTGGCTTCATTTATTTTCAAAGACCTATAATTTTGCTAAAAAATGCGTGTAAGGGTCTCTCAGGGCCTGACCGCCTCGTAAAACGCGCAAAAATTCGACTATCTCAGAATTCGATGAAATTTGACATGGTCACTTGATTTCGTGAGATGAATCCAATGGTGATGTCCGTCTTATCACCCAAGCTATATAAAATTTCAGGTTTACTACCCGAGCCTTTATCAGAATTTACCATTTTGCCCTTTATTCTTAAAAGTTTAAATTTACTCGGATTTTTACTGTTCTAAGGTGTAGTGGGCGGGCAGGTTGCTGGAGAGCTGCTACACGGGGATGTGCAGCCCCGAGGGGGTGGATTGTGAGATCCTGGTATTCCACTTCAGTTATGGAGAAAAAAATTATTGAGTTTATAAGTAAGCCCTCGCCTTACATGACATAAGACATTTTTCCAGGGGTACTGGGAGGAACAAAACTCTGAGGATCAGTGGGCCCAAAGTGGATGATATTATGCCATTCGGAGGGTGGGGTGTTACAGGTATACCTCTAATCAGGTTGCGCGGGATTTTCATAAATTGATTCTGCACTATCTCAATATGTAACACCCCAAAAAACACCTTGGACGACATTACTATCTAAAACCATTCACAACATGAGAATGACTAATAAAATTCATCAATAAATAAATTTCCATTCATCTTATCTAATATCTTACTACATCATTCCAAAATAATATGTCAGATGATGGCAATTATATCCAAAAGAATCAAATTTAACTTGCAGCAGAATAACAAAATATTAGACTCCACCAAGTCTCAAAATGAATTTCCTAGCCGAGCAAATAGGAGAGTATAGCTCTAAATGTCCACCTCGGGATCCACATGCCCGTCTAGCATAGCTTCCCAATGCACCTTCTCATCAACTCCGAGCTCCTCATCTAAGCTATAATCTGAAAAGTATTTTGTTGTAGGGGAGTGAGCACGAAGCTCTGTAGAAAAATTCTCCCAAACTCAAATAAGGGTTATAAAACATATAAAACAAGTAGATTTCTTTTCACAAATAACATATATAGATTTTGAAATAAAATAAGGATATTTCAATGAATCTCAAGTTTAAGCAAGAGCAATATTTAAATGAAAGGTAAAACCAATTTTCAACCAACAATTCCAACAAGTCACTATTTTCATAATAAACCAATTCCACCATGGATCTCAATCCACCATTTCAAAAATAAACAATAATCAACAATGTATATCTGCATCTCAAATCACAACTTATATCTCAGGTATGATGCATGATTCGCATGAATAAACACATCGAGAACATCCTGGCCCAAACACACACCCAAATCCTCTCAAGAATATCATCTTTAGGAAGGCCGTATGCCAACTTATGGCAGTGACGAATCCAACTCAGGTTGTAGTATACTAACCCTTCTCCTCGGCACCCATGAGTGAATAGTGATTTGGTCTTCACAACGCACCAACCCCATTACGAGTGGTAAGAAAAATTCAAACCCGCACGCAGTAAGAATACATCTACTCACTCTACGATACCTGATCAACGGCCATCCATAGTCATCCAAACATCCATAGGAGATACAATTTCCAACAAGTTTCCCAATTTCCTAAGGAAATATAAAATTTCCAAATTTCACATATAGAATCTCAATAGAATTATTGAAGAAAAATGCAAGAGATCATAATAAAATATCATTTTGTTGTTTAATATCAAACACTAGAGTTTTGAAATCAAGAACAAATGAAAAATCAAGAGAAAAATCCAGTTCTCTTGAAAACTAGGGTTTGAAGTCAAGAAAAGGGATTTAATAGTCACCCGACTATAACATTGTTTAAAACATGGTAATAATTGAAAGAATGTCAAGAAATAATGTTATCATAACATATATATAAGAATTAAAGAAAAAAATAATACATATAAGTAAACCCTATCCTCAATGTAACAGAATAGAAAGAAACACCTACCTTGTAATCAAGAATTTGGAACAAAAGCCCAAGCTTTAGAGACTCTCTTTCTCCCTTTTCTTCTTCTATTTATCTTCTTATAGGGTTCTAGGAGTTTTATGGTGAGATTGTAATGGAAGAATGGGGAAAATGGGGCTTAAAACACAAAAATTCGGACTTTTTACTGCTTCGACAAACTTTAACTTAAGCGTACCAGTACACTTTTTCTGTGCCAGACCAGTCTTTGTAGAATTGGCATAAATTTTGATCCAACCATTTGATTGAGATGAAATTTTGAAAAAATATAGAAGACATCTAGATATACAACTTTCATGTTCTGCACTTCTTCAGATTCGAAGTTGATCATGGTTGAAAAGAAGGAAAACCGAGGCACTACAACCCAATGGTGTGGGTGCTGGCGTCTTTGTTACCAAGCACCAATACCTTCTTGATTTTCTTACTTTTAGGCCTCCAAATCCAAATGTAATGTGTCCATGCCTTCACCACTCATCTATCCTTAGTTGGAAGGTTCCAAAATGCATGAGTTAAACCATAATTGCCCGCAACATCAACATTCGACGTTATTCATAATTTTGGCTAACTCTAAGTACTTAAATACAAAAGTTGAGTTGAAATACATGCAATAAGGTCGTTAGATATGCAATATTTTGTGCTAATCACCTATATTAGCATTTCAAAATAATTACTTGATATATACTGAGATATGAGTGTGGAGGTTTACATAATATTTTCATAAGAACTCAGTATTCTAAGCACCTAAAAATTCCTTATTTTGAAAACCTTCTGAAATACTACAATCATTTATTAAGCTTACATATATAGTGGAGATGTAAACCTTATGCAGATTTCGAGCCAATCCTCTTTGGAGATATTTTCCACATTAACTAAAGTAAGAATTTTTGGTTCAATGATAATACTTCTTTGAATAATATCATTAAATTTTTTTTGGTTAGCACTAATCGAATAACATGATTAGCATTTTCCTTTAAAATTTAACTGAAAGATATGCAGGTGTATGATTTCTAGAAAATAATCTTAGGATATTTGTGATTTATTTTGAGCCTTAGCGATTTCTTTTGCAAAACAATATCCCTAGTAAGCTATGAATGAGCTTAAATGAAAGTTTCTTTTCTTAAACCCATCAGTTAACCAAGCCACAAAAAAATATATTGACCAACCCTTGCTATCTAATTTTCTTGCACCATCTCCTAAAGAAAGCATTATAAAGAAAGGGGAGAAAATAAAACATGATGACTAAAATTCTAGGAAAAGAAAGAAGCTGTGAAAGAAAGCAAAAAGAAAAAAGAAAAAGAAAGAAAAAAAATTGAAAAGAAAGAAATTAGCCAAGAGATAGCAAAAATGGGATCGAAAATGGAGAAATGGGAAATACTATGTATAAAAGTTTTGGGAAAAATGGGATAGAGGTGTGCTACACTAATCAAGAAAGGATAGCCTTTTGAATTCCATTGACGTCATTTCTTAAACCCAATACCCTTGGCCACGCTATAACCCTAATAAAGTCCTTTTTGATTGCAGAAGTCATGCATATGTATTATTTTCGCCTATTCTTTTGAAAAGGAAGAGTGTCGATAATGTTGTTTCATGTAATGTTAATAATTTTTCATGAGATTATGCTAAATTCCAGTTTTATTCAAATAACCTTCTTTTGGGATATTACATGTGCTAATACTTTGCCTTGATAAAAATATTCTCCTCACATGCAATTTTTTAGTAATAGTCACTAAAACTTGAGTGCATTCTTTGCTGAGTGATTTCTAGGAAAGAATTGACATTGATGCTAATTCTTGTACAACAAAGTGAACGGTGGTGATATTTCTTAAGTGATTTTTGAAATAAAGGAATCCTTTCACACACACACACACACACGAGTTTTTTTGAAAATATATGGAATAGTAGTTCAACTAATGTGTGTTACTCTTACAATGATTGGGGAAAGGATGTATCTTGGCAATGAAGAGGAATGGTGATTTAATTTTATCTGTGAAAAATATGAATTGTGGAATCCTATCCATTGAAGTTTTATTGTATCTTCGCTTGAAAAGTTCATGAGACAAAACTCGTCCACTAGGGATCACCTAGGGGTTTAACGGTTTGTTGCATATGATAAATGCAATCGTGGAATTTATGAAAGTGATTTTATTTAGTTTATTTATTACTAGAGAATAGTAATGTTTGGTTAGGGGGTTTAATTAACCCTAAACAATGCATATACAAATTAGGTTTTAAAGTTCATTGTGTGCTTGAATTAGGTTAAAATGATTAAGTTATAAAGTATTAGAGTTCATGTAATTTGTGCATTTTGTAGGGTTTCAAGTGAAAATACAGAAATTCAGAAGGACTTAAGAACAAAGGCTAAATGAGGAAGGAGAGGCTACTATAATTCACAAATCAACAAGTCAAACATGGAAGGTTGGCCAGGCAAGGAAACTAGAGAAATGCTACCATCCGAACGGTGGTGATGGAGTCCGAATGGTGCTTAAATCGCCTCAATTCTCTTTCCTTTCCCATTGGTCCAATTGAGCAACAAAACACCCTGACTGGTCTATCTGGGTGTATGTTTCCTTGAAGGATGTCTCCAGTGCTTATAAAAACCTAAGTTTAACCATTTTTCAGCAGATTTTCCAGAGAGATCGAAAGAGTTCGAGACAGAGAGAAAGAGAGACTTCAGGAGGAATTTCAGTTAGAAGATGAGCAAAACCCTGCTCTTTATCACTTTTCGGCCATAATTTTCCCTACGTCTACATTTTTGTTTATCCTTTCTACTTGGAGGGTTGAACCTCTCTCACTTTTGTGCCTTAGCTGATAATAAGAGTGGCAGTTTTTTAGCTATTCATCGGGGAAAGACTTTTGTATTTTGTTTCTAGTTGTATTGGGATTATATCATTCATTTTGCTCGTTTATAGCTATAAGGCGTGAGTTGTCTATTTATACTCTTCGGTGAATGGTTAATTCATGTGTAATACTGTTTACGTAATGGAAATGCCAATGTTTTATTTTTGTATTAATGTTTAGACTTTCCTTAATTGATGGATGGTTACATTTATAATATGCTCATAGTTACGAACACCGAGCAAAACCTATTCATATATAACATTCAATCTATTATTATTACGTACTTCATGTATGTAACAATGGGGGATTAGTTCTAGATGGATTAAATCTCGCCATAACCAATGCTTTTGATTCAATGCATAAATCAAAACTCCTTCATCATTGAATCGTCAACCTACAGATCAAATATCTAGAGTAAACCTTTTGAATGGTTCACCTTTGGGTTTACTAGAGTTATTTGATTGATGCATGGTACATAGACCTTCCAGTTAATCTAACCAGTTGTTGTGTTTTGGTTTAATATACATCAAACCTATCGTTGACTTTTCAATAAAATGGAATTTGATTTTTGTAAGGTGGCATTTTCATAAATAAAAAGTATAAAACATGTTGGATCCTCGAGTTGAAAAGTACCTTTTTTTGTAAAATTAGGGTAGATTTGAACTTTTTGTACAAGAAGGGAAAAATGGTAATTTGCCACAACGGTACGGGTTGTAAACCTAAATTTTTCTAGAGCTCGGATGATGAAATGAATCTCACAATTGGATTCATCCCGTGAAATCTAGTTCATTTTTCGAGGCAAACAGACCTTAAGTGACATAAAAACGAATTTTCAAGCAAAAACATTGTGGAAATAGGAAAATAAATCAAGGCAAGTTAAAATAAAATATTTTTGAACTTGAACCGGGATGAAATTAAATCTTTTTAGGATGAGAATGGACCTAGAAAAAGAGGGTCGTGTGACACGTTGTGGACCAAGCAATTAAAGGATATAAATAGGGGAGAATATCAGATTTTCTCCCCATTTTCTTCAGCCAGTTCCAACGTTAGAAAGAAGGGAGGGAAAAGGTTTGAGTTCTCCACATTCTCTCTACGATCTATGGGGATTGGTTGGTCGAATCTACTCAAGCGAAGAATAAAGATTGTTCTACGCATCGAGGGCTAAAAAACCATACCAAAAAGGACAAATTTCACCGAAGTTCCAAAAAAGAGCTTGGAGAAATCAAGGGTTTTGAGAGAGATTGGGGTTCTTGAAAGCTTCTACCAAGTGGGTTTACGCTTCAAGAGGTAGGGCTCCCTCCTACTTAGGTTTATTCCAAACCTAGGATATTTTTTTGAAATGGGTAGGTTGATAGAATGATATATCACTTGCCCTTGTTGTTGATTTGGTGAAATGGGTATTGGAAATGTGTAGAGTAAATTTTATCTTGAATTGGGTATGTGAAATTGACTTAATGTCATTCTTGAGTTATGTGGTTTGTGGGTATGCTATGTGTTTACACTATGCCTTGACGAATTTAGAGCGTTGATAGCATGATTATGTGATAACATGCTTGAAAATTTTGTTATGATAATTGTTGATATATATATCGGTGATGTGATATACTGGCATTGATGGTTATGAAAATTATATGCTTGGATAGAATTGTCCATATCATGTGTTGAATAAAAGTTCATATGTCAATAATAGCATTTTGAATATTACATTGTGGTTGTAATAAGACATCATATTGCATATGCACGTGAATGTCATAATATGTAGGTGTAGGTGCATATTTATTGTCAACACCACACTTGGTGGATGACGGGTGGGCTTGAGTAAGCTTGGTTGAAGACTTGGTTGAGTCTCACGGTTTACATAGTAATTAGGGTTGGGGTTAGCAAGAAGGTCTAGGAGATCCCTCGGGTGCAAGGCCCGGTGATTAGGATACGCACTCCCTTGGCTCGGTCCATGAAGTGTGTGGGTGTACGCAAAACCCTAAGTGGAAGTCCATAAATTCTGTGTGGGTTTGGTGACCCTTGGTGTAAGTCCTTGAACATCCACCCTTACAAAGACCCTAGATTGGTGAATGTCATTTGATGTGCAACATAAATGATGGATTCCTACACATTGACACTTACATGTGTTAAGGAGCCAAGAGGGGTTCGGTTGATGTGCATGAGTGAGTGTCACCCCATTCCATTGCATGGAATTGTAAATTGCAACATTGAATGCATATTCTTGCTTGGGATGTTATGAGCTTGTGGATTGTTAGCATGTGAACCTTTCATATGCATTTAGGTTAGGGAGTAGTGATTAGCACAAATTATTGCATAATAAGTGTGCTAACCATCCGTTAGTCAATGGTTTTTATGATGCTGTTGATGGAAGTTATATATGTCGAGTTATTAATGATGACATTTTGAATTTGCAGTTAAAAGGTGTTAAACAAGACTCCCTATGGCACTTTAACAAAGATGGAGACAAAAGGGGATGCAAGAATAAATATTGGAATGCTCAAAGGTTGCTGAGGCAGCAGAAACAACAGCAACAGCATACACTGTACCAATACGCAGTACCGGTACATAAAGGCTACTGGAGTTCGAGGTACCGGTACACTGTACCGGTATTGTCGGTCGAATTTTTCCCCAGATCTCTGAGTTGAAGCTCTATCACCTTGCAGACCCCACCATCAGCTCCCCCTGCTGCCCTGACATGCCCACAATACTATTCATCTCTTTCACACCATGGATTGGATGTTTTGAAGCTTTGATGATTAATGAAGAGAGAGAGTGAGGAAGAAGTTGGGTGTGCAGACAAGCTCTGCTCACCCCTGTTCAGCCCATGCCACCTACTACCTATGGATGAAAAGGACTTCCTATGCTACCCTAGACCTCTGGAGGCACATTTTGGAGGGAAAGGAGAAGAAAGTTCAGCATTATTGTTAGAGGAGATTGATATAAAAGAGAGTTCCCTGGGTAGAAGAAGATGAATAGTGTTGTTGGATAGATAAACTGATTTTTCTGCATTTTCCTCATTACATTGTCGTGTAATTTCTTGTAAGGATCTTTAGAACTTCATTGAATAGCATTAATGTTATTTTCCTTTATGTTTCTTGTTGGGTTAATGCTCATTTAAAGATTCACCATTAATGCTCCAAGTCTTTCATTTTTCCTTAGCAGTGAAATGGGTTATAATTGTTTTCACCTTTAGCCTTTAATTTCTTGCACTTAGTTACTCTAAATCTTCATAGTTTATCATGCACTCTCATTACATTGTTGGTTTCATTTCAAGAATGAGTAGCTAAATCATCAAGTTGGTAAATCCAAGGGAAATCTCCACCTGGGTATACCATTCCAACTCATTCCCCTCCCTCTCTTCTGAGTTCTATGGTTCGGTTTGACCGGGTTGAGAGTGGATGAGTTGGTGAGTCTTTGATATTCTGTAGACTTGTCATGGATTATGCTTTGGGTTTGCCAACATTTGTTCTCTCATTACATTCTCATTAATACACACCTCACCAAACAACTTTCAACCACAAAGATTTTACACTTTCATTTTCACCAAATCACCTTCACATTGGTTTACTTCCTTCCCCGTGGAATCGACCTTGGAATACCACCAAGTAAAACACCACCCACAAAAGTCTCCTTGCGATTGAGGAGCATTTTTGTGCATATATATCTCATATTTACATCATTCCATTTCCCTTCCTCCTTGCCTTTTTTTTTGACATTATCCCAAGGGAGAGAAATCCTTCCCTTCGTTCATACATTACATAGTCTAAAGAATAGTAATTAAGAGTTAACTGAGGGAAGGTTTACAAGTAATCATTTTTGGTGCCGTTACCAGGAAAAACAAGTGTCAAACCAAGAAGGCGATTTTCGAACTACAGAGGTAAGTCCCATGATCTTCATCACGGGTTGAGGTACGTGGTTCGTGTACATATCTTTGTTTGTGGATATTTTCAAAAGTTGTTTTTTTTAGATTCTTTGTAGTATGTGGGGGCGGGATGAGCAACACCGATTGGTTAGGCAATTCATGGACCCTAATATGAATATTAACCAAGTCCCACCCGAGGATGCGGGTGACAATTTTGATGATGTTGGTGCTAATCCTAATGTCCAGGAGGATGGGGGATTGCAACAACCTAGAAGGCCTAAACCCTGATTGCATTTTCACCCACCTAGGAACGAGGGGAATAACTTCCCACTTGACCCTCCGACTAGGTCAATGAGGGATTTCCTTCAACCAACCCGATGCATCAAACCCTCATGCAGTCTTCTTCCAGTCCAAGCTCACCTCTTCATAGTCAAACCGGGGATGTTGAACTTGCTTCCTGAATTCCACGGAATCGAGGGTGAGAATCCTTATTCACATATAAGGGATTTCGAAGAAATAGTTACAGCTTTTACCCCTAATCATAATATGGAAAAATTTGCTAGGATGAAATTGTTCCCATTCTCCTTGAGTGATAAAGCAAAGACTTGGCTTCAGTCCTTAAGATCCTGGACTGTGACATCTTGGGAAGAAGCAATCTACGTGTTTTTGAAGAAATTTTTTTCTATGCACAAAACCACCACCCTTAAGAAGCAAATTCAAAATTTTTTGGAGAATCCCAACGAACAATTTTACCAATGCTGGAAAAGTTATAAAGAGTAACTACAGTCCATTCCACATCATGGTTTTAAACCATGACAATTGGTTAGTTTCTTTTATGAAGGAATTACACCGGGCCATCGACAGTTTATCGACATGATGTGCAACGGAGAATTCTTAAACAAAGAACCCAATGAGGCGTTGGACTATTTTGATACCTTGTCCGAAAATTCACAGTCGTGGCACCTCACTGATCCTACCGATGTGCCAAGATCTTTGCCTCAAGGGAGTGGCCAACAAAAAGGGGGAGGGATTTAGGAGCTAAAAGACTGGGATGACCTACTTTCACAAATTTCTAAATTATCTAGGAAAGTAGAGAATCTTGAGGTAAATAGGAGACAGGAGGTGTCTCAAGTGTCAAGAACCGAGGAGGCTTGTTCTATTTGTGAGAATGTTAAGCACTCTACATCGAAGTGTCTGAGCATTCTGACGCTTAGGGAGACATACCAGGAACAAGTCCATGCCTTAAATCAATCGAGGCAATCATTCTCTCCATATTCCAACACTTACAATCCAGGGTGGAGCAACCACCCTAACTTTAGTTGGAGAAATGAGAACCCCATCCCTTATGGGTCCAACGCATATTCATCTCTCGTGCCACCTAAACAAGTTCAATACCCATGTCATGCGCAAGTATCTAGCTCCCAATACCCACGGACAAATCCGCAAGGGTATCAGTCGACCCCACCACAACAGAATTTTTTACAAAATCCTCCTCCACAAGGCTTTTCTAATCAAGGACCATCAAATCCATCCACATACCAACCTCCCCATAAGAGGAACTTGGAGGATGTACTTTACAACTTCATTCAAAGTCAAACCACCTTCAACAAGGACATTTTGACCCAACTCACCAAGATCACTAATGCCATTGGGTTGTCTCAACAAGAGAAAGGGAAATTCCTCGCTCAACCCCAAGAAAACCCCAAAGGCTACCATGTGGTTGAAGTAGCCTCACCCACCAAAAAGAGTTGTGAACAACTCAAGGCGGTCACCACCCGAAAATTCTGGGTGCAAGTGTCAATCTCCTCCCTTACTCGGTGTATCAACAACTTCAACTTGAGGAGTTGAAACCCACCTCAATTACACTCCAACTGGCGGATCGTAGCATCCGCACACCAAGGGGAGTAGTAGAAGATGTTTTAGTCCAAATTGATAACTTTTACTTCCCTGTTGATTTTATTGTCTTAGATACACATCCCGCGGCCAATCTAAGTTCCCAAATCCTGGTTATTCTTGGACGTCCCTTCCTTGTTACATCTAATACTGTGATTAATTGCAGGAATGGTTTAATGTAATTGGCATTTAGGAACATGACCATGGAGCTTAACGTGTTTAATTGGCAAAACAATCGGGAGATGACGAGGAGGTGAATGAGGTAAATCGAATTGACATCTTGACCAAGGAGCAAATGGAGTTGGAAAGAATGTTGGAATTAAAGGAGGAACAAATTATTGACCTTTAAGAATTGGAAAAGTATGAGGAGAGTGAAGAATTGAAGGGGATCAAAAGTTGGATCCCCACCTTTGAGGAGTTATCCAAGCAAGAAAGAAAATTTTTTCCGTCAGATGAGCAAAAGCCAAAACTAGAATTGAAGCCATTACCCTCCCACTTGAAGTATGCCTATCTTGGCAAAGAAGAAACTTTTTCGGTGGTCATTAGCTCTAATTTGAAGGTAGAGCAAGAAGAAAAACTCTTGGAGGTATTGAGGATGCACAAAGGAGCAATTGGGTGGACTATCACTAACATCAAGGAGATTAGCCCTATCATTTGCACCCATCGTATCTACCTTGAGGAGGATGCCAAACCCTCCCGACAACCTCAAAGGAGATTAAATCCTAACATGAAGGAAGTGGGGAAGGAGGAAGTTTTAAAATTACTTGATGTGGGCATCATCTTTCCAATCGCCTATAGCAAGTGGGTAAGTCCCACACAAGTAGTACCAAAGAAGTCGAGAGTCACGGTTGTGGAGAATGAGGAAAATGAACTCATACCTATAAGAATCATAACCGGATGGAGAGTTTGCATTGATTACCGAAAACTCAATGCTTGTACAAGTAAAGATCACTTCCCAATGCCATTTCTGGATCAAGTCTTGGAATGGGTAGCTAGGCAACTATTCTATTGTCTCTTAGATGGGTACTCTAGCTACAATCAAATTGAGATAGCATTGGAGGACCAAGAGAAGACAGCGTTCACCTGACCATATGGTACCTTCGCCTATCCTCGTATGCCATTCATACTATGCAATACCTCGGGGACCTTTCAACTGTGCATGATGGAAATCTTTAGCGATATGGTGGAAAAGATTGTGGAGGTGTTTATGTATGATTTTTCCATTTTTGGTGATTCCTTTGACGGATGCTTGGAGAACTTATAGAGGTTATTGGAGAGATGTGAAGAAAAGGATCTTGTTTTGAATTGGAAAAAGTGTCACTTTATGGTGACGGAAGGAATTGTGCTAGGCCACTTAGTGTCGACAAGGGGCATCGAAGTTGAAAAATCCAAGGTGGACACCATCTCCAACCTTTCCACGCCGACATTCATCAAGGGAATCCGGTCAATCTTAGGCCATGCAGGTTTTATCGTAGATTTATTAAGAATTTTGGTGTATTGGCCCGACCCCTGACCCAATTACTGTCGAAAGAAGTCCCCTTTGAGTGGTCGAATGATTGTGAGGCATCTTTTAACAAATTAAAAAGCATGCTTGTCACGCCTCCTATCATGCGACCACCTAATTGAGATCTTCCTTTCGAGCTTATGTGCGACGCGAGTGCTTATGCGGTCGGTGCAGTGCTGGGTCAAATGGAAGAAAATTGGCCATATGTCATTCACTACACTAGCAAGACACTTAATGAGGCTCAAATGAATTACACCACCACGGAAAAAGAATTGCTAGCCGTAGTGTTTGGTTTAGATATATTCCGTTCATGTATCATTGGTTCGCTTATTGTTGTTTTCACTTACCATTCTGCCTTAAAGTATTTGTTAGCTAAGCAGGATGCGAAACCAAGGCTCTTTAGGTGGATCTTCCTCTTGCAAGAATTTGATTTGAGAATTAAAGACAAGAAAGGAGTAGAGAATGTTATGGCAGATCACTTATCCTGATTGGCGGTGAAAGAGACTAATGAGCATTTTTTCATTCCCGATTCTTTTTCTGATGAACAATTACTATGAATTCATTCAATTTGTCTTTGGTATGCCGACATCTGTAATTACATTGCAACAGGACAAATACCACCACATTGGAGGCCGAAAGATAAAAGACGATTCATGGCGGACGTGAAATATTTTTACTTCGAAAATCCGTATTTGTTCAAATATTTCCCATACTAAGTCATGAGGAGATGCGTGCCTGAAAATGAACAGTGGAATGTCCTTGTATTCTGCCACTCCCAAGCATGTGGCGGACATTTCTCGGCAAAGAAAACTTCAGCAAAAATTCTTCAGTCAGGTTTCTATTGGACTTTGTTTTTTAAAGACTGTGTTTCATATTGTAAGGCATGTGACAGATACTAACGATTGGGTAGTGTGACCCGTCAAAATATGATACCCCTTTCTCTCATGCTTGTCATCAAAATATTTGACTGTTGGGACATCAATTTCATGGGTCCATTCCCCATGTCTTTTGGTTACTTGTACATTCTTCTGGCAGTGGACTACGTGTCCAAGTGGGTAGAGGCTATCCCAACCAAGACTAATGACCACCGGGTCATAGTCAAGTTCCTTAAAGAGAATATTTTCTCGAGGTTTGGGATGCCTCGTGCAATAATTAGTGATGGTGGATCCCATTTTTGTAACAGGCCATTTGCATCATTGATGTTCAAATATGGCGTTACACACAAAGTGTCCACTGCATACCACCCACAAACCAATGGCCAAGTTGAATTAGCCAATAAGGAGATTAAGAATATCTTGGAAAAAACGGTTAACCCAAGCAGAAAAGATTGGTTAGACAGGCTGACCAATGCCTTATGGGCGTACCGTACCGCCCATAAGACTATTTTAGGCATGTCTCCCTACCGGTTAGTTTATGGAAAAGCTTGTCATTTGTCGGTTGAAATGGAGCACAAGGCTTACTGGGACATAAAAACCTTGAACTTGAACTTGAGAATGGCTGGGGAGCAGAGAAAGTTGGAATTGAGTGAATTGGATGAGATTTGAAGAGATGCATATGAGAGTTCCAAAATTTCTAAGGAACAGGCTAAAGTTTTTGGTGATAATTCCATCACAAGAAAGTCATTTGAGCCCGGACAAAAAGTGCTCTTGTATAATTCTCGTCTCTCCATTTTCTAAGGAAAATTAAGATCCCGCTGGGATGACCCCTATCTTGTCAAGATAGCCTACCCCAACGGAGCAGTGGATATCACAAACCCTAAGGATGGTCAAAGACTAAAGCCATTCTTTAAGGGTTTTGAAGAACAGAGGGTGGAAGAAGATTTAATTGACCTGGTGTATCCGGAGGTTGTGGAGGATTAACTAGTTTTTTTATCTTTCTAGTGTACAGTTCCTTTTATTTACTTGTGTCAATTTTATTTTTATGCCACTCACTTTATTTGGTTTTATAGATTGGTCTCTCTTAGATCCAGATCTTGATGTTTTTGTCAAAAGCTCAATTGCGAGGTGTTCTTTTACCTTACTCATCTTTTTACTGTCTTTCATTGCATACTATATCTTTTTGTTGCATTGAGGACAATGCATGATTCTAGTTGGGGGGGTGAGGTGCCCCATTTGTATGATACACCAAGGTTGTTGGAAAATTTTGATTGTTGTTTGCATTATTGAAAAAGATGTGAAATTTGTGAAATTTTTGAAAGTTTTTGATGAAAAATATCTAAAAGTTTATATGTATTCCTTCATGAAAAGGTTATGTGTTGGAGGACATGTTGATCTTTGTTGTGAACTTTGTACACATGAACATTCTATGGAAGTTGATCCTATGCATGAGTACCATATATGCTTTTATTTTCAAACTCATCTTTATGTGACTCTTGAATGTGTAATTGCGATGATTTACGGATTGGATTCATGTTTTAAGCTTGACATAAGTAACAGAGATGAGTTTGGATCCATGAGAGCTTTAGGGCCAAAACTTTTTTAGAGGGGTATCACAATTACTCAAAAAACTATTTTTCAATGTCAAATTCGTTCAATAGTCTCATTATGCCTGTTTTGGTTCAGTGCATTTGGATAGCGGACTGATTTATCGTGATCATATAATGCCACCCCATGTGGACCTGGAAGTGATCTTAGGCCATTTTTTTTAATATGTCGAGCCTTTCCCTTTCTTTTGTGCAAATTTTATCCCTAGTGCTTTGATTGAGCCTTAATAGAATTCGTTTTCATGCCATACAATTGACCAAGCCAAAGAAAAGAAGAAATATCTACCCTACTTTGGTTGTTCCTAAAGCGGAGATGAGAGATTGCAAAAGAAGAAACTGTGGTGTGAAACTGTAAACAAAAGGGATGAATGAGGTTGAAACTCAATGAGTCAAACATATAAGAATGAAAAATACAAGAAAAGGAAAAGAATGGGTGAAAGAGAAAAAGAAAAGGGAAATGTCAAGGAAAAGAAAGAAAGGAGACAAAGGGAGTGGTGATGATACGAGAATCAAAATCCCATGCAAAGGGACGTGTTTTTTCTAAAATAAAGGTCTCTCACTCGGAACAACCCTTTTTGTTACCCTAATTCCGTCATTTCTGGTACCTAAAAATCACCCCAAGGCCCCGCTATAACCGTTAAAGTCCTAAGTGATCTAGAGAAGCATGGGAGGTGCATAAGTTTAAAGAAAATGATGAGTTATGTTCACTATTCAATGCATGAGCATTCTATTCATGAGACTATGCTAAGGCCGCTTCACTTTCATATGTGTACTTCATTTTTTTTGGACTACATGTGAGCACCTCGTTTTGAACACAAGATTCTATATCACATATACACATGGAGTGCATACCAGGATAACTTGAGTATGTTCATTGATTAAGAATATCCCTTGGTGAGTTTTGCATTGAAGTTGAGTTTGCCTAGCTATTTGAATGTGAATCCTATTGTGGAAATACTCAAATTATGTGCTTAATTCACATACAAGCAAGTTGGAAATCAATGTGTACATGCATACTTTAGAATAGTGTTGGAGACTATGATTTTGCTCATGTATGTTTAGTTCAGTCATATGAGAAATGTGTTAAATAACTCATGTTTCCGGAATGGAGGAATATGGCTCAAGTTTTTGATATTTGACATGACTTAAGAATACCCTGATGATGAAATTTATGATGTGTATTCTGGATGTTCATGTTGATAAGTTGAAAATGGAAATCCATTCCATGTAGGTTGATTGTATCAAAGGTTTAAATCACTGTGTAATTTCAACATTAATTTGGGCATGATGGTTTAAATTGTGGCTTTCAAGAGGAGTACATTGTTGGAATGTAGTAATGGCCATTAGGAGTGTGGTAAAAGTGTCTAGGGAGGTCTTTAGTTGAAATGGTATGGTGAGAAGAGCTCATCAGAACTTTTGCAGCCAAAACACCGTACCGGCACGTAGTACCAGTACGCAAAGGCTACTGGAGTTTGAGGTACCGGTAAGTTGTATCGGTACGGTTTGCTGAACTGAAAAAAAAATTAGGGCTTTTTCTTTTAAATCTATCGATAAACTTCATTCCCCACCTAAAAATTTCAGCCCTAGCTCTCCCTCTACCTCACTCGAAAGCTCCCAAGGCCTCTTTCCTCTTCCTCCCTCCTTAAACCCTAGACCATCTCCCTTATTCTTGCCGATTTCTGGTGCTTTCCTCTCCAATGACCTTTGCTGTCGTTTCCCCCAAATCCCCCAAATCCCTAATTTCACTTCAAGCATTTTCATATGGCTCGTTGAATGGGAGTTGTACTTGAACCAATAGACTCGATTGAGGGTCGATTGTGGTTCATTTTTGCTTTTCTCTCCGTATAGGCACAGTTACACTCCATAGCCCGTACTAAGAGAGTGGGTTCCAAGCCTTCTCCACTTGCTGAGCCTAGTAGCCGCAAGAGGAGCGGTGAGGGGCCAAGCATGGATCCTGAGGAGCAACAGAAAAGGGTGAGAACGATGGCACGACT
>CM042192.1:30304282-30335203 GCA_023539305.1 Ilex asprella
CCAAATATGGAGAAGTTAGCCCTTCTTGATGCAGTTGTGTTTGGGAAAATAATTGATTTTGCTGTGATTATCTGGGAGGTGATGAAGGACTTTGCTGCAACTGTGAAGCCAATGACCAACTTGCCATACGGGAGTCTGGTAACCCAGATGTGTAAGCACTTTAAAGTGAAGGGTTACCCTTTCGATAAGATCACCCCTCCCGAGACATGAGCTATTGGAAAGACCAGCAGCAAAAAGAGGAAAGCAATGAGTCGAGCAGAGCGAGCTCAAATGGAGGCTGACCTTGATGACTTGCTGCCAACTGCTCCCACTAGGCCATTCACATCTGTGCCAATGTGTTCAACAGACCAACGCCTTGATGCATTAGAGGGATCAAAACAGGGGATGATGACCATGATGAAAGAGCTCTTCATGCATACTTTCCCCAGGAGACCCATCCCTAGTGGATCCCCTGCTTCTGTTGGTGCTACTTCTACTTCTGGCCCTTCTAAGTCAAGAGCAGTTGAGGAGGATGAGGAAGAAGAAGATGAAGAAGAAGATGATGATGTTGATGAGAATGATGGTGATGAAGAATAGGATTGTGTTTGGGGTTCTTTTTGGGTCTTGTTTGATTGGGAAGGATGTAGTTAGAAAAGAGTTGTAGGCTATTTTGTTTTTTGATGTCCTACTCTATGTACTCCAACTCAATGACATATTTATGGAAAACCTTAGTTTGATAAATTGTGTTCATGTTTATGTTGTGAATTGCTTTATGATTTTTACTTTTAAATTGTTTGGATGAATGGGTGTTTGAATGGATTAAGTATGTATGATGATGCTTTGTTCCATGCTACAAATAACTTGTTTGCTAGGGACTAGCAAAACTTAAGTTGGGCGGGTGTGATTAGCACAAATTATTGCATAATTACGTGTGCTAACCATCCGTTAGTTAATGGTTTTTATGATGCTATTGATGGAAGTTATATATATGGAGTTATTAATGATGACATTGTGCATTTGCAGTTAAAAGGTGTTAAACAAGACTCCCGATGGCACTACAACAACGATGGAGACAAAAATGGATGAAAGAATGAATATTGGAATGCTTAAAGGTTGTTGAGGCAGCAGCAACAGCAGACACCGTACCGGTATGCAAAGGCTATTGGAGTTTGAGGTACCGGTACTGTCTGTCGAATTTTTTCCCAGATCACTGAGTTGAAGCTCTATCACCTTGCGGATCCCACCATCAGCTTCCCCAGCTCCCCTGACACGCCCAAAATACTATTCATCTCTTTCACACCATAGATTTGATGCTTTCAAGCTTTGGTGATTAATGAAGAGAGAGAGTGAGGAAGAAGCTGGGTGTGCAGACAAGTTCTGCACGCCCCTGTCCAGCCCATGCCACCTGCTACCTATGGATGGAAGGGACTTCTTATGTTACCCTAGACCTCTAGAGGCTTATTTTGGAGGAAAGGAGAAGGGAGTTTAGCATTATTGTTAGAGGAGATAGATATAGAAGAGAGTTCCCTAGGTAAAAGACGATGAATAGTGCTGTTACAGAGATAAACTGATTTTCCTGCATTTTCCTCATTACATTGCCGTGTAATTTCTTGTAAGGATCTTTAGAACTTCATTGAATAGCATTAATGTCATTTTTATTTATGTTTCTTGTTGGTTTAATGCTCATTTAAAGATTCACCATTAATGATCCAAGTCTTTCATTTTTCCTTAGCAGTAAAATGGGTTTGAATTGTTTTCACCTTTAGCCTTTAATTTATTGCACTTAGTTACTCTAAATCTTCATAGTTTATCATGCACTCTCACTACATTGTTGGTTTCATTTCAAGCATGAGTAGCTAAATCTTCAAGTTGGTAAATCCAAGAGAAATCTCCACCTGGGTATACCATTCCAACTCATTCCCCTCCCTCTCTTATGAGTTCCACGGTTCGGTTTGATCGGGTCGAGAGTGGACGAGTTGGTGAGTCTTTGATATTCCATAGACTTATCATGGATTTTGCTTAGATCCTCACCAATTTTATCCTTAGCTTCCCGTGAATCAATTGTTCATTCATGCTCTATCGGAGGAGGGTTTGGAGTTGAAATTATATCTCCATTGGAGTGACCTCTTGGATTTCCCAACATTTGTTCTCTCATTACATTCTCATTAATACATACCTCACCAAACAACTTTCAACCACAAAGATTTTACACTTTCATTTTCACCAAATCACCTTCACACTGGTTTACTTCCTTCCCCGTGGAGTAGACCTTGGAATACCACCAAATAAAACACGACCCACGAAAGTCTCCTTGCGATTGGGGAGCATTTTTGTGCATATACATCTCATATTTACATCATCCCATTTTCCTTTCTCCTTGCCTTTTCTTTTGACACTATACCAAGGGAGAGAAATCCTTTCCTTTGTTCATACATTGCATAGTCTAAGGGATAGTAATTAGGGGTTAACGAAGGTAAGGTTTACAAGAAATCAAGTAGCTTATTTAGGAGATACTCTATTGAGTGTAGCTCACCCTTTATGGGGAAACATTTCAGGTGTGAAGAAGGCCATTTCGGGCAGACGACTCCCATTTCGGGCCCCAAGGATGAAGAAGGCCGACTTGTGGCTTTTATGGTTTATTTTGTAAAGCTTTTGTGAAAATTCCAGTTGATGTGTAAATGTATGGAATTGATTGTAATGGAACTTGTAAAAATCATGTTTTATGTAGGAAATGATGTTAAACATGTATTGGATGACTGTGGGAAAGTTTGGAATGGATTGGAAATGAAAAAGAGGCAAAACAGGAAAATCTGGGCAGAGAACCTGGTCCATAAGACAGAGAGTACCAGCACTGTGTACCTGTACTCTTTCCAAAATTTTTAAATTTTAAAGCTGCTTTGCCATGGTTTCTGGCTATGTGTTCCACACATCAAATGATATAAATGGACTATAATGAAGTACAGATCATGGTATATTGAACTTTAGTTGGTTCAAATGGAAAAACTAACACGAGTTACAATTGTGGGTTATGAACCTGGTTAAGGGGATGTTATTGACGTATAGTCGGCTTATACGACATTCACGAATATTTCCGCGAATTGATGGTTGATCAACAAACTTATAAATGACCCCCGATTTTTGAGGCGTCACATTTTATCATTGTTTTTTCAAAGTTTTAGTTAAGTATTTATTTGACACTTCTAAGCTCACACCACAAGCTATTATGTTGCACACTAAAAACACGACAATTCTACCTTTTCTATTTTGAATACCGACAGTTAGATCCCTGTGGGTTTGACTTCAGACTTAATAGAGAAATATTGTAATTTGATCACTTATACTTGGGTGTATGTAATAAATCATGTCAGATCCCACCCATTAGGCTCATTTCAAACTCATTGCTCATGCATTTTGTAAAATTAACACATAAATTATCATTTGTATTATCATCAACATAGATTTACACAATAAGAATGTCCTCATGTACATGCTTTATGAATAAGGTTATGTATACTTCACCCATTGAGAATTCATTGTTTATGAAACTTACTAAGTCTCTCATACCAGGATCTAGGTGCTTGTTTTAATCCTTATAATGCCTTAGTAAGTTTATAGACATGATTAGGGTTGTGTGTATCCTCAAAATCGGGTGGTTGTTCTACATATACTTCTTCTAAAATAATGCCATTTATGAAAGCACTCTTAACATCCATTTGATACAATTTAAAACCTTTATAGCATGTATGTGCAAGTAGCATTCTTATGGCCTCTAGTCTAGCTACGGGGGCAAAAGTCTCGTCATAGTCTATTCCTTCTTGTTGATTATATCTTTGTGCCACTAATCTATCTTTATTCCTAGTGATGTTTCCTTCTTCATCTGGTTTGTTTCTAAATACCAATTTTTGTGTCTATAATGAAAGTGTCTTTAGGACTTGAAACTAGTTACCATAATTCATTCCTTATAAATTGATTTAGTTCTTCTTGCATGCCCATAATCCAAGATTCTTATTTTAATGCTTCATTTATGTTATAGGTTCTATATGAGATAAGAATGCTAGATTATTACATATGTTCCTAAGAAATGATCTAGTTTTGACTCCTTGTGAAGGATTTTCTATGACTTGATCCAGAGGATGATATATGAATCTTCTCTATTCCTTGGGAAGTTCTTGCAAAGTAAGTTCATTTGTGTCCCAAGGTTGGTCATTTTCTTCATTATTGTCTTTCCTATAATTATGGTCATTATCTATGTTAAGTTTGCTTATTTAAAATTCTAAGTCCAAGTCCTCATCATCTTCATTTCTATTTTTAATAGTTAAAGGGTTTGCTCATCATAGACTACAAGAATGGACACTTCAAGTACAAAACTTCTTTTATTAAAGACTCTGTAGGCTTTGCTATGGGTGTAATGACCTAAGAATATAGCTGATTCGCACTTTTCTGGTGATCGACTTTAATTAATATTATACACCCAAGTATAAGTGGTCAAATTGTTGTTTTCTCGATTTTTAAGTCAAGTATCGATCCCATGAAGAGTTTTAGTAATTAGAACTTAAAATAAAATAAAAAAAATAATAAAGGTGTTTGTTTGAACCAGAATATTGTTTCTTAGCTTGTGATGTGAGCTTAGTTTGATAACTAGTTTAAAAAATCAAATAAAAATAGTGCGTATATAAAATAGATAACTGACAAGAATATAAAAGATACCCTTCAGTTTAGGGATGCATATGCTTTGTATTGGTTGATTACTGGAAACGCTACCTCACATCAATTAACTTCCATTTTACTGGAAAGTTAACTGGCAGGTCTGATGTATATAAACCATAACACGACTGCTTCTCAAGCTACATTGGTTATATCCACGTCAAATGATTAACTCAGGAAAACCAGAAGGATGAGCCTTTCATGAGGACTACTTGAGTTATTCATTTGATCTCATGATTGTAAATGCATATATAATAAACCATAACACAGCTGCTTCTCAAGCTACACTGGTGGTAATATATTATAACACAACTGCTTCTTAAGCTACACTGGGTATAGATGTGTCAATTGATTAATTCAAGTAAACCCGCAGGTTGTATAGACTATCTTCTAGCAACTTGTCAGGTTAGCTGGTGGTAGTAAATCATAACATAGCAACTTGTCAAGTTAGCTGTGTTTAGATATGTCATCCAGAAGGTCAAGCCATTCAGATGGAATACTTGAATTATTACATAGATTATCTGTGATATACCAGCGAAACTTCCTCAGCGTTCCGGTGGAGGACTAGCCATACCGATAGGATCACCAAGGTTATTCGACTGACAAATTTATTATACATAGTAATATCATGCGTCAGTGGAACTTTCTCAACATTCCGGTGGAGGACTAGCCATACCAGTAGGAACGCCGGGGTTATTCTAGCTGGCATGTCTTATATATATAATAAACGTATAAATAAAACATCAGCAATTCCAGAATCTAACAAATATTATACATATGTTTACCCTAGTTTGAAGGGTACAAACGACTACCCTCTCTCCATTGCTATAGACAAGCACGGAGTGCTGGTAGTTGCCATTACAACAAAATTAAAGTACATAATTTAAAAAGCTTTCCTAGGGAACGATTGAAATACAACCACTCTTATTATCAATTAAGATGAAAAAGTGGCAACACTTCAACTATCCGAATGGAAAGCTACAACAGAAATGTACAAGTACAAAATTGGAATTGAAAGTGTATCACTGATCGGATCGTGCTTGCACTTTCTTCTTTCTTTTTCTTTTCTTCCTTTCTTTCCCTTTTTCTGTAATTGGATTTCTCTCAGAAGCTCTCTGTTTTTTGGCCTGCTCGAAGTGCTAAAGTGGGCCTCTATTTATAGACGCAAAGGAAGCAAGAGGAAGAAGGTTTATGATGAATCGACCTTGAGCGGCCGTCCGGACGACAGTGTCAGCATTTGGACAGTGGTAGCTTGCTGGACTTGCAACTTGCATGCGTGCTGACTCTTCACTTGAGAAATTTACACTTTTGCCTTCATTGTTTCAAGCTCCTTAACATTGATCCTTGCATCTTGTGTTAATTCCGCATTGAAACCTGAAATTTTAGACATAATATAATTAAAACCCTAATTCCCGCACAAACTCTAATTAACTATAATAACCACTTTTTGGTTATTTTATCTTACAAATTTGATTACTTAATCATTTTAATTTATACACTAATTAGGGCCAATCACACCCCCCAACTTAGACTTTACTAGTCCCTAGTAAATATTATAAAAACTATAACAATAAAACTTAAATAGGAGTAAAATCATTTTCGTAGATTTTTTCACGATTGCATTTACCATATGCAATAAGCCGTTAAACCCCTAGGCGATTCCTAGTGGACGAGTTGTGTCTCGTAAAGGTTTCCAGTGAAGCTACCTACAAACTTCAACATTCAGAAATGCATGCTTCATATGTTTCATATGTAAAATTAAATTATTATTTCTGTGAATTGCTTAGAATATGTCTTTTTTCTGATCACTATACGAGTAACACATGTTAATTGTAACATTATCTATATATATTTATAAAAACTTGTGTGTGTGTGTTGATTTCTTTTGTTTCAAAAATTACTTAAGAAATATTACTATCTTTTATGGGAGTTTCGATGTCAATCCTTCCCTGGAATGCACTCAGCAAAGAATTCACATACGTTATAATGACTACTCCCACAGTAATTGCATATGATTGAAATATTGTAAACAAAGCAAATAATATCACATGTAATATATCTGAATCAAGAAATCATGCAATGAGAAAAATGAAAGTAATATGGGACATGAGATACTACTATTTTTTTTCTTTTTTTCTTTATTTTTTGGATAGAAATAGTGAAGGGAAAAAAATGAAACACAAAAGAGCTTGCTTACACCCCCAAACTTAAACTCGCATATAATATTGAATGAGATTTTCTACAATGATGCTCAAAATGAAATGAGTCCAAATTAGAGAGAGGTAAACAACTCATTCTAAAAGCAACACTACAATATTATGAAAAAGGAAAACATAACAATAATATAAGTCTAGCTATTATGTACATGAAAACAAAACAAAAATGGCTCGTGTCAATTCGACTTCAATTTGGATATGAGCTTGTGCCCATGAATTTTTTTGATTTTAATTTTCTTGTTGTATAAATGCCATTTCTATCTAATCTATCCAACAACACAAAGGGTAATAATTCAAAAATCTCAACCAAACTGGGGGGGGGTATGCAAGTTTATGCAACAAAACAAATGGAATATACAATTTCTCTTTAAGAGTTTCAACACTTATCTCCATTTCAATCCCCTTCCCAAATTAAGAAATGAGAATCTCAACACCACTCATAGATGACAAAATGACCTTGTGATCATTAGCCTCATGTGAGATAATAACTTCATTAAAATTTTCACAATTAAGAGTGGTGGGAGATTCAACATCAATTTGCATTCCATTGGGATGATCATCCTTAATACATTGACTATGCTCAAGATTTTGTTCTTCATGCATATCAATTATAGCATTAGTCAATGTATCAACTTGTTGGGTTATTTGTGCAATGAATTCCATTTGGTATTGCATAAAATCGCACAAAATATTTTTCAATTCTTCTTCGGTTGAGTCCCCATATGTTGGATAGTGGCAAAATTCATTTGGTGGTGTGAGATAGAATGAAAAATTATAAGGTTCATTCTCCCAACCATAACTTGGATAACTCGGTATAACATAGTGGTCGGGATAAAAGTTTTCAGAAGCTAAAAATGAATTTGAACATTCGCATGCAAAGTCTTGAAGTGTATAATTTATTGGGCACACACAAGTGATGAGCCCATACTCATCATAAATCTCACCCACATTTTCAAAATAAGGGGCATTTGATACATTTTCATAAAAATTAAAAGACATTACATAAAGAAAAATCTATTTAGAACTTATTTACAAAAGAGACGACATACCTTGGCGGTGATGAAAATCACGAGACTTACCTATGCCGCCCGAAATCACCGTTTGAACTCGATGCTTAACCTTCCCCGACAACGGCGTAAAAAATGCTTGATGAAAAACCTTGTTGTTCACTAACCTCTAAAAACCATCCCTTAGAATGTGTAGTGTATGGATGAAGGGGAGTGTCACTCTCCCTTGGGATAGTGTCAAAAGTAAGGGCAAGGTTATGGGGAAAATGGAATGTACAAAATTTGTGAAATGAAATGCGCGTGTGAACAAAATTACTCCCCAAGCGCAAGGAGTCTTTTGCTAGTCGTGTTTTACTTGGAAAGTATTCCAAAATTGTCTCCTCAGGGAAGGAAGGTTAAGTTGTGTGAAGATGATTTTGTGAATAAAAGAAGAAGGGAAAAATGTATAATTTTTTGTTGTTTTGAGTTTGTGATTGTGTTTGAGAATGCTAATGCAATGAAAACGAGTGTTGGCTAATCTGAAGGATTCACTCCAATGTGAATGCCAACTCGATTTGAAACCTTCCTCCGGGGGTTTATAGATGAATGATTGATTCATGGGAAGCGAGCGACGAGATGCTGATGATCCAAGCATAAACCGTGACCAGGCCTACGGAATATCAAATACTCACAACCTCATTCACCCTCAACCTAGTCAAACCGAACCATCGTACACTGAGAGAGAAAAGAAAATGAGTTGAAATGGAAAACCCAAGAGGGGGTCTCCCTTGGATTAACCAACTAAAAATCTAGCTACTCATGAAAGCAAGAAAGAAAAGCATAATGTAAAGAGACATAATGAAGACATGACGTTTAGAACATAACTTAAAGCAATAAAACTTAAACTAAGAAGAAAAATATTTAACACTCATTTCAAAACTAAAAATGAAGAAAGCTTGAAAGCAACAATGGTGAAATGAAGAACATATAACTAAACTTGAAATGAACTTGAAATGAACTTGAAATAAATGACATTAAAGACATTAAATGAAAATTACAAGAGTCTTACAATAAACTACAAGTGAAATGGTAGAAGAAAATGCAAAAAAATAAAATTCCATTATACTATTCATCTTCTTCTACCTTTAGCTAAAACTAAGCTTAGGTAGCCACCGTTGAAATGGTTGTGTAATGCTGAATATATGGAGTGTAGCCTTGCAATTTTCGTCCATGGTGGTCCCCTAGCATGAGTGTGCAGGCCTCCCATCAATGGAAGGTTGAATGATGGCTTGGACAAGCTAGGACAAGTCTACCCAGCAACTCCCTTGCAGCCCACTTTTCTCCCATCCTCCTTGAATGCCAAACCTCCAAAGTCTTCAAATAGGGTGTACGAGGCATACTCTTGTGTAAGGAATGTCAAGGAACAAGTGGGAGAAGCATTGGTGGGACCCCCAAGAAAGTGGAGCATGAAAAATAGTCATTCTGGGCACTTCAAGTGAGCGTACCGACACTTTAAGCCTTCTGGAGTTCGGGGTACCGGTAAGTAGTAGCAGCACTGTTCCTTACCGGTATTGCATACCGGTACTATTTTTTACTCTGGACCAGTTTTCATAGAATCAACATAATTTTTTATCCAACCGTTGGATTGAGCTGAAAGTTTGACACGATACATAAGACATCCAGATCTACAACTTTCATGTTGTTAAAATTTTTCAGATTCGAAGTCGATCATGGTAAAAAATGGGAAAAACAGAGGCACTGTGTCAAAACTTTGGGAAACCAGTGGGCTAAACTTCCAAGTTGAACTTTCCTTTGTTTCTTCACCTTCCAAGCCTCCCAAGCCTCATTGAATGTGTAAATATCTTCACCACTCATTCATACTTAGTTATAAGGTTACAAATCCAATCTTTTAAGCTATAATTACTTGCAACATTGAAAATTCAACATTATTCATAATTTCGGCTAACTCTAAGTACTTATATGTAAAAGTTGAGTTAAAATACATGTAATGAGGCCTTCAAATATGCAATATTTTGTGCTCATCATCAGTTCACATTAAAAGGCAAAGTATTGGGACTTGGGATACCTGTCGCTTCAATATCTAGTATGTAGCTTCACCATGAATCAACATGCTGGTTCCTCATCTGCATACCTGCTGGCAGTTCATCCTTCGTTTTGTATGTCATCTGCCTTTCCTCTTCATTCCCTTTCTTGCACATCTTTTGTATAATTAAACTATATATCTAATTTACACATTAGTTCATAGTGTAGATGTTTGATCACTATGAAAACCATAGTTAAATAAGAAATGGGTTAACATTAAGCCCATGTTTTTTTTGTATTATAGGGTGGACCCTATTGATCAATCCTATATCTCCTATATTGACACACCTGTCTCAAACAAGGCCAGGAACACGAATTATTGGCCCGGTCCAGTCCAGACCAAGATAAGAGGTTTAGGCCAATAAGGCCAAGCCCACTATCTTGAGAGACCTAGTCTATCACTAGCACATGTGGAGATCTCCATCTTGAGAAGGGAATCATGGTGTGCAGTCATTGGGGTGCACGTTACCAAGTTCAACCACATCGCCTGCTACGCTGACATAATGGATTCACCCTACTCCCCCATTATGTGGGCGATGCCTCAATTAGGGCTTCCCGTAATGGCGCCTCAATTAAAACTCCCTTTGAGACACTGTAAAGTTGTATTCGCCTATAAATTATAAGCCCTGCCTACACATGGGAGACATTACATATATCTCATCATGCTACACCTTGAGTAATAGAATATTCTTCGTCACCACAAGAGAAAGAGTGAATCCTCTGAATATCATGAGTTAGTTGGCATAAAGAAAAATCCTCTAACTTGTACACCTTTAATTGATTTTGCATAAACATATTTTGTACGTCATCAGTTTGACGTTGTCTTTGGGAACGACTTAGTTTTCACCCTATTGTATTATCATTTTTATGACTATTAAAACTAGAGCCAGTAATCAATAAATGTAAAATAATGATCAACCAAGTCAAGAGAAGGTCTTGGCTCCGCTGGCAAACCCAACAACACAATTACTAGAGACTATGCAGTTTTTGATAAACGAAAACAAACAAATCCACCAATTGATGCTCGCTGGACACCCAAATTCCACACCATTGCAGCCAGAAGGGACAGTGCCCCAAGTGCCATAGACACCTAGATTAGCACACCAAGGTGCCCTACCTCACCAGGGTGCCTTGTCCCACCTTTGCGAGCCCTGGTTCACCCTCCTAGTGCGCTTGCTCAATCCTCCCATGCTGAGCAAAGTTTAGAATGCCAACTATGGAAATTTTTGATAGCTTAAAAGATCTATTTGACCACCTTCACACCTATAACCCTTATGCAGTTGCATAACATACCAGACGATATTATGTATAGGGCTTTCCCTACCATCCTCAAGTGGGTTGCACGCCAGCAGTTCATGAAACATAAACCAGTGTCCATAAATTCTTTTGCTAAACTAAGCAAATCCTTTATCTCCCACTTAATAGAGGGACGTCGACACCAAAAGCCTATTACACACTTGCTCAACATTAAGCAAGACTATGATGAAAACCTAAAGAGTTACCTTACTTGTTTCAACAAGGAGGTCCTCCAGATTGAAGAGACAGATAACAAAGTCACCATGACTACTTTCATAAGTGGCATGTGCTCATTTAGTTTTTTATTTTTTGTTTAGAAACACCCGCCAAAGAGGATACCAAAATTACTATCAAAAGCCCAAAAATACATGAATGCTAAGAACATCACCAAAGCCAAGCAAGATGAAATCCTAACGTGGGGGGAGAAGAGAAAGGAGCCCTGCGAAGACAAGAGAGAGACCAAAAACAAATAGGGCAGGATTGAGAGGCTATCAACCAAAGACCATCTAGGCCCTATGCCTCAGAGGGAGCGGTATGCCTTCACACTGCTCAATGACTTAGTTGAGCATTATTTGCTCCAAATTCAGGACAACCCTTTCATGCACTGGCCAAAAAATGAAATCTGCCCCGAATTGTAGGAACCCAAACAAGTACTGTTGCTTCCACTACGAATATGGCCATGACATTAACAATTGCTTCAAACTCAAAAAATAGATTAAGAATCTTATACATTGTTGCCAATTATGACAATATATGGCAGACAGAGGCCACGTCCAACAATCCTATCCCAACCAAGGTGAGAGAGAGCTGCAACAACCTTTAGGAGAAATCCAAATGATCTCCAGAGGGTTCGCAGGAGGAGGTGACTCTTACTCAGCTAGGAAGACGCATGTTAGAAAGGTTTGGCACTCAGAGTCGAATGATACGCACCCATTAAAGTATCCCATGCAAGGGGATAATAAGACTATCTTCTTCTTAGACAAATATTTGGAGTGAATCCAACACCCCCCTGATGACCCATTGGTACTGACCATGATAGTAGTCAACTGTTAAGTAAGAATGATCTTTTTGGACAGTGGTAACTCTATTGATATCCTATTTGCAGAGGTATATGATAACCTCCATCTCAGTAGGGAAAGACTCTAACCCATCAAGACACCTCTCATCAAATTTTTCAGACGAAAAAGCGTACCCCTTGGGCTCTATCACCCTGCTAGTCACAGTGGGCACAACGTCTAGAAGCTTTACTATAATAGTGATATTCTTAGTGCTGGATTGCATATTTGCCTACAACATCATCTTTGGGTGTCTCGCGCTCAATACCTTGAGGGGGATACCATCCACTTACCACCTCATTCTCCATTTTTCAACCTCATGAGGAATTGGAGAAATTCATGGAGACCAAGTTGTGACGAGGGAGTCCTATATAGCTTCCATGAGGTACAAGAAACCTTAAGAGGCCTTACAAGTGGAAGTATTTATCCCTAAGGATGACAACACGCTGGTGAGAAGAGAGCCAGTAGAGGAGCTTAAACCAATATTCTTGAACGAAAGTCTCCCAGAGAGAAGAGTTTATATTGGTTTCTCACTTCTTAAAGATCGAGCATGCCAACTCATTGATTTTTTGAAGTAGAATATGGATGTATTTGCTTGGCCTCATAAAGACCTTGAAGGAATTGACCCTAAAGTTGCCACCCACCAACTTAATATGATCCCAGGTACAAGCTTGTTTGTCAAAAGTTGAGTGATCTTTGCTATAGAAAGGGTACAGGCCATAGAAAAAGGAGGTAAGGAAGATATTAGAGAATGGGTCAGGTAGAGAGGTGGCTTTCCCAGTTTGGCTATCCAATGTGGTAATGGTGACTAAAGCTAGTGGAAAGTGGCACCTCTGCGTAGATTTTAGCAAGCTTAACAAAGCATGTCCTAACAATAGCTATCCATTGCCATGTATAGAATTCCTCATCGACGACACAACCAGACATGAGTTTCTTAGTTTCTTCGATGCTTACTTGGGGTATAATCAAATTAGCATTTACCCGTTAGACCAGGATAAGGCATCTTTCATCATTCCCAAGGGGACATACTATTATAGGGTTATGCCCTTTGGACTAAAAAATGAAGGAGCCATGTACCAGTGGTTGGTAAATAAGATGTTTATGGAACATATCTGAAAGACTATAGAGGTATATATTGACGACATGTTGGTAAAGAGCCTAGTGGCGGCAGAGCATGTGACACACTTGCAAGAGACCTTTGGCTTCCATAGGTCTTACTAGATGAAATTGAATCCTGAGAAGTGTGCCTTTAGCATGGGATTAGGAAAATTCTTGGGTTTTATGGTCACTAAGAGGGGTATTGCGGCAAACGCAGATCAGATCAAAGCCATTCTGGACATGAGGTCTTCCGCCTCTATTAAGGAAGTTTAATGCCTCAATGGAAGGGTTGCGGCCCTCAATAGATTTGTCTCAAAGTTAGCTTATAAATGTTTACCTTTCTTCAAAATCCTTTGATAGACTTTTGAGAAAGGACTAGGCTTTTGAAAAACTGAAAGCCTGCCTTGCTAAAGCCCTTTACTTTCACATACCATACCTAGAGAAGCCTTGTACCTGTACCATTTTTTCTCACCATCTTTTGTGAGCTTTATCCTTGCCAGAGAAAAGGAAGGAATACATAAGTCCATCTATTATATGAGTAGGTCTTTTGGAGGAGCGAAGATAAGGTACACAAGATTGGAGAAACTGGCAGTCACCCTATTTACGTCAACCATGCACCTTTTAAACTATTTTTAGAGCCACACTATTATGTTCATTACAGATCAAGCATTGAAAAGGATACTAGGAAACCGAAATGTGTCAGGGAGACCCCTGAAATGGGTCGTCGAATTAGGCAAGTGTGATGTATAGTACCAACCAAGAGGAGCCATTAAGGCACAAACGGTAGTAAATTTTGTGGCTAAACTCGCACCACTAGAGGAAAGAGGAATGCCCCATATGCTAGCACCCTTGATGCTAGACCTAACACTTGCCTCACTGTCTACACTCGCGCCTAGATCGCCTAGGCAGCCAGCGTTCGCATATGCCTCCCTGGCGTCCAATGACTCACCTGACACTTGCGCCTTGGCCCTGACTCCTATTTTTGGGCCTAAGGGTGCGTCGTCCACATCTTTAGCTATTTGTTACTTCTACGCTTCACCTTTGCCAAGCGATGCCTATGCGCTCCTTGCACCACTTGATGCCATACCCGCTCATCTTGAGGTAACGCCACCACTTTGCTGGAGACTTTATGTGGATAGTTCCTCCAACAGTGAAGGGAGTGGAGTATGTGTAATACTAATTAGACTCGACGACACTCCCCTAAAATATGCTGTATCTTTATTTTGTAGCCTCCAACAATGGGATGGAATATGAGCCCCTCATCTCAGGCTTGAAACTGGAAATTGAAATGGAGACCTGACACCTCACTATTTGCAGTGATTCACAACTGGTAGTCAACCAGGTGAAATGAGATATTGAAGTGAGAGAGGAAAGGATGCAAGAGTACCTGGCAATGGTACATCCCTTACTAAAAATGTTCCACAATTTCTAGATGCAACATGTACCATGAAAAGATAATGTGATTACAGAGGCATGCTTGGTTGGTCTTCCTTAATCTTCAAACATGATCCCTAGTTGTGTCTATATGGCTTATACGAGTGGGTGAGTGTCACTCTCCCTCGGGTTCAAATGCAAGAAATGGAGAAAATCGTGTGTGTGAACAAAAATGTGTGCGTGTGAAAGGTTCTACCCAAGTGTAGAGAGACTTGTAATGTCGTGTTTTACTTGAATGGGTATTCCAAGGTCATCTCCTCAAGGAAGGAAAGGTTAAATTGCTTTGAATGGTGATTTGTAAAGAAATGAAAATTAAAAAATCTTGTGAATTGTGTTTTGGTGAGTTGTGTTTCGGTAAAAATGAAAGAAAATAAAGTTGGCTAATCTATAGAGGTCATTCCAATGGTAATGCCAAATCAACTCAATTCATTCAATCAATGGTGTCTCGGTGTTCGATTGATTCATAGGAAGTGAGGAACTAGTCTGGTTGTGTTGGACAAAAGCACACCCCGTGACAAGTCTACGGTGTATCGAGAGTCCACAACCATGTCTACACTCAACCTAGTCAGATCAAACACTTTACACTATGAGAAAAAATTAAAGAGAGTTGATTTCACATACCCAAGAAGAAATTTCCCTTCGATTAGCAAACTAAAAGTCTAGCTACACACAGTAAAGGCCAAAACAAACATAATGTAAAGAGACATGGTAGTGAAATGAAGCATGAAACTTGTATTGATGCAAGAAAATGTTTAAACTACAAGAGGAAATTCATTCATACCTAAAATACAAAGATTGAAGAGTTACTCAAATGTAGAAATGAAAATGCAGGAACACTTAACTAAGCTTGATTACAACTTAAATAAAAGAGTTCAGAGCAAAAGAGGGGAAAGATTACAAGTAAAATAAAGCTTACTGCAATGAAAATGGTGAAGGAAATGTGAAAACCAAACTTTCTCTCTCTAAAACTTCATCTTTTGCCTTGGAGCTTCTCTCTCTAAAAGCATGTAAAACTGAATAATAGTGTAAAACTTCTACATTTTCGTCGATACCCTCTCCCTTAGCATGTGTGAGCTGAATTGTAATCATTGGAGGGAGGTTGTCCACTTGGAGAAGCAACTTCAGTCAAAGCATGCTCTTGTAACGCCCCAAAATTCACCTTGGGAGGCATTACTATCTATAACCATTCATATAGTGAGAGAAAACTAACAAAATCCATAAATAAACGAATTTTCATTCATCATCCATAATAATTAAAACATCATCCAAAATAATTTTGCCAAACTATGACGATTATATCCTAAAAAATAACTATTATCTTGGTGCAGAATAAAGAAAATAATGACCTTAACATTATCTCAAAATGTGCCCCCCAATCTAGAACATAAGGGAAATAGCTCTAAATGTCCACCTTGGGATCCCCGTTCCCATCAATTTGGGCTTCCAAATCCACTTGCTCATCAACTCTGAGCTCTTTCTCTAAACCATTATCTGAAAAAGATATTTGTTTATAGGGGGTGAGTACTAAGGTCTGTAAGAAAATCCTCCCAAGCTCGAACAAGGTTTTAAAAATATACAAAACAAGACGGTCTCATTTCACTAATATCATATATAACTTTTGAAAGAAAATAATGACAGTTCATTAGATCTCAAGTTTACGCAGCATCTATAAATGAAATGAAGAATTAAAATCAACTTTCAAACAATAAACCATTTCCAACATTTTATATCATTTCCAATAATTTTGTATCATTATCTCCACTTGTATCTTTGGTTGGAAGTAAGACTTCGCATGAATAAACACTTTGAGAATATTTTGACCCATCCACACACCCAATCCTCGTAAGGATGTACAACTTTAGGAAGGGCGTATAACGACGCATCGGCCATGACGATCCAACCCAGGAATTGTGAGATCCTGATATCCTACATCGGTTAGGGAGGAAAAAGTTACTAGGCTTATGAGTAAGCCTTTTTCCTTACATGGCATAAGGACTTTTTCCAAGGGTACTGGGAGGAACAAAACCGCGAGGGCCAGTGGGCCCAAACCGAATAATATTATGTCATGTGGAGGGCGGGGTGTTACAAATTGGTATTAGAGCCGACTCTCACTTGGATCGAGTGTGTGGCCCTGCCGTGCTCGTGTGTAATGGGCAGACAAGTAGCTAGCAAGCTGTTGCACAGGGACGTGCAGCCCTATGGGGTGGATTGTGAGATCCTGGTATCCCACATCGGTTAGGGAGGAAAAAGTTGTTGGGTTTATGAGTAAGCCTCTCGCCTTACATGGCATAAGGTCTTTTCCCAGGGGTATTAGGAGGAACAAAATCGTGATGGATTGTAGGCCCAAAACGGATAATATTATGTCATGTGGAGGGCGGGGTGTTATAAGAATAGTATACTAACCCTCAGCTTTGATGCCACGTGAGCAAATAGTGATTTGGTCCTCGCAAGGCACCAACTCCATTACGAGTGATAGGAAACCTTCAAACTCACTCGGAGTAAGAAATGCATCTACCCACTCTACGATACCCAATCAATTGTCACCCATGTTCATCCAAACATCCACACAAGAGATACAATACCCAACTAATTTCTCAAATCACAAGTAAAGCAAGAACCCCAAATTCCACATGTATTTTTCCAACATAACAGCTCAAGAAAATAAGCAAGTGATCATCTAAAGATAAAATTTTATTGTTCCAAATAAAGCACTAGAGTTTTTGAATCTGGAACAATGAAATGTCAAGGGAAAAATCTCTATTTCTTAAAAAACAAGGGTTTTAAGATTAAAAACAAGGATTTTATGGCTATCAAACCACAAATTCATTCAAAACATGATATTATTTGCTAGAAAATCAAGAAACAAGGATTCTATAGCAAATATCTATGATTGAGAGTCAATATATATATATATATATAAACCCTAGCCTCAATGGACAAGATTAGGAAGAAACCCATACCTTGCTTCCTTAGTCATGTGTGAAAAACTAGAGGTTTTGATTGGATTCAATGCGAAAATCCCCTTCAATCTTGTGTTTCTCCCCTTATTTCTTACCCTCCAAGGCTCTTTAAGGTACGAATTGATGAAATGGGGCTAAGGGAGGTGTCCTTAGGTTTTTACCATCTAAAAATTGGAGAGAACATCCAAAATAGGTCAGGGACGTGAACCGTTCGTTCAGTGCGTCTGGACACATTTTTTTTACTGTCTGGATGCGTGTTTCTTCTCCTAACTTTCTGCTAAATGCGTTCGAATGCATATCTATTCCCGTCTGGACGTAGGTGATAGTATACCCTCCAATTCCTAATCGATTTTATCCTATTTAGAAGCCGATTCAAAAAATATTCGTGAAGTATAGTTTTGTAGCCCTTGAAGTTTTAATTTTTACTGTCCAAAAACCAGATCAATCGAAGTTAGGATTAAAAAGTTATGGCTAAAATACTAAGGTAGTGTCAAATTTCTTCCTATCTGAATTCTTTCTAAAATGTGTTTGAACTTCGTGATACTTTCTAACTTCTAATACACCTCATATTACCTCTCCCAAGATTTCTCAATCTTCTAGATTCAATGAAAATCTTATTTTGACCTAAAAATAGTTAGAAACCTACCTAACAAGCCTTCCCAAGCTTAAACGCCTTCGAAAGTTAAACTTCACAATCAATATTTTAACCATTGTTCTAAGTTTCTACCATAATTTTATTATTCTTATGAGAACTCTTAAGATAATATTATACTTATTTAATTTTAATATGGGGTCTTACAACTCCTCTCATGCTTTCCCAACCACCCATCTTCTCTATCTTTCTTGCCCTCTTACTTCTAATCTGACTTTAGGGGTTAGGGGAGCATCATGAGGTGTCAAATATTTCAGGGTATGGCTTAGAAGATAAGAGGTGGGTCCTCGGAGTAGGTGGAGTCGTGTGGAAAGATGTCTGGCAAATCTGAGAAAAACCTACTGGTGGAACGTTAAAAACCTGCGGGTAGAAAACTTCCATTAGGGTCTTCTACCGGTAGGTTTTTGTTGCCTTCTATCGGTAGGTCGTAAGGGGGATGCTAGCTCAGGACCAGATTTCGTAAATTTGTCATAACTTTTGATCCCACCGTCCGATTGAGATGAAATGTTGACAAAAGATATATAACATCTAGATCTAAAAATTTAATGTTTTTCACTTCTTAGATTCAAAGTGGATCATAGTAAAAAATCAAAAATACCGGGGTACTACCAATTGGTGTGGGTGCCGGTACCAAAATTCTAGTAGGCTTAGATACCTGTACCTATTATACCAAGTACCACTACCTCCTTGATTTTTTTTACTTTAAAGCCTCCTAATCCTCATGTAATGTGTCCATCTCTTCACCACTCATCCACACTTAGTTGCAGGGTTTTAAAAGCCATCATTTACCCTATGATTACCTCCAACATCAAATTTTTTACCTTATTCATAAGTTCGACTAACTCTAAGTAATTAAATACAAATTTGAGTTAAAATGCATGTAATGAGGCCGTTAAATATGCAATATTATGTGCTCGTCAATGCACTTTCCAAGTTCACCTCATCCTCATACATTTCACCACGTCCTGCCTTTACGGGTCTCCAATTTGACCTGAGTAGGCTTAAAACAGATGTGGGTAGCATTAACTGTGTGTCCAATAACACAATTTTGATGACGCTTGTAAGATCCGAACACGCATATCAAACATATAATATTTATAATAAGCATATTCACATGTGACATGCATGCATAGGTTTGACAACTAGTATTTAATTAAGAGTAATGATATGAGACCTGAACCCGAACGATAGATATGTTAATTTTTAGAGAGAATTTATAAATAATGTATGAGACTTAGTGAGATTAAATGACCATAGAGGTAATTTTTTTATATAAGTGTGAAAAATTAAATTAGAATGTTTACATATGATATGATTTTATTATTTTATGTACATTAGTGCATGTGAAATTATATGGTTGGCAAGCATGTGACATCAAATTATTGTTATTAAAAAAATTGTGTTCGTGTGTACAAGAAGTGGATTAAAGGTTCGAAATATAAATTTAATAGATTATAAATATTTTGGATATATATCTAGAGAGAGAGAAATATATATCTTATGCATATCCCTTACTTATATATATATATCGTATATATATTCCTTTATATACACATATACATATATGACTTATATATATATCATATATATATTCCTTATATACATATATGTATATGTTCATTTTTCCCTTGTATGTATATATATAGATAGGTATATTTTTCACTATCTATATGTCACTACATGCAAAAGGAATAGTTGGTGGGGATTTAGAGGGGGAGGGATGGTTGGCAGCTGAGAGGGTGAAAAGGGTGGGGACACATGAACACATGCAGCGCATGAGAAAAAAAAAACAAACGGAAGGAAGGCCTTTCTCTTAGCAAGTCTCGACCAAGAACAAGAACACAAGAAAAGAAGAAGAAATAAAGGGAAGAAGAAGGGAAAAAGGAAAGGGAAAAACAAAAAAAGTCTTCTCCAAGACCTTGTGTTTCGACTAAGGGGTGACGGAGAGTCGATGCAAATGTTCGAGGACGAGTACGGTTAAGAATCCACAAGATAGAATTTTTTTGCAAGGCAGGTGTGCTAATCTTTGTTTTATCTATGCGTAAATAATTATTTGTATGTATGACTGCTTATCTTATGAGTTTTTTTTGTGATTCAAAGAATTAAGTGTTGTAGTACTACAACATCTGAGAGACAAAAGTTAATCGTTAGGTTGGATTGTTTATGTGACTGAAAATAAATTAGGTGTTTTGAGTTTTCCTTGTGACTGAGATAAGTTATAGTGAACTTTATCTGAGTGAAGAGAAATAAAGTAATTGTTGTGCTATGAGTTGTTTGGAAGATGAACAAAATATAATATTTTTCTATAGTTTGAGTTGTCTGAGTGACAAATTTATATCGATAAGAAAATAATAGTGTTGTTTTTTGTTGTCTGGGTGGTGAAATGGTTATCTTTGTATGAGGCCGTAGAGCAATGGAATAGGATATCGGGATAAACTTACGGAATCTCGAATAATAGATTCTTACCAATGAACAAGTGTCTCGTTATTTTCTTTGCTCTATATCTAAAATTTTTAATGACTACTCACTGAAAAATTTCCTTGAAATCTTTTCAGGTAAACTTTACACGAGCCTGAAGTTCACTGCCAAAACTAGAAGTCTAGTCAAGAGTTATCGGGAGAGGGCCCATGTTAGTTTTTCTTTTTTTTTTTTTCCTCTTTTACCTTTTGGGTTGTATATAATGTAAATATTTTTGTTCTCTTCTTTGGCGTGTAAATGGAACTTAAAAAATATTTTTGGGTTATGTATATACTGTATTGTAGTGAGCCAATGTGTTTGCACTTGTGTCACTTTTTATTAAAAAGTGGTCTATGTTATATTTTTCCAGAGTGGGTATTTCTTTAAAGGAAAAAAAAATATTGACAGTAGGTGATTAACCATAAAAAATGTGGAATTGAATTAGAGTTTAGGGTAAATAGTGTGCTTTAATTGAATTAAAAAGATTACATTGATTTATATTGTGGCTAATGTTTATTTTGTTTTTTGTAGGGTATCGTATGTAATTACAAGAGCTTGGAAGGACGAAAGTGCAAAAGGCGGACAAAGGAGGGAGGAAAGGATAAAATCAGCAAAATCCTCACTATCAGGATGGTGAAACACCATCTGAACGCCAATAAGAGTCACCAAGATTAGCAGAGGAGGCTCCAACCACAAAAACCATAGGCTTAGCACCGTCCGAATAGTAGCTAAACCGCCTTAACCTTTCTTCTTCACCTAACTGTCCAAATGTGCAACAAAAAGCTGTGATTGGCTGTCCTGGGTGTCTGCCACCTCTAAACTCTCTCCTGGAGCCTATAAGTAGGCTTGTTCAGCCATTTTGAAAGAGAGCTTCGCCAGAGAAGGAAAGAAAAAGCTTGAGAAGAAGAAACCCTGCCCTAAACATTCATAAGCCAGAAATTCTCTTCTTCTACATTTCTTTTATATCCTTTTTAATTGGAGGGTTAAACCTCTCTCACTCTTGTGCCCTAGGTGGTAATAAGAGTGAGGGTGTTTCAACTATTCATCGGTGAAGGATTTCTTGTGTTAGTTTTTGTATTTTTTTACGTTGTAATAGGGTTATCTCATCATTCTTACTCGTCTAAAGCAATGAAGTGAGTTTTTGGTTTATACTCTTTAGTAAAGGGTGAAGACATGTGTAATGTTGTTTGTATTATGGAAATGCAGATGTTTTACCTATGCTTTAATATTTATACCTCTCTTAACCAATGGATGGTTATTATTTCTGTTCAATCTAGTATTACTGTATGCCCATGGTTACGAACCGAGCTAACCTTATTGCTATATACATATTCATATTTATTTTATTACATACTTCATTATTGATACAATGGTGCACGTAGTTGGGCTTTATGTAATAATCAGGAGATTAGTTATAGACAGGTTAAATCTCACCATAGCTAATGTTGTTGATTCAATGTATAAACTGAAACTCTGTATTCATTGAATCATCGAACTGCCAATTGAATGGCTAAAGTAAACCTTTTGAATGGTTCTCCTTTGGGTTTACTAGGTTTATTTTTTTTGACTGCCCTTACTAGTTGTTGTGATATGGTTCAGTCTATACATCAAACTTATCGGTTAACTTTATGTTAATACAAAAGTTAATTGTTATAAGGTGACATTTTCATAGTCAAGTAATAAAATGCATGTTGGATCCCCAAACTAAAGAGCAGCTTTTTTCAATTATTATAATCAAAAGTTTAGTTTAACTATTTGTTTATCAACTCTAAGCTCACATTACAAGCGGTGTAATGCATTATGCGCACGATAATCTTGCCTTTTCTATTTTGAATTCCAACCGATAGCTCCCTATGGGTTCGAACTTGGACTTAACCAAGTAGTATTACAACTTGACAACTTATACTTGGGTGTATGATTAAGACCAGATCAAGATTTTTGTGCCATTGTCGGGGAGTTACAATGATTTGAAAAAGATCAGGGGAGTTATCTAATTTATATTATATGTGTATAAACTGTTTGTTTTATTTTTATTTTTTATATTATCATCTTCATCATCACAAGCATCTTCAAACTCTGTTGTGTCAAGAATGACAAATAATAATCAAAGAGAACCAGAGGTTGTTTAGAATGCTAGACCTTTGAGAGAATATTTGCATCGTACGTACACTAGTGTCCCCTCATGTTTTACTTTTCCTACAAATGCTCCAATTTTTAACTATAAGGAAGGAGCAATACATTTTTTTACCTTAGTTTCATGGCCTTGAGTCTGAAAATCCTCATTTGCAAATGAAAGAATTTGAGGAAGTATATGGTGCATTACAAAATAATTCTGAAATAGCTCAACTAATTTTTTTTTCCTTTTACTTTGAATGATAATTCTAAACAGTGGCTAAATTATTTGAAAGCTAAATTTATTCAAAGTTGGCAAGTTTTACAGAATTTTTAAAGAAATTCTTTCCTGTGCATCTCACTAATGCATTAAGACGACAAATCATGAATTTTTATGTGAAAGAGGGAATTTTTTTTTACCAATGTTGGGAGAGATTTAAGGATCTGCTCTAAGCTTGCCCATATCATGCATTTGAGAGTTGGACCGTAGTTGGATTCTTTTGTGATGCCCTTCCTTCTAAAATGCGTTATTTTATTGAAATGATGGCCCAAGGAGAATTCATAGGTAAGAATCTCGACAAGGCATTTGAGTTTTTTGATACTATTTCTGAGATTTCCCTACTGTGGTACTCGACCTTACCAAATATTGTTGAAACAATGCCATACATCCCAAGGAGGGAAACACGTGTTAAAAGAGGATGATGACATAAGGGCAAGAATGTTTACTCTGTCTCGAAAGATGGGTGCTTTAGAGATGAAAAAATTCAAAGAAGTTTATGTTGTGTCACTTACTAATCATTTGCTTGGAATTTGTGCTTTGTTAGTGTAAAACCCAAAAAAAAATTGGACTTTTTTTGAAAAAGGGCAAAATTATCATTTTGCCACTATAATGAGGAATTAAAATACGTGTTCTCTTGAGCTCGTATGACACCACGAATTTCGCCGTTGGATTCGTATTGTGAAATCTAGTCATCCAAACTAATTTCGTTGAATTCCGAGATACTTAGATTTTTTACGTTTTACGAGACGACTAGGTGACAATTGACCTCACAAAGGTCCCCATAAATAAATATTATTAAATTTTCATAAAATTGAATAAAATTTCAAATAAAACTATTTTGAACTTAAACTGGAATGAAATAAATCAATTCAAAGTGAAAATGGACCCTGATAAGTGAGGGGCGTGTGGCGCAACTCGAGCCAAGCCTTTAAAAATAAAATAGGGACTGAAATTAGATATTTTGCCATAAAATATCTGCTGAAGATCAGCCTCCAACATGTGAGAGAAAGAGGCAGAGAAAAGGGAGAAAATAAGACTTCTCCTTGCGATTCTCGGAGTTACGTCGGTCGGAATTTGTCGAGCCAAGAACTAAAGTCGATTACATCAACGAGGGCTACACAGCCATACCAAGAACAAAGAATTACACCGAAGATCCAAAAGGGAGATTTGGAGAAAAATCAAGTCTTAGAGGTTTGGGAGGTGTTCTTGAAGCTCTAGTCTCCATTAGGTTCTTCCTACTTTGGTTTTATTCCTACCCTATGATGTCCAAAGGGATAAGGATTGGGTGTATTTATATATTGACATATGTATATACGGTTATGAAAATGGGAAATGAGTCTAGAAATGACTTAGACCAAATTCTAGTTTGAATTTGATATGTGAAAGTTCTTACGTGATCTCTTGGAACTTGTGATTGTGTGGGCATGCTATATGTTATATTGTGTCTTATAGGTGTTTGATTAAATGCCTTGGATAATTGAATATTTTAATTTTTATGTAATTGAATTAACATGTTTGAGTTTGTTGCAATATGCGGACATATGCTTATTGATATATTGAGCGTAATGATGATTTATGGAAGTTATATGCGTATAAAATAAATTTTCATGGAATATGTTGATATGTGGTTTAAATTGATCCATATGACATTCATACATATGGAACATGAATGTTATTATAATGGTGCATCACATTGCATATGCACGAAAATATCTCATCACGTGGGAGTGTGCGTGGTTGTTGTCAACACCACACTTGGTGATTGATGAAAGGCTTGGAAAAGTTGGGTCGAAGGCCTAGCTGAGCCATATGGTTGCATAATATGTTGGGTTAGAGTTAGCAAGAAGATCCCTCAGGTGAGAGACTCGGTGACTGGATATGCACTCCGTTGGTAAAAGAGCCCGTAAAGTGTGTCGGTGTACGCGGAACCATTGGTGGAAGTCCATGAATTTCGTGTTTGTTGGGTGCCGTTGGTGTAAGTCAATAAATATTCATCCCAAGAAAGACCTTAGATTTTTAAACCTCTATTCACGTGTAACATAGATGACATGTTCATACACATTGGCACTTGCATGTGTTGAGAAGCAAGGAAGGGCTCGGATTAAGTGCATGAATGAGTCTCATCTTATTGCATGTCATGTCATAGTAAATTCCATCATTGAGTCGCATACACTTGATTAGAGTTGTTCTGGATAATTGTTGTTGCATGTGAACACTTCATGTGCATCTAGGGGGAGTAGCCTCTGTAGGGGATACTCTATTGAGCATGGCTCACCCTATACGAGAAAACATTTCAGGTGCGGGGTACACGACGGTAGACGACTCTCATCCGGACCATCAAGGGTGAAGAAAATCCGAGATGTGGCTTTGTATTTAGTTTTGGTAAAACATTTATGAAAACATAGTTATTGACATAAAAATTTATGTAAATGAATGTATGAACTTGTATGTAACAAGTTTTATGTTGGAAATGTTATTAATCATATATGGGATGATTGTGGAAGGGTTTGGAATGGGCTTGGAAAGAAAAATAGGTAAAATAAGTAAATTCGGACAAACTGTATCGGTACAAAACTGTCTAGAGATTTTACCGTACCGGTACGCTCTGCACAAACTGGTCTCCAAAATTTTGACAATTTTAAATTATTTTGCCAAGTTTTGGGCTTTGAGTTTTCTTCCTTCCAATGATGTAAATGAACCATAATGAAGTATAAATCATGGTTTATTGGACCTTGGTTGGATCATGTATATAATTGAACCTGAATTACATTGTGGGTTATAATCTCAGTTGAGGGAATGTTATCACGTGATGTCGGGTTATGCGACATTCACGAGTATTTTTGCGTGTTGATGGGTTATCAATAGTTAGCAAAAGACCCCCGAATTTTGGAACATCACAGTTTGGTATCAGAGCATAGGTGTACGATATACCTAGGGCTTGATGGGCATTGGGTCTTGATTGACATCAATTAGTTGTAAATTAGAAGTATAAAAAGAAGTCGAATTAGTAGAATAACCGCACTAAAAAGTAGTAATTAAAGTGAATTAGGGTTAGTGCGGGAATTATTCGTTTTAACATTTTTTATGTAAAAATTGCAGGATAAATGCAGAAATAACCAAAGAGGAAGGGAGCAATGTCAAGAAGATAAAAAATCTAGAAGGATAAAGTGTAATAAAAGAATCAGAAGCCTTGCAACTTGCCAAAACCACTTGCACCACCATCTGGACGACACTGCCACCGTCCGGACGGCCATCCAATGACCGTCATACAAATCTCCTTCCTCCTGCTTCCATTTCTGCCTATAAATAGGCTCCTTCTCCTCCTCTGCATGCAGGCTAGATCAGCGAGAGAACCTCCTCCAGAAACAAAGTTCCGAGAGCTCCCAAGACACAATCCAAAAGAGAGAAGAAAAATAGATACAAAGTGAGAACACATTCCGGTTCGTGTTTAGTCTAAATCCTGTACTTTTATTTTATTGTAATGATAACTTCTAGCACTCCTTGCTCGTCTATAGCAATGGAGCGTGAGTAGTTCTGTATATCCTCCAGTACGAGGGAAACATATGTATAATATTGGTGTGTTTATGGAATTGCTGATGTTTTATCTATACGTTTATTATATATATAAGACATGCCAGCTGGAATAACCCCGGTGATCCTATCGGTATGGCTCTGCATCCACTGGAACGCTGAGGAAGTTCCACTGACGCATGATATTACTATATATAATAATATTGCCTGCTAGAATAACCCTGGTGATCCTATCGGTATGGCTAGTCCTCCACTGGAACGCAGATGAAGTTCTACTGTCAATATATATATTCCAGGATGATCTATTGAATAATTCAAGTATTCTGTTTGAGTGGCTTGACTTTCTGGGTGACGTATCTAAATAAAGCTAACCTGACAAGTTGCTGTATTATGATTAACTACCACCGGCTGACCTGACAAGTTGTTGGAGGATATTCTATACCACCAGCGAGTTTTACTCGAATTAGTCAATTGGAACATCTATAATCCAGTGTAGCCTAATGAGCAGCTATGCTATAATATATTACCTTCACAATAGCCTAATAAGCTACCATGTGCTGAGTTATGTACACCAAACCTACCGATTGACTTTCCAGTAAAATGGAAATTGATTGATGTGGGGTAGCAATTCCGTAACAAGACCAATATAAAGCATATGGGATCCTTCAACTGAAGGATATAGTTTAAATTTCTGTCAGTTAATCTGCTTTATCTGCACACTTTATTATAATTGCACTTTAATTCCGTGTGTTGAATAAATTAAAACCAGTTAATTAGACAAAGCTCACACCACAAACAATCAAACATCAAACTACTTCTAACAAACAACTTTACTGTTTTTAGTTTTTATTTTATTCTTTTTTTTTCAAAAATTACTTAACTCTTCATGGGATCGATACTTGGACTTAAAACCCGAGAAAACTATAATTCGACCACCTATACTTGGGTGTAATATTATAATATAATTCAGACACACAAAAAGTGAGAATCAGGTCTAGACCATTGCATTCATTGTGAATTCAGGTTATGTGTTTTACTTGCTACATGATTATGTGTTACGTGTTATGTGAATTATATGCCTGGTGCTATGTATATGAAAAGAGGAACACTAAGTTTAGAAAAAAAAAACCCAAGGTTATGTTCGAAAAAAAGGGATGAATGGGATAGTTCAATGTGTAAATGTCTACTAGTGGGTGACATACGCTCTACTAGAGAGGCAATGAGAAAATTCTCAAAGTTTAAACTTGATCCCTGTCTTGGGATACTTTGTGAGGCTATATTATTATCTTACTTGTGTGCAGATGACAAATAGAGGAAGGGGAAATCGAGGCGATGGGTGGAACAACCAACTACCAACGACCTTTGATCACCAAGCCTTTGTGGAGGCTATTGGTGTGGCAGCGGCTACCATTGCACAGGTCAGTGCTATAACTGCTACTATTGCACAGACAAGTGCAACTACGGGCCACAAAGGCTCTAGTAATCTCCAGAAGATCAAGGCATAGTAGCCTCTGACCTTTATGGGAGGGGTGGAACCTTTGGTGGCAGACCATTGGTTTCGACAAGTGAACAAGGTCATAGGGGCTATGGAGATCACCTCCGACGCCACTAAGATAACACTAGCTACTTTTTAGCTAGAGGGAGAATCCTAATTGTGGTGGTATTGGGTTAAAGCCTCAAGGAAATTGGAGACCATGACTTGGGGAGAATTCTAAGAGCTCTTTATGGGCAAGTATTTTTCGGTGTCGATCTGGCAAGCTAAAGCTCAGGAGTTCCTGAATCTGAAACAAGGAACTACGATGGTGTTAGAGTACGTGGCTAAATTCACAGAGTTAGCCCGTTTCACCCACGATTATGTGATCACCGATATGGCCAAGGTGAGGAAGTTCGAGGATGGTCTAAAGTTGTCCATCTGGAGTAAAAATGTGGGCCTTATTCTCTAAGACTTGGACTTGTTGGTCGAGACAGCAATGGCCATTGAGAGAGAACTGGATGATGCATGAAACATCCAGGAAGCGGGTGTCATAGACAAGAAGAAGGAGGGTCAATCCTCTTCTTCTAATTTGGGGAAGAAGCAATGAACTTCTGCTCCGCAAGGACAACAAGGGCAGGGCCATAGCTATCAAGGCCTAGATCAAGTCTCCCAAGGTGGGAGAAATCAGAGGCCTTCTTACTTGGCAGGCTAGAGGACTTGCTATCATTGCCACCAACTGGGCATATGAAGTGGGATTGTTTTCAACAACATGGATCCCAGAGCTATGAGGTCTTCGGTGGGGCAGCCATAGACATATTTTGTTTCTCCCTACCCCACCACGGGCAAAGGAAGCCAATACCAGATCCAGGGTGCTGTTCAAGCAACTACCACTTTTCGAGTGGGGACTCTACGCTCAGGTCAGATGGGCCAGAGCATGGGTCGAGGTCGAGGACAAGGCTCACAAGTTGGGACTTCAAGAATCCAGAGGCATGTCTATGCCATTACACCTCAGATTGAGCTAGTAGTTCAGTTGGTTATCCAGGGTACATTTTCACTCTCTCACTTATGGGCAAGAATATTATTTGACTCTGGTGCAACTCATTCTTTTATTGCAGCAACATGTGTGAATGATTTGGGGTTGGAGGTTGAAATATTAGAAGAGCCATTGAATGTGAGTTCTCTCCCAGGAGTTAGGGTGAGGATTGATCAGATATGTCGGGGTTATGAGTTAGAGATCTTAAGGATTTTACTCACCGTAAACCTTTGGGTATTGACATGTCAGAGTTCGATGTCATCCTTGGAATGGACTGATTGACTGCACATCGTGTTTTTATTGATTGTAATTGGAAAAGGGTCACTGCTTATGCGCCTGATGGTGTTTGTTTCAAGTTCCATGGGAAAAATCACGGTGCATTACCCCAAGCCGTGTATGACTCTAGTTGGTATGGGCAGTTGATAGGTTGGCTAGCAAGCCTTATCCTATAGGGCGAGGTGGGACAGGAGTTAGGTCTACCTTAGGTAGTTTGTGAGTATGAAGATGTTTTTATGGATGAACTAACGGGATTAACTCCACATAGGGATGTAGACTTCACCATTGAGTTACACCCTCATATATCTCTTATCTCTATGACTTCGCATAGAATGACATCAGCTGAGTTACAAGAACTCAGTGTCTAACTAAAGGAATTGTTGGACAGGGACTCTATTAGACCAAGAACCTCACCTTGGGACACTCCGGTGTTGTTTGCCAAGAAGGACAAGACGCTTCGACTTTGCATAGACTATTGACAGTTGAATAGGGTAACTATCAAGAATAAGTATCCTTTGTCGCAGATTGATGATTTGTTTGATCAGCTGAGAGGAGCATTGGTTTACTCCAAGATAGATCTCTGCACCAGTTACCATCAGTTGAGGGTTAGGGAGACTGATATCTCTAAGATAGTGTTTAGGACGTGGTATGGACATTTCAAGTTTGTCGTCACGCCTTTCAGACTGACGAATGCCCCGACGACATTCATGGATTTCATACACAGGGTGTTTTAACCTTATTTAGATTAGTTCGTTGTGGTCTTTGTTGACGACATCTTGATCTACTCCAAGTTTGAGGAGGAACATGAGGGTCACTTGATGGTTATGCTGTAGATCTTGAGGGACCATCAGTTGTACGCCAAGTTCAGCAAGTGTGAATTTTGGCTTACTAAGGTGAAATTTTTAGGACGTGTGGTGTTAGCTTCAGGTGTATCTGTGGACCCGGAGAAAGACGAGACAATCATCAATTAGGAGAGGCCAAAGTTTGTCTTTGAGATACATAGTTTCTTGAGATTGATAGAGTATTATATGAGGTTCATTAAGGACTTCTCTAGATTAGTTGCACCTATGCCGAAATTGACCCGGAAAGAGGTCAAGTTTGAGTGGAATGATTCTTGTGAGAAGGCATTCTAAGGGTTAAAGAGGAGGCTTACTTCAACTCCTATTCTGATGCTCCTTGAAAGAGAACAGAGGTACATAGTATATCGTGATGCCTCTAAGGACGGACTTGGATGCATTTTGATGCAATCCGGGATGGTAGTGGATTATGGTTCTC
>CM042192.1:30345203-30358751 GCA_023539305.1 Ilex asprella
TCATTTTTTTGGAAAGTTTTCACTGAGCCATGGAGACACAATTGATGATGAACACTGTTTTTATCCTTAGACAGACAGTCAATGGGTGAGGACCATCCAGACTTTAAAGGACATGCTGCAGACATGCATCCTAAATCTCAAGGGTAGTCGGGAAGAACATTTACCCTTAGTGGAATTCTCCTACAACAACATGTATCAGGCAAGCATACAGATATCAAGGGTAGTCGGGAAAAACTATATGAGAGGACTTATTGTTCTCTAGTTTGTTGGACGGTGGTATAGGAGACCTTCTATGGGTTCGGACTTGGTTAGGGACACCTCTGAGATGGTGGATTTGATAAGGAAGCGTCTTCTGATAGCTCAAAGCCAACAGATGACGACGACTTTTAGAGTTTGAGGTGGGTGATCATGTTTTCTTAAAGGTGATGCCTAAGAGATGAGTGGTCAGGTTCAACAAGCAGGAAAAACTGTCGCTGAGGTACATTGGACCCGTAGAGGTACTTGAGAGGGTAGGTACAGTTGCTTACCAGTTGGCATTATTGTTAAATTTATCAGGTGTTCACGCGGTGTTCCATGTCTCTATGCTCCAAAAATACACCCCAGATCCGACTCATATGGTGGATTGGGGTGAGCTTGTTGTTAATGCGGATAGTACCTTTGAGGAGAAAACGGTGTGTATCATGGATAGTTGGGATCAGATTTTGCGAGGCAAGACCTTGAGACTAGTGAAGGTGCCGTGACAGCACCAAGGAGTGTATGAGGCGACATGGGAGCATGAGGACACTATGTGTACCAATTATCCTTTCTTAAATGAGGATGAAAGTACATTCTTATAGTCATTTAGCATTAAATGATTGTTACATGTGCATGTGATAGTATGTGCGTGCATGTGTGTGAATTTTGGGGACGAAATTCTTTTAAGTGGGGATGAATATAAAACCCGCAAAAAATTAAATTTTTTTGAAAGAAGGGCAAAATGGTCATTTTGCCACTATAATATGGAATTAAAATACGTGTTCTCTTGAGCTTGTATGTGTAAAACCCAGGTAAATTTAAACTTTTTCTGAAAAAGGGTAAAATGATAATTTGCCACCCTTATGCGTATTTAAAATACTCATCTTCTGGGACTCGGATGAGGAAACAGACTTCACCGTTACATTCTTATCGCAAAAACTAGTAACCTTGTCAAATTTTGTGAAATTCTGAGATAGTCGGACTTTTACACGTCGTTCGAGGCGACTACATGGCGAATGACATTTTAAAGGTCCCCAAAAATGAATTTTTAAAAATTTTCTTAAAATTAAATTAAAGTTCAAATGAACTTAAACTGGGATCAAATAAATCGTTTCGGGACGAAAACAGACCTGAACGGGCGAACGACACTTGGCACGATTAGAGCCAAGTCTTTAAAAATTATAAATAAAGGCAAATATCTGAAAAATCACATATTTCACACCCATTGTTCAGCCTTGTTCAGCCGTCCAAGTGAGGAGAGAAAGAAAAGAAAAAGAAAACAAATTCTTCAAGCTTCAATCCAAGATTCTCGAAGTTCCGTCGCTCGGATCGACTCGGACCAAGAATTAAAGTCGATCACCGCGACAAGGGCTACGCAACCACACCAAGACCGAATGATTTCACCGAAAATCCAAAGGCGGAGATTTGGGAAAATCAAGTTTTGAAGGTGGTTTTGGTGTTCTGGAAGTCTCTACACTTCAATTTACGCTACAAGAGTTAGGATTCTTCCTACTTTGGTTTTATTTCCTTCCCTTGGGGCTGTTTAAAGGGCTGATTTTAGGGACTGTTATGGACTAATTTATGGACAGTTTTGCGGTTAAAATATGGGCTGCGATTTGGTTGTATTTTGGACTAATTAGGGGCTGTTTTGTGCTCAGATTAGGGGCTGTTTTGTGTATTGTTCTTGGCCATTAAGTGGTTGTATGTGGGCTGTCCAAATGGACTGTTTGGGACTGTTTTTAGTGGTTGAAAGTGGGTTGCATGTGGGCTGTCCAAATGGACTGTTTTTGGGCTGTTTTGGTGGCATAATTCGGGGCTATTTTTGTGACTTGTTTGGGGCTACTAAGTGGCTTAATTTGGGGCTTTTCTGTGCACACATTATGTGGTTATATTATGCCTCAATTGTGAACACATTATGTTGTTATATTATGCCTTGATTGTGGACACATTATGTGGTTATATTTATGCCTTGAGAATTAAGTGTATTATTGCTTGATTATGTAGTAACATGCTTAGGGATTGTGCTTGAAAGAAAGGTGGATGCATGTGTATAATGTGTTTACATTGTGATTGATTATGGTGGTTATATGCATATGATATAAATTGCCATGGTATACCTTGATATGTAGAAATTGTTCATTTGACATGCATTCAGTAATGACATCACATTCATGAGTATGAGTCATGAGTGTGAGTGTGTGTATGCATAGTTAACCAAACACCATTCTTGGTGATTGATACGTGGAAACGTTAAGGTCGGATCGAAGATCCCATTGAGCCACATGTTGTATAAAAAAAAACTTGTGTTGGGTATAGCAAGAAGGGGTAGATTCCCCCCTCAGATGCAAGACCCAGCAACTTGGTTATACACTCCCCTATGGTGAAATTCCAGAAAAGTGTAGTATGGTATACGAAACCAGCGATAAAAAATCCAAAATCTGTTGCCAAACAAGACACAAGATTTTGACTTATAAGAAAATACTCATTTAATGAGTACCAACCATTTATGATATGATTTATTTATAAAGCACATGATTTTAAAAACAAAGTGATCATTGGCTGTATTTCGGTCGAAGACGGGTCATTACACATTGGCATTGCGTTGTGTTGTGGAAGTCGGTGAGTACTTGATTTAAGTGCATGAGTGAGTATCATCTCATTTAATGGCAAGACATGGTTGCATTCCAACATTGAATGTATATTCTTGTATGAATGGTTGTTAAATGTTGTTTGTTGCATATACAGATTGCATATGCATCTAAGGTGGGGAGTAGCCCTTGTAGAATATACTCTACTGGGTGTTAGCTCACTCTATATGGGAAAACCTTTCAGGTGGGGAAAATATATCGACAGATGACTCCAATTTGGACCCTCATGTTTGAAGAAAGTCGAATGTGGCTTTATTTTGTGTTAATGTAAAACACTTGTGAAACTTAGGTTTTGGGCATGTAATCTTTTGCAAATAATTGTAATTGAATTTTTATGGACTAATTTTAATATAATCTTGCATGTTTTATATGAGTATGGATATATGGACCCGGTATGGTCTATATTTACTCATAAATGGACCCGGTGTGGTCATTGTTGAATATTGGACCTCGGATGAGTCTTGTAATGTCAGGTGGCACAGGTTGTATTTTGGGTAGAGTTCCTCGTACAAAGGAGACTCTGTCCAATTTTTGTTAAATTATGGACTCTGGTAAATGGGGCATAACGGTGTATATCGAGTTACTCAGTATCTACGGGTACTCCACGAGTTGATGGGTAATCAACGGAACCTCCGGATTTTAGGGTGTCACAGTATGACACCACGGATTTCGCCGTTGGATTCGTATCACAAAATCTAGTTATCAAGACTTTTTTTTTTTGAATTCTGAGATAGTCAAAATTTTCATATTTTATGAGACGATTGAGTGGCGATTGACCTCACAAAGGTCTCCACAAATAAATTTTATAAAATTTCCTTAAAATTGGATAAATTTTTAAATAAAATTAATTTGAACTTAAACTAGGATGAAATAAATCAATTTGGAGCGCAAACGGACCCGGATAAGTGAGGAGCGTGTGGCTTGACTCTGGCCAAGCCTTTAAAAATATAAATAGAGACTTAAATTAGATATTTTGGCACAAAATATCTGCTGAAGATCAGTCTCCAACGTGTGAGAGAAAGAGGGAGAGAAAAGGGAGAAAACAAGACTGCACCTTACGATTCTCGGAGTTTCGTCCGTCGGAATTCGTTGTGTGAAGAACTAAATTCGATCACGTCGAAAAGAACTACGCAACCATACCAAGAACAAAGAATTTCACCAAATATCCAAAAGGAAGATTTTGGGGGAAATCAAGTCTTGGAGGTTTAGGATGTGTTCTTGAAGCTCTAACCTCCATTCTACGCTCCAAGAGGTAGGGTTCGTCCTACTTTAGTTTTATTCCTACCCTATGATGTCCAAGGGACAAGGTTTGGGTGTATGTAAAAATTAACATATGTATATATGGTTATGGAAATGGAAAACGAGTCTAGAAATGACTTAGACCAAATTCTAGTTTGAATTTGATATGTGGAAGTTCTTCGGTGATCTCTTGGAACTTGGGATTGTGTGGGCATGCTATATGTTATATTGTGTCTTATAGGTGTTTGATTAAATGCCTTGGATAATTGAATGTTGTTATTTTTATGTAATTGAAATAACATGTTTGAGTTTGTGGCGATATGTGGACATATGCTTATTGATATATTGAGCGTAATGATAATTTATGGAAGTTATACGCATATGATATAAATTTTCATGGAATATGTTGATATGTGGTTTAAATTGTTCCATATGACATTCATACATATGGGACATTATTGTTATTATAATGGTGCATCACATTGCATATGCACGAAAACATCTCATCACATGAGTGAGTGCATGGTTGTTGTCAACAGCACACTTGGTGATTGACGAAAGGCTTGAAAAAGTTGGGCCAAAGGCCTAGCTGGGCCGCATGGTTGCATGATAAGTTGGGTTGGGATTAGCAAGAGGGGTTAGATGATCCCTTGGGTGAGAGATCTGGTGATTGGATGCGCACTCCGTTGGTATAAGAGCCGATAAAGTGTACACAGAACTGTTAGTGGAAGTCAATGAATTCCGTGTCGGTTGGGTGTCGTTGGTGTAAGTCCATAAATATCCACCCCAAGAAAAACCCTATATTTTTAAACGTCAATTGATGTGTAACATAGATGACTGGTTCATACACATTGGCCTATGCATGTGTTGAGGACTCGGGAAGGGCTCGGATTGAGCACATGAATGAGTCTCACCTCATTGCGTGGCATGTCATAGTAAATTCTATCATTGAGTTGCATACACTTGATTGAAGTTGTCGTGGATAATTATTGTTGCATGTGAACACTTCATGTGCATCTAGGGGGTAGCCTTTGTAGGGGATACTCTATTGAGCGTGGCTCACCCTATACGAGAAAACATTCAGGTGTAGGGTATACGATCATCCGGACCATCAAGGATGAAGAAAAGTTGAGATGTGGCTTTGCATTGAGTTTTTGTAAAACATTTATGAAAACGTAATTTTTGACATATAAATTTACGTGAATGAATGTAATTGAACTTTTGTGTAACAAGTTTTATGTTGGAAATGTTATTAATCATGTATGGGATGATTGTGGAAGGGTTTGGAATGAAAAATAGGTAAAACATGCAAATTCGGACAAACCGTACCAGTACAATGTACAGGTACAGAGCTGTCTTGAGAGTTTATTGTTCCGGTACGCTCTCCACAAGCTGGACCGGTACACAGTATTGGTACACTCTCCAAAATTTTGAAAAATTTAAATTGTTTTTCCAAGCTTTAGGCTTTGAGTTTCTTTCCTTCCTTCCAATGATGTAAATGAACCATAATGAAGTATAAATCATGGTCTATTGGACCTTGGTTGGATCATATACATAATTGAACCTGAATTACATTGTGGGTTACAGTCCCAGTTAAGGGGATGTTATCACGTGATGTCGGGTTATGTGGCATTCACGAGTATTTTCGCGGGTTGATGGGTTATCAACAGTTAACAAAAGCTCCCGGATTTTTGGGCGTCATAGTCTGGACATCCTACGGAGGAGTGTCTCACCATTTCATCCTTTAAGGAGGTCTTGATGGAATAAACCAATGTCATCTCAAACTATGACAAGTCGTATTCTAACTTGTACTATAAAACCTATAATCTAGGGTTGCAAAATCACCCATATTTTAGATGAAAAAACACACAACTTATGAGTCAGCAACCAAGTCCACCTACCCCACATCCTCAGACTTAGTAGCCATATCAAGCTTATCAAACTCCACATAAAAGAAGTCTAGAAGACACTATGAATCTGTTCATTCAAAGTCAAATGAGTTTCAGTGCACAGTCAACTCATACATTCAATGATTTTAAAGCTCAAACTTCACAAAACATTGAGGATTTCAAGAGTCTTTTAGAAAAGTTGACCCCTTCTTTGAGCACCAATGAGAATAAAAATTCCCATATGAACCTAAACCTCCACAGCGTCAAATCCAAGCTAATGTTGTAAAATCGGGGAAAAATTAAAATTTTGTTATAAAGGGCAAAATGGTAATTAGCCATTACGTTGGTGGTTAAAAATTCAAAATTTTTAAGAACTCAGATGAAAAAACAGACATCGCCATTGGATTTGTCTCGGGGAATCTAGTTGTCTAATCAATTTTTTGTCGAATTTCGAGATAGTCAGATTATTCGCGTTTTACGAGGCAATCAAGTATTGCACGACTAAAATAAACATGATCATGATTAAATTATCAAACCCGAGAAATAATTTGAAGTTAGTTAAATAAAAATGTACTAAACCTAAAACGAGATGAGATTTAATTGATTCAGAACAAAATCAGATTAGAAAAAGACTGGACGTGTGGCTTAATGAGAGGCAAGCATTGGGGGTATGAATAGGGGAGAAAATTTGATTTTCTCCCCATTTTACACTAGCCTTCCACCAAAAGAGAGAGAGAGAGAGAGAGAGAGAGAGAGAGAAAACTAAGGTTCTCCCACCTTCTACCTCTGATCTACAACGATCTGACCGTCAGTTCTCTTCGGGCCAAGAATGAAAGTTGTTTTATGCAACGAGAGCTATGGGTTCATATAAAAAAATTGTGAGTTCTGCAAGATCTCAAGGATGAGATTTCTAGGATCGAGTTTTAAAATCTTGATTTGGGATCTTAGGGATTTATTCTACGAGGATTTACACTACAAAAGGTAGGGTTCCATTCATAACTAGGTTTATTTCAAACCTATGGTTGCAATATGAAATGGGTAAGTTGTTAAAGATGAAATCTCATTTGTAACACTTACCTCGAGTTGTTAGAATATGAAAATGGGTACAATAATGTGTTTAAAAACAAATATTCCATGATTGGGTTTTGATGAAATTTATTGGTTTTGAATTTCATATAGAATGTATTTGTTTGGGTATGCTATGTGTTTACATTTGTGCCTGGTAACTATTTGATAAAATGCCTATGGTTGATTAAGTTTGTTATTCATATTGAATATGCTATAACATGCTTAGTGTTTATGAAATATTGGTATAGGCTTTTTGAAATATTGACACTTAAGAAAGTGGGAATGTTGGTGAAAATTAAAAATCTTCATAATATGCTCTTGATATGATGAACATGATATTTTACTTGCAATTGTACATTGCATTTGCATATGCATAGGTAGCATCACTTTCATGGGCATTGACATGAGTGTGGGTGTGCATGCATGGTTTTGATCAAACACCATCCTTCGTGGGTTGATACGTGGGCTCGGAAAAATTAGGCCTCGGTTCGACTGAGTCGTATATGTTGCATTGAAAACAAGGGTCGAAGTTAGCAAAAAGGGCTATATTTTCCCTTTATTGAATTACCCGGTAATTTCAAATAGGTACTCCCATTGGTATTGAGTTCATAAAGTTTGTCGGTGTATGCGGAGTCGTTGGTGGCAGTCCATAGAAGCTGTGTCGGTTGGGTACTCATTGGTGGAAGTCCATAAATACCCACCCCAAGAAAGATCCAAGGATTTTATAAACTGATCATTGGATGTATAACATTAATGGCGGGGGCTTGAAATGCACAAATTCATACCCATGATATGACATGTGTTATGGGAGCCGGTGGAGGGTTCAACATTTCATTTAATGAGTGAGTTCCATCTCATGACATGGCATGAAAAGTGTAGCATTCATTTATGAATTATATGTTCTTGAATGAATAATTTATTTGATGAATTGAATGAGACATTTCATATGCATCTGAGTTAGGGAGTAGTTGATTCGTATTTTTTTGTGATCTGAATTATATTATACACCAAAGTATAAGTGTTTGAATAGTAGTTTTCTCGGTTTAAGTCCAAGTATCGATCCCACGAAGAGTGTTAGTAATTTAGATTTTAAAATAAAAATAGTAAAATTGTTGTTTAAAGTCGTATAACATTTGATAGCTTGTGATGTGAGCTTAGATTGATACCTAGTTTAATTAAAGGTGGCAAGTATGTTAATGACAAGAATATAAAAGATACCATTCAGTTTAAGGATCCCATATGCCTTATATTGGTTAAGTACTGAAAATACCACCTTACAACAATTAACTTCCAGGTCACTGGAAAGTCAACCAGTAGGTCCGATGAATAAATAAACTATAACTTAGCAACTTCTTAGGTTAAGTGGTGGTAATAGTAAACCTTAACTTAGCAACTTCTAAGGTTAACTGGTGGTATTAAGTCATAACACAACAACTTTTTATGTTAACTGATTATAAATGTATCAATTGATTAATCTGAATAGACCAGAAGGACAAGCCATTCAAGATGAATACTTGAATTACTCAATAGGTCATTTGTAATATATATATATACTAGGTAAACATCCTCGGTGCCTTTGGAGGTTAAGTCATATCGGTGGAACAGTAGATATTCAATTAGAAATATTATTATGTGTATAAGTTAAACAACCCTAATAACCCAAAAGGACAAGTCGTTCATGACGACCATTCAGGTTTTGTACCATGCATTAGTAGAACATCCTCAGTGCTCTGGTGGAGGTCAAGCCATACCAATAGGAACACTGTAGATATTTAACTGGCAGGTTGATGATGCACCGATGACATAATTCCAGGCATAGCCCAAAAATTACGTACATCGTTGTATCAGGCATGAAGCATATAGTACATATATTTATGTATAAAACATCAACATTTCTATAATCTAACCAACACTATAAATATGTTCACCCTTCACTGAAGGGTATAAGTAACTACTCATACTCTATTACTACAGATAAAAGAGGAGTGCGGGTAGGTTTCATTACAACAATAAATAAAAGGTTGACACTTCTTTCACTTGGAACAACTGAAATACAACCACCTTTACTATCAATTAATACAAAAAAGGTGGCAGTAGTTCAACTATCTGAATAGAAATACTAAATAGAAATGTAGAAATACAGAGTCTAGGCTGGAGAGTAGGACGGACCGGATCTTGAATTGTTTTATGACCTTCTATTTTTCTCTCTTTGAAGCTCCCTCTCTTTGCCCGGCCGTGTGAAGAATGAAGAAGAATAGTCCTATTTATAGGCACATGGAAGCATGAGGTGGAGGATGAGCTCAAATCGCCAAGGAGGACCATTCGAACGCCACTACCACCGTCCATAGGTGCTTAGCAAGATTCTCCACTTGTCATGTTTTGGCTATTCCATGGATGATTTGCACTTTGGTCCTTGCTCTTTTTCCAAGTTTTGACAGATTGCCTTGTAATTTCTAGTAATTCCGCGCCAAACCCTAAAATTTTAGACTTAACACTCATAAAACGCTAGTTTATGCACAAACTAATTGTTTTTAATTGTTGTGTTTTAAAAAACTAATTGTTTAGTTATTTCAATTTACATACTACTTAGGATTAATCAACCCTCATCCTCTTTCAAGACATACTTACCCCCTTGGAAAGTAGATAGTCTGACCTCAACAGTGGTAGGAGAGGCTGAGTCCTATATCTGAGATCTATCAGATATGGTGTCAAAAAAATTGAATGTCTACTCCAGACTCTTACCAATTAACTCTCCCTGGGCCATCATTTTGACAAAATGACGTAGTCTAGTGGATAAAGAGTCATAGAAAAATTCTACCAAAGTCCAATTCTCAAAGGCATGGTGTGGGCAGAATTGGAGTAGATTTTTGAATACTCTATCTCATCTCTAACTCATTTCTTATCTGACCTTGAAAAAAAGATAGCATGTTTATGTACAAGTTTTCTCAGTTCTTTCTAATTCACAAGAATAAAAACCTTTATTTTCTTGAGTTGCATATTTCTGCAATAGGATAAAGGAAACCGATTGATAAACTTGCATGGGGCTGGCTATTCACTCACCTTGCTTGATAAATTGTTGAACCTAGGTATTCTGAACTTGCCTTTTCAAATTCATTTTGTAATGTTTGCCAGTTAGGTATTGAAAGAGCTTTTAAAGAATTTAGTCATTGTTTAGTTTTGTCTTTTAGAGAGAAAGGAAAAAATTTCATTTTGGCCAGTTTAGAATTGTCTTGAAATGTTCCACATACTTCCTCAAAATATTTGATATGCAGATACGAATTTTAAGATTCGAGTCCATGGAATTGAGGTAGTAGTTGCACTATCCCCGCCTGTACACTAAAGAGGGGTGCATCTAGAAGAAAGATAAAACAAGAGGAGACATTATTTCTTGTAGGATGTAAGTAACCCTGCAAATTTCGAATGTTAGGCACCAGGGACTTCTTCTTGTCTCTCATTATTTGACATACTATTTTCTTAAGAGTCTTCTATTGATCTAGGTGAAGATGGTTTAGGCTAGTTCACAGACCCAAAAGATTCTGCCAGCAAATTTTGATAATGTCCTCAGACATAAAATAAAAATTATAAACAATAATTCAAAAATATATATACAAAAATGAAGTTTTTTTTACCTTTTACCTTAAAAACACCTTTTATGGTTCCTCGACAACGGTGTCAAAAACTTGACTTGATCTAAAATGTGTACACCCAAGTGCAAGCGATCCAACTGTTGTAATAATCCATTTTAAGTCCAGATTTGAATCCACAGGGAACTATTGTTGGTGTTTCGAGGTAAGCAGTGGTGAAGACCAAATGATTGTAACCCTTGAGATTTGAAGTTGTGTGGTGTATGGGATTTCCTAGACAGAATATAGGATTCTTTCCAAGAAGGTTTTCTAGACAAAATATAAGATAAGCTCAAATATAAAAAGTCATTTTTAGTTCGAGGATTTGGACATGTAGTTATTCATCCAATTTATTATATTTGTGCTTGATAACTCAATTAACCTATGTGTCTACAAGTTAATCAAAAGTTAAAGATGGATTGTGAGAATTAAGTGCATGATTTTGATGTATTTCTAGAAGTTTATAAGAATTGTCTATGCTGAGACTCAACCTGTCTACAAACAAGCAAGTGTTTCTACAAGACATACAACCATGACATTAATATTCCATTTCCATTCTTTAATTGATGCACAATAATGGTGAAGATTGAAGAGTAGCCATGAAGATCTTGCTGGGGTACTTGCATTGAACCAATGAGTCTTTCTATGCAAGAGTTATTTATGTTATATAAAGTACTCATGGTTATACAAAGTACCTTAACTTTGCTAGATGCAGTCAATCATTTAATTAGCAAGTGAAATGTAAAGCAGTAAGCATAAACAAAATGCACAAATATAACTTTATTATGATTTATACATGCCCATTACCTCTTACTAAAAAGTGAATGAGAAACTACTCACTTTTCCTAGTTTTGGTAAAGCTAGAAAGGAGTCCATCTTCAACGAAGAATAATTAAATCATGTTCCACCCTTCATGGCTTTGGCAAAGCTCTAGAAAAGTGAAAGAGTTTCACTCCTCTAAGGTAAGATAGAAGCTCAAGCAATGGAAGTGAATGAAACAAATATTGAATGTAGAAGAAAGCTAGTCACTTTTGGAGGGTTTCCTCCTCAACCAAAAGATGATCTATCTCCCTCAATACAAGTAAACATAAAACTAAGTCTAAGACTAATTCTAGAACAAGCTAAGAAAATGCTGGTCTAGTGCCAATCCAACTCCTCTTTGATGCACCTACAATGAGAGTATTCATAGGTAAAGAGGAGGGGGGAAGAGAGTGTGAAAGAATAGTGCAAGGCCGCCAAAGTCCAAGTGAAAGCCAACCACTATGTAGCCAATCTAAGGACAATGTTCGAACATTGTTTGGCGTTTGAACGTTGCTTCTGTCTTTGCTTGAAGGGAGTTTGAATGCCAGGTGGGGTGTGACCTTCCCACTCAAGTGGCTTGTGGTCCTCTGTGAAATACATTTCCACACTCCATGCACAACTTGAGGCTTTGCACTCCACAACCTGGTCTTTAATAATGCAAGACAACGTTCGAATGTGAATTGACGTTCCAACGTGGTGCTCAAGTACCTCAGTGTTTTTCTTCCGGGTTGCAACATTCCTTGTCTCAGCAGCATGATCCTCAAATAATTAAAAAGTGGACTTTTGAACGTGAGTTGGCGTTCGAACGTTGTTGCTTTGTTCCAAGCTTCTCCAATTTTGATCTAGGGCATGCTGGTGTTATATGAAAGTTTGATATTCATTGCATTTGGACCTTTTGTACAATTTATGACTTGAAATGTCATCATTTAAACTCCATCAAAGTATAATTAGTCTTTAAAAAGGAAAAGTAACATGTTGATTTTAACTACTAATCAATTACAAAGGTCACAGTCATATGTTATACTTGCAAGTTCAATCAAAGAACCAAAATTCATGGTTCACAATCATACAAAATGATCATCATAGTTCACAATCACAATTCAATTCTCTGAACTCACCCACCAGAACAATCATCAATTCCCATAAAACCAAATATATCCTTATAACCAAGTGTCACCTTAAAGTCATAGCACCACCAAAGATTATAACCCTAGGTCTAACATACCAGTGGATGCTACTTATGAAGAAAAATTAGCTAAAAAGGCATAAATCAACACATGAGTGGAGCAAAAAACATGGAGAGGCCAACGAATCATAAGAATAAAAAATATTACCTTAAGATTGTGTTGAAAAATACCAATAAAGACGATGCATTTTCAAAACCTTCTTTAACCTTGGAATCTAATGCACATTTTTTTTCTCTCATCTCCTTCACCAAATGTGTGACAATCACTCAGAAGCAGTCGCCGCCTAGTCGAGTAAAGAATCAAGAACTAAACAAAATATCAATAGAATTCTACAATGGGTGAGCAAGATCATATAGATCATAAACGAAAATCTCCTAAAAATATTATTAGATGTGCATTCCTATTAAAAATGCACCAATGGATAATTCTATTCACTTAAAAATCCTAACTGACATGGAAACTTTACTAACAACCGTCGCAATGCATCCTCAATCCTCACTAGACTACAAATTGTATCTACCAATAACAACTGCTATTCAAACAACGTACCAAAACATTGATGACAAATTTATTAAGATATCCAATCTTCCAATACACTTGACTATTTTATAAAAAATTGTATTAGTGAAAATAGAAAGGAAATTAAATAGCAAATGAATAACATCAATGTTGACATTGCCAGCTTCTATAACCTTAATGGCTACCATCAAGGCAACACAAGTAGAAAGTACGTATATTTGGCCTAAAAAAATGCAAAGAGGTATTAATGCATGAAAATCAAAGTGTGCATCTGCATTGCTCCAATATCAAATTATGTGTGTTTGTGACTATGTAAAGTGTGTGTAACACCCCGTATTTT
>CM042192.1:30368751-30396325 GCA_023539305.1 Ilex asprella
ATTTTGGAATCACATCGCCGGCTCCGCAAGCCTATCTACACTTTTTAGACTTTCACCATTGGAGTGTATGAACCTGTAATCAGGTTTTTCACCCGAGGGAGTGTCTAGCCCTTCTAGCTATACCCGACACAAGTTTTTCATGTTATGCGATGTGCAACTCTATTGACACTTGGTCCAACGGTACCGAGCCCACCTATCAATCACCAAATGTGGTGTTTGCTTTCAACCATGAACTCACACCCATGGAATGTGACGGATCTGTGCATATGCAATGTAATGTGCCATTACACGTCAAGATCGAACATCTTTTACAGTTTTCGGTGAAGGAAGATTAGCTATTAAGTCAATTTTGGATTTATCAACTTCAATTCCTCTTTCGAAAACTATGTGACCTAAAATAATACCTCGTGTAACCATGAAATAAAATTTCTCCCAATTTAAGACAAGGTTTGTGTAACGCCCCAAAATTCACCTTGGACTACATTACTATTTAAACCATTCACACCATGAGAGCGACTAATAATATCCATAAATATACAGAGTTTCATTCATCATACATAGCATCTACATTATAATCCAAAAGAATATGCCAAACTATGGTAATTACATCCCAAAAATCAAGTATTATCTTATTGTGGAATAAGCATCATATCATTCAAACAATGTCTCAAAGTGCATCCCCTAGTCTAATAAAGAGAGCAACTCTAGACCATCCCCTCGGGATCCACGCTTCCATCCACTTGAGCTTCCCAAACTACCTTCTCATCGACTCCGAGTTCTTCCTCTAAACCAAAATTTGATAATAAATATAGTTTGTAGGGGGTGAGCACTAAGCTCTGTAACAACATCCTCCCAAACTCGAACAGGTTTTAAAACTATATAAAAGCAAGTCGTTCTCATTTCACAGATATCATACATCACTTTTGAAAGAAAACCATGACATTTAAATCAATTTCTAGTTAACGCATTGACAATATATTAAATGAAGAGTAAAATCAAATTGCAAATAATAATAAGCCATTTCCAATGACAAACCATTTTCAACAAATTCTGGTGGAATCCCATACTTCCAACAAATTCTTGTAGAAATCATTTACCATTAGCCATAATCAACCATTTTCAACAATGAACCATAACCCACCATTTATAACATAACCCCTAATGTATATCAATATCCCCATTTTGTATATGTATCTCAGGTATTATGTAAGATTTCGCAAGAATATACACATTGGGAATATCCTGGCCTGCACACACACACATCATCCTCACAAGGATATTAACTTTAGGAAGGGCGTATACAAACGCATTGGTAGTGACGAATCCAACACAGGAATAGTATACTAACCCTTAGTCTCTATTCCACGTGAGCAAATAGTAATTTGGTCCTCGCAAGGCACCAACCCTACTACAAGTGATACGGAATCTTCAAACCCTCATGGAGTAGGAAACACATCTAACTCACTCTACGATATCCGGTCAATGGTCACCCATGTTCATCCAAACATCCATACAAGAGATACAATACCAACCAATTTTATAAATTAAAAGTATTTCAAAAACCCCCAATTCCATATTTATTTTTTAATATACCAACTCAAGAAAATTAAGCAAGAGATCATCAAAAGATATAGTTTGTTGTTCCAATAAAACACTAGAGTTTTTGAAATCAAGAACAAATGAATATCAAGTTGAGAAGTCAAGAACAAATGTTTTATCAAGTAGAGATATCAAGAACAAATGAATATCACGTAGAGAAATCAAGAACAATTGAATTATCAAGTAGAGAAATCAAGAACAAATGAAAATCACATAGAGAAATCAAGAACAATTGATTTATCAAGTAAAGAAATCAAGAACAATTGAACATCAAGAATAAAAATCCATACTTCTTGAAAAACTAGAGTTTGGATGTCAAGAACAAAGGTTTTATGGCTATCAATCTATATTTTCATCAAAACATGGTAAGATTTGCAAGAATAATCAAGAAAAAAGGATTCCAATATATATATATATATAAGCTTGAGAGTCAAAAGATATATATATAGAAGCCCTAACATCATGAACAACAGTGGAAGAAAACCCTTACCTTCTTCTTCCTCAGAGTTCTTGAAGAACTTGAGATTTTGAACCTCTTCAAAGAGAAAATCCTCTTCGATCTTGTGTTTCCCCCTTTCTCTCTTGTTTCTCAAGGCTTGCTAGGGTTGTAAATGGTGTAGGAAGACTAAAAGAGGCGGCCTTATGTATTTATAGAGGAAGAAAATATCTCAACCAAAATGAATCTGATGTTCTAATTCATTCATCACGTTCGAACGTCATTTGGCGCTCGAACGCCACTATTGCAAATTGTTGTTTATGTTCGAACATCATTTGACTTTTGAACATTGGTTGCTCGTAGTACTTTTGCATTTCCATCAGACAAGCTCACAATACTTTTTTTCCATCTGACAAAAGTACTAGAATGAACAATTGTTCGAACGTACTTTCACGTTCGAACGTCATCTCAATTTTTGATGAAACTTCCAGTGAAGTTTTGACTTATTTAGAGGTTGATTTGGAAAATTTTTGTGCAATACTCTTTGCAGCCTTGGAAGTCTACAATCTACTGTCAACATTTGAGATCAAATGGACATCAAAATAAAAAGTTATGATCCAACCATTGGGTTAGTATCAAAACTCATTCCTATTCAAATTCTCCTTAAGTGTGCTTTTCACTACGGAATGCTTGCAACTTCTACAACATATCCTATTACCTTAACTAATATTTTTATTTATACTCTTAAAATCCACATAATTTATACATACATCATTTAATATATTAGCATTTAAAAACATAATCACATTACTATATAACGATAAGAATATGGGGGTTTACAGTTTGTTTTTTCACATCGAATGAGCATTTTTTTTCAGATTTTCTAAACATATATGACATGAATCCCCACATATTGAAAAATTGTCCATAAAAACTTCTAGATGTCGTTCTACCATATCTCATAATATACTTAACATGCAACATTGAAAAGTGGTTGGGTCATTACATAACCCAAAAGACATCCTTTTATAAGCACAAGTTCCAAAAGGGCATGTAAATGTAGTTTTTTCTTGATCATTTATTGCAATTTCAATCTGTTCCCTGGAATAAAAAAGGACTAATACATATGCATGATCTCTGGAAAAAAAAAGGACTTTCTTAGGGTTGTAATGTGGCCATCAGTTTAGGGTTTAAGAAATGATGTCAATGAGATTCAAAAGCTATATTTTCTTCATAATGTGGCACACATCTTCCCATTTCTATACATTCTTTCATTCCATTTCTTACATTTTTTTCACTTTCTTGGCTTTTTTCTTTCTTTAAATTTCTTTCACTTATATTTTCTTCATTTTTTCAATGATCTCTGATTTTTTTTGCTTTCATTAAATTATCGTTGAATTGAAGATTCATATTTGAGTAGAGGTAGAATGTTTCTCCAAGAAAGATTGGCTCAAATTCTGCAATTGGTTTTATATCTCCACTATATATGCAAAGAGTGTAATATTTCAAAAGCTTTTCAAAATAAAGAAATCTATTTGTGCTTTTAAGAATAAGTTTTAAAAAATATATTAAAATAATATACAACTAAAATATGAAAATTTTTCCGTGATCAGATTAATGTTATCCTTGCAAAGCATGGGAATAATAATCTAATTTAACTGTGAATTATATGAAATAATCTTTCTAACTTTTTTAAAAACATTAGTTCCACATTATTTGGAAAAAACATGCTTACTAACACAAAAAAGTTCAAAATATAAAATAAGTTCAAGTGAATAAATAAAAGATGAGAGAAAGATAGCAAAGCTTTGTAGAATCTCTAGTGTTTAGGAAGTAGATGGTCCTCCTGCAAAACACTTCTTAATAGCCTCAATATCTCAGCTTTATTCTGCTCATAATCATCCATTCGTTGATTGAGTTGATTAATAGTGGTTTCCAATCCTAGTTAAAATTTTCTTTCGGCCCTATCATCCATTGGTATGTATGACTGATCTTCTTGTGGTGGACGCTATTCTGACGGGAAAAATTCTTCAGGTACTTGGAATGGCTCTTCTTCTGGTGCTGGTGGTACTAGTTAGATTTGATTCCTTTTGACATGTGAAATCTTGACTTGGCATTGGGAATAATAAACTTAGGAATGGAATTTTTACAAAGAAAAGAGTGATTTCACAACTACGGAATGGAAGAGTGTAAAATATATTAAGTGAATATGTAGCTCTGACTCCGAGGCATGATACCAGTATCAAATATGCAGCTATGGTCGTGAGAAGGGATATAGTGGGAAATGACATAGTTGTTTTACTTGAATATTTCTGGATAATCAAGGAATTATGTCTTGCATATAATTTGCAACAAATTAGTGTTAAGCGTGAGATGGTGATTCTATCTCAGATATTTATAGATTTATGATAATCTCTAAATTGAGTGTTTATGTTGATTTGCTTGTGATAGAAATGTTGAGTAACATGGAATCTTATGGTGTGATGAGTTAGTGGTTGATGATTTTTCGTTGATGTGAAAGATTCTTACTGCTCACATTATAATGGCGATGTTCATTTAATTGATAATCATTTGTACATGAGATATAGCTGATTTATCTTTATAACTGATTGGTTTCAAATAGTAAGATCTTCAGAATATATTTGTGAAGTGATTTGTTGTATATGTGTAGCTTGTGATAGATAGTGTATCCAAGATCAGGAGTTTTTTTGGAATCATAAGTTACCATCACAAATTTATTCAAGGTTTTAACTTTTATGTCATTGATTTGACTAATGTAAAAGGATGTAAAGTTTAATGGAATGAAAAATGTAATAGAGTTTCCAAGATTTGAAATTAGTTTAGTTCTAGGTTCAATATTATTTATTTATTTTGGAAGGAAGGGCTAATGATGTATGGTGACATTTTGTATTAAAGGTTGGGTTGTGTGTTGACATAACTTGGGGAAATGATTACATATACTTTTGAATAAACAAAGATTATGAATGTACCATATACTAATGTTTAGGGAAGGTAAATAAAGTTATGGATGTTTTTAATCATAAAACATCGGGTTTATTACCTTATTCATAGTGTGTATGTATTGATATTATGTAGAGACGGAATTTTTAGGTGTGGAGTTGCCTTTGATTAAAGCTAATACATATTTAGCTCGATTCAAGGTCAGTGCAAAGTTGGTAAATTGTGCAAAGGATGTGTAAATTTGGAATCCTCATTAATGCACTTAAACCCGAGCCCTCTCCGGCTCCCACAACACAATGCAATGCACGTGTTTAAAACCTACATATAGATGAATTACCTCCAATGATTTTTTTGTAATAAAATCATGTGTTTATAAAACCAAGCATTGTTGAATGTGGCACATCCAAGAGTAAGTTTATAAAATAAAATTTTTAACCAAAATTTTGTGTCTTTGTTGGGCAACGAATTTTGGAATTGCACTGCTGGCTCCGTACGCCTAATTCACTTTTTTGTACTTGCACTGATGGACGTGATTAAACCAATAACTGGGTCTTGCACCCGAGGGATAATCTAGCCCTTCTTGCTATACCCGACATAAGTTTTCTCATGCATGCAACTGTGCGACACTGTTGAACCTTGGTCCAACAGTATCGAGCCCATATATCAACCACCAAATATGGTATTTGATCAACTATGCACACACACACCATACTCATGACTCATGTCCATGAATGAGATGTCAATGCTATGCCCTAGGTTTAATGTATGCCAAATGAACAATTTCCACATATCAATATATACCATGGCGATTTGTATCATATGGATATAATTTCCATGACTATCACCATGCTAGAATATCATAAAGCTTATGTCCATATGTCAACAACAATGCCTAAGCATGTTACTTTTATTGCATCAAAACAAAAATTTTCAATCACTCAAGTCATTTTATCAAACACCTTCCAGGCAACAATTATGTTAAACACATTTCATGCCCCAAATTTCACCAAGTTATAAGAAATTACACAAGTAACTTTCATATGTCAAAATCAAGATAAAAGTTAACCTAAGCCATTTTTATACTCATTTTCTCATTTTCATAACAATAGACAAGTTATATGTTATATATATATATCTAACCATCCCTTATGGACACCATACGTTAGAAATGAACTCGAGTAGGAGGGAACACTACCTTTTGAAGCGTGAATTGAAGAGTAGAACTTCAAGAAAACCAACAAAGCCCCAAAACTCTTGATTTTTCCAAAGTCTCCTCTTGGATATTTGGTGAAATCCTTTGTTCTTGGTATGTACACATAGCCTTTGTCGCGAGGATGAACTTTAACTCTTGGTCTGATAGATTCCGGCAGACGAAACTCCGAGAATCGACGAAAGAAGATTTGGATTTTCTCTCTTCTTCTCCCTCCTTCTCTCACATGTTTAAGGGCTGAATTGCAGAGATATTTCTGCCGAACTATCTGATTTTTAATCCTACTTATAATTTTTTAGGCTTGGCTCAGATCGTGCGCTACGCCTCTCACTTATCAAGGTCCGTTTTCGCTCTGAAACAATTTATTTCAGCCCAATTTATGTTCAAATTAATTTTATTTGAAATTTAATTCAATTACAAATAAATTTTTTATTTTTTATTTTTGGGGACCTTTATGAGGTCATTCTACACACAATAATCTTGTAAAATGTGAAAAATCTGACTATCTCGAAATTCGATGAAATTAGTCTAGGTGGCTAGATTTTGCGATACGAATCCAACAGCGAAGTCCTTTGTGTTACAAGAGCTCTAGAAAATATGTATTTTAAATCTACATTATAGTGACAAATTACCATTTTGCTCTTTTTTAGAAAAAATTTAAATTTACCCAGGTTTTCGTATTCTTCCCCCTTAAAAGAATTTCGTCCCCGAAATTCACACACATACACATACAATCACATGCATATGCAAATATCATTTAATACTAAATGACAATAAGAATGTACCTCTATCGTTGAATAAGAAAGGATAATTGGTACGTATAGTGTCCTCGCATTCCCATGTCGTCTCCTCCACTCCCCGATGTTGCCACAACACCTTCACTAGCCTCACAGTCCTGCCTCGCAAAACCTGATCCCGGCTATCTATGATAAGCATCGGCCCCTCCTTGAAGGTACCATCCGCATCAACACCAAGCTCGCATAAATCCACCACATGAGTCAGATTTGGGGTGTATTTTCGTAGCTTAAAGACGAGTACTTCGAAGGACACGATATACCTCGGCGACAATTTTTTTCGCTTGCCGAACCTAACCACTCCTCTCTTAGGCATCACCTTCAAGAAGACAAGATCTCCCACCTCAAACTCTAGAGGTCACTGTCGTCTGTCGTTGTAGCTTTTTTGTCAGCTTTGAGCCGTGATAAGGCGCTTCGGTATCATGTCCACCTTCTCCAAGGTGTCCTTAACCAATTTTGAACCTGTAAAGGGTCTCTCCCCTACCTCCATCCAACATGCCGGAGAACAACTAAGCCTTTCATATAGTACCTCATAGGGTGTCATCTGTATGCTTGCCTGATAATTGTTGTTGTAGCTAAACTCTATCAAGGGTAAGTGCTCCTCCCAATAACCATTGAGATCTAGGACGCATGCCCCTAGCATGTCCTCTAAAGTCTGGATGGTTGTCATTGATGAACAAAATATATAGTATATTTCAAGGCCTTATTACATGCATTTTAACTCAACTTTTGCACCTAAGTACTTATAATTAACCGATTTTATGAATAATGTTAAATTTTTTATGTTGTATGTATTTATAGCTTAAATAATGGATTTCAGGACCTTGCAACTATGTTGGATGGGTGGTGAAGGCATGAACACATTACATGAAGATTTGGAGGCTTAAAAGTGAAGAAATCAAGGAGGTATTAGTGTTGGGTAACAGAGGCATCAGCACCCACACCATCTCATAGAAGAGCCTCGGTTTTCCTCTATTTTGACAATGATCCACTTCAAATCTGAAAAAATTACAACATAAAAGTTGTAGATTTGGATGTATTTTGTATTGTGTCAAAATTTCAGCTCAATCAGATGGTTGGATCACTAGTTAGGATGATTCTACAAAAACTGGTTAGAGCAGACAAAGTGTACCAGTATGCGTACTGGTACACCAAACTCCAGTAGCTAAACCATACCGATACGCAAACCAGTAGGTCGTGCTTGAAGTGCCCAGAACGATTTCATGCTCCACTTGCTTAGGGGTCCCACTAATGATTCTATCATTTACCTCCATCACTTCCTTACACATTTATATGCCTCCTATACCATATTTGAAGACTTTTGAGGCTTGACATTGAATGAAAAGGAGAGGGAAGTGGGCTGCCTTGAGGGGCGCAGACTAAGCCTATGCTAGCCTGCCATACCCATCTATTCAGCCCCCGATGGATGGGAGACCTGCGCACACATGATAGGGACCCTCATGGACGAAAATTGAAGACACACACTCCATATATACAAGATTCTTCAGCATTACAAGGGGTGACTACCTAAGCTTAAGAGTAGTTTTAGTGAGGAAGATGATGAATAGTGCTAGAAATTAATATTTTTGCATTCTCTTCACCCATTTCTCTTGTAATCTTAAGTAAGACTTTTGTAAGCTTCCTTTATTACTTTAAATGTTATTTATTTCAAGTTTAGTTCAAGTTTAATTACATGTTCTAGTTTCTACCATTATTGTTTCAAGTTTTACATTTCAAGCTTTTCAATTGGGTATTGAATATTTTTCTTCTTAGTTTATGTTTTCTTGCATTTAGTTAAGTTCCATGCTTCATTTCTTTATTATGTCCATTTACATTATGCTTGTCTTTCACTTTTTCATTAGTAGTTAGATTTTTAGTTGGCTAGTCCAAGGGTGACTTCCTCTTGGGTTTTCCATTTCAACTATTTTTCTTTCCTCTCTCGGTGTATGATGGTTCGGTTTGACGGGGTTGAGAGTGGATGAGATAGTGAGTCTTTGATATTCCGTAGGTCAAGTCACAATTTATGCTTGGATCATCACCATCTCATCCCTAGCTTCCCACAAATCAATCGTTCATCTATAAACCCTCGGAGGAAAGTTTCGAGTTGAGTTGGGATTCCCATTACAATCACCTATTTGGATTAGCCAACACTTGTTTTCTTGCATTTTCATTAAGAACATAACTCTCCAAAAGACAAACAAAAGATTTTATAATTTCTCTTTTTAACAAAATCACCTTCACCCACTTGAACTTTCCTTCCCTGAGGAGACGACCTTGAAATACTTTTCCAAGTAAAACACCGACATTCAAAAGACTCCTTGCGATTAGGGAACACTTTTGTTCATATTTCACACATTTTTTTCATTCCATTTCATACCACCATTTCGTTGTTCCATCTCTTGCATCATCCTGAGGGAGAGTGGCACTCCCTTCTCACACACATCATACACATGCTAAAGGGTGATGTTTAGAGGTTAGGAAACAACAACGTTTTCCATTAATCACTCTCCGTCTGACCATCCATCTGGGGATGAAAAGCAGTGCTCATCATCAACTGTGTCCCCTTGGTTCACTGAAAACTCTCCCAAAAATGAGCTGTAAACCTAGGATCTCGATCCGACTCTATAAATATGGGCACCCCATGCAACCGGATAATCTCATTTATGTACAACCTGCAGAATTACTCCAGTGTGAAGGTCCTCCATACTGCCAAAAAATGTGCCAACTTTGTAAGTCGGTCCACTATCACCCATTGTAAACTCCCACATGTTTGTATTAATATCATAAAGTAATTGTTTAGTAGTACTTATACATGTAGTGATTTATGCATGAACTATATACATTGTAAGAATAGAAATAAAAATGTTAGTTGAGGTAATAGGGTATGTTTTAGAAGTTGGAAGTATTCCGGAGTGAAAATGCACTTTAGAAATAGTTTGGGTAAGAAGGATTTTTTACACTACCCTAGTGTTTGGATCATCACTCTTTATTATGATTTCCATTTGATCTTAAATTTTGATAGTAGATAGTAGATTTCTAGGGCTACAAAAGAATATTTCAGAAAAAGTTTCCAAATCGACCTCTAAATAGGTCAAAATTTCACTGGAAGTTTCAACAGAAATTGGGATGAACGACAAATGACATTTGAACATAAAACAGTCAATTGCCCAATAGACATTCGAACTTGAATCGACGTTTGAATGGCCATAAGTCCCCGTACTTTGTTTTCTCATGAACTCTGATGTAAATGCAAAAGTACAGGGAGCAACCAACGTTTGAAAGACAAAGTGACGTTCGAACGTAAACCAATAAATTACACTAGTAATGTTCGAACGCCAAATGACGTTCGAACGCCAAATGACGTTCGAACATGACTTACGGATCTCTGGTAAAAATACAAAAGTATTGGGAGCAACCAACGTTCGAAAGCCAAAGGTACGTTCGAACATGAATCAATAATTTGCACTATTGACGTTTGAACGTGACTTAATAATCTGGGTTCCAGAATGGTGCACATGATGTCATTTCTTCCACTATAAATACTTAAGCATGCCTCCATTAGCCTCATTTCAAAATTTCTAAACCTAGGAAAGATTAGAGAGTAAGAAAGAAAGGTAAAAAAAAAAGAGATTCAAGGGTTGTTTCAAGTTGTGAAAGATCAATCTTCATCTTCTTCACACGAAACTAAGGAAGCAAGGTAGGGATTTTCTCCCATTCTTGTTCTTTGAGGTTAGGGTTTACTTATATGCATTCCTTTGCTCCCAAATCTTATATATATATGCTAGAGGTGGCAATTTTAACTCATTACCCATTAACCCGCCCATAAATAAATGGGTTGGGTACCTATATTAATTAATATGAATTCTAAATGGGTTGGGTAATATGATTCATGTTAATTAAGTGGGTTAATATGGATTGAAAATGAGTACCCATTGGGTTGAGTATTTATCTTTTTATTAAATAACACAAGTAATAAAATTAAATAAATATATTAATTTTTCAAAAAATACACACACTATTATACCAAAAAATAGACACATACACTAATATACCAAAACATACACATATTAGTACACAAAAAATACACATACACTAATACACCACCAATGACCCACGAGTCAACCCATGGCTCAAGACCGACCCACGGGTCAACCCATAACCCATAACCCACGGATCGATACATAACCCATGACCTGTAATCCATGGGTCGACCGTGATCCATGAGTTGTTCTATAACCCATGGGTCAGCCCATAACCCACCGGTCACCCATTATGTGTATACTTGTTTGTTGATTAAATGTGTTTTAATTTTTATGCTAGTATATGTGTATATTTTTTGTGTATGAGTGTGTATTTTAGTATATTAGTGTGTATATTTTAAATGTATTAATTTGTGTGTGTTTTGGTGTATTAGTGTGTGTGTGTGTATATTTGTATTTTAGAGTAGTATTAATGTGTGTGTTTTTGTGTACTAATGTGTCTATTAAGAGTTTCAATTACGTTATGGGTTAATTGGTTTAACCCAACCCGTTATAAACTCAACCCATTATAGCCCATTTACTAGGTGAGTAAAAAATGGATTAGATTTATTTTAGCCCAATTTAATTTAACCCAACCCACCCATTTGCCACCCCCTAATATATGCTATGAAATGTTTGTTTCTTCCTTTTCTCTCAATGATTATAATGTTTTCAATAAAACTATGGTTGAATAACCATTAAACTTCATTTTCTTGTCTCAAACCCTAGTTTTCAAGAGGAATAGGCTTTTCTCTTTATTCTTCCTTTGTTCTTGATTTCAAAACCTTAGTGCTTTATATTGAACAACAAAAATGATATTTTTAGATGATCTCTTGCTTACTTTTCTTGAATCACACCATTGGACAAATGTCTATGAATTTTGGGATTTTTTTTTAAATTACTTGTAAAGTGAGATAATTTGTGGGTATTTACATCTCTTGTATGGTTTGTTGTGATGTACTTGAATTACCCTCGAGAAACTGCCGTAGAGTGTTAGAGGTTAGTCTATCCCAGTAGGGGTGAGATGATTTCCAAACACTTGTAAATGGTTGTTGATTGGGAACGCAACCACTATTGTTCACAAATGCCAAGAAAAATGGTTAGTGTACTAGTTCCTTGGGAGTATTCGTTAATGCTATTGGGATGTTACACGCCCTTCATAAAAATGGTTTGTGATTTGATTGTGATGGGTGAACGAGGTAGAGTCGTTGCGTAGATTCCTAGGAATTGACCAACATACCGGAGATATAGATACATTTGGGAATATGAATTTATACGTGAGTTTCTTGATGATGGTTTATTATGACTAATGGTAAATGGTTTCTACAAGAATTTGTTGGAAGTATGAGATTCTATCAGAACTTGTTGAAAATGGTTTATCATTGAAAATGACTTATTATTTGTAACTTGGTTTTACTGTTCATTTAATTTATTGTTATTGCATTAACCTGAGATCTATTTAGATGCCACTGTTTTATTTCAAATTTATATATGATATTTTGTTAAATGAGACCGAACCATTTTATATGTTTTGAAACCTTGTTCGAGTTTGGGAGAAATGTGGCTACCGAGCTTAGTGCTCACCCCCTACATACAATACATTTTTCAGAGTACGTGCTAGATGAGGAGGTCGAAGTTGAGGGTTAGGTGCATAGGGAAGGTTCGCTAGACGGGCACGTGGATCCCGAGGTGGATGCTTAGAGTTAAACTTTCCTATGTAGTAGACTAGGATAATTCCTTTTTGAGGCCATGTAAGGTCTAACCTTTCATTATTCCACTACAAGTTTACTTTGATTCTTTTGGGATATAATTGCCATATCATCGCATATTTCTTTTGGATGTAATGGCCATAACTTGGTCTATTCTTGTGGGATAATGTTTTGGATATTACGAATGATGAATGAAATTTACTTATCGATAAATTTTATTAGTTGTTCTCATGATGTGAATGGTTTTTAGTTTGTAATGCCGTCTAAGGTAGGTTTGGGGGTATTACACCCACACCTCATCATGCCCTCGTGATGTTCGTGGCAAGTCGGTCACAAAATCCATTGTAACATGTTCCCCCTTCCACTCAGCTACGTCCAAAGGCTGGAGCAACTCTACTGGTCTCTGGTGCTTAGCCTTCACCTACTAACACATGAGACATCGACTGACAAAGTCGTCGACTTGTCTCTTCTTTTCACTCTAGTAATATTGGCAACGAAGATCATGATACTTCTTCATGCCACTTAGATGTACAACAAAACGAGAGAAATGGAACTCTCTAAGGATCTCCTCTCTCAGCTCTACCAACAGGGGAACTACAATCCTCCCCCTATACTAAAGACTACCATCCATATGAATGGTTGAACCCTTATCACCTGTACCTGACTGTACTCAATCCTTAATGGACAATATTTATGGGGATTGCCCCTAGGAATCGATCACTCTGTTAAGTAGGGAAGGCGTAGCCACCAAACTTCTCAAAGTAACCTGACCTGCCCCATAAAGCATAGTCCAAACTGTCCTACAGTCTTGAGCATCTTCCACTCTCGGGAAGCCACACTAGCCAAAATTCTCAGTGACTTCTGGCTAAGTGCATCAGCCATCACATTTGCCTCACTGGGATGGTAATGCAAAGTGAAGTCATCGTTTTCCAGATACTCCATCCACCTAGGTTGTTTCATGTTGAGGTCCTGCTGTATAAAGATGTACCTCAAACTTTAGTGGTCCAAAAATACCTCGAACTGCTCCCCATATAGATAATGGTGCCAAGCCTTCAAGGAAAAGACTATGGCCACCAACTCTATGTAGTGTGTGGGATAATTCTGCTCATGGTTCTTTAACTGTAGAGAACCATAAGCCACCACCCTCCCGTACTGCTTAGAATGCATCCAAGTCCGTACTTAGAGGCATCACAATACACTGTGTACCTCTATCCCCTTTTTGGAACTATCAGAATAGGAGCTGAAGTAAACCTCCTCTTCGACTCCTGAGATGCCTTCTCGCACGAATTATTCCACTCAAATTTGACCTCTTTTCATGTCAACCCCTTCATAGGTTTAGCTAATTGAAAAAAGTCCTCAATGAACCTCCTATAATACCCTGCCAATCCCAAGAAAATAAGTATTTCAAAGACTGACTTTGACCTCTTCCAATTCATGACTGCCTCAACCATCTTCAGGTCCACAGATACACTCGAAGTTGACACTACATGTCCCAAAAATTTCACCTCAGTAAGCCAAAATTCACACTTACTAAATTTGGCGTACAATTGATGGTCTCTCAAGGTTTGTAGAATAACCCTCAAGTAACCCTCATGCTCCTCCTAAGACTTGGAGCAGATCAAAATTTCGTCAATAAAGACCACAACAAACTGATCTAGGTAGGGTAGAAACACTCTGTGCATGAGATCTATGAATGCTACCGAAGTATTCCTCAACCCGAAAGGCATGACGGTAAACTCGAAATATCTATACTGCATGCTAAACGCCGTCTTAGGGATATCTGCCACCCTAACCCTCAACTGATGGTAACCGATGCAGAGATCTATCTTGGAGTAGACCCGCACTTCTCTCAGTTGATAAAACAAATCACCAATCCACGACAAAGGATACCTATTCTTGATAGTTACCCTATTCGACTATCAGTAGTTTATGCATAGTCGAAGGGTTTTGTCCTTGTTCTTGGTAAACAACACCAGAGCGCCCCAAGGTGAGGTGCTTGGTCTAATAAAGCCCTTGTCCAACAATTCTTGTAGTTGGACCTTGAGTTCTTGCAACTCAGCAGGCGACATCCTATGTGGAGTCATACAAATGGACGATATACTAGGGTGTAACTCAATAGTGAAGTTAACATCCCTATGTGGAGATAATACCGGTAGTTCATTCGAAAAAATATCCTAGTAATCACAAACCACCAGAGGTAGACCCAACTCTTGTCACATCATGTCCTATAGGGTAAGGCTTGCTAGCCAACCTATCAACTGCCCATACCAATTGGAATCATGCACCACTTGGGGTAAAGCGTCATGCTTTTCCCCATAGAACTTGAAACAAACCCCCTCTGGTATGTAAGCAGTGATCCTCTTATGATCACAATCTATAACAACACGGTGTGCCTTCAACTAGTCCATCCCAAGGATGACATCGAACATTGACATGTACATGACCCTAAGGTCCATCGTGAGTAGAATCCCTTAGATTTCTAACTCATAGCCCTAACATATTTGATCAATCTTCACCCTCGCTCCTAGGAGAGAACTCACATGTAATGGCTCATCAAGATTTCAACCTCAAAGCTCAAATCATTCACACATGATGTAATAATAACTTGCCCATAAGCGAGAGGGTAAAAATGTACCCTAGATAATCCAATGATCTATTGGCTCAGTCTGAGGCATAATGATGTAGACGCGCCTCTAGGACCCTAAAGTCCTGGCTTGTGAAACTTGCCCTCGACCTCGACCCTGACCCTGACCTTGACCCATGCTTTGGCCCATCTGTCCTAATTGTGGAGTCCCTACTCGAAAAGTGGTAGGCCCTTGTGTAGCACCTTGGAACATAATACTGGCTCCCGTAGCCCATGGTGGGGTAAGGAGGAACAAAGTGCGTCGGTACATTTCACATTAAAGACTAGGTCTGGGATCCTCCATAACTCTGAGATCCTTGCCATTGAGGACAATCCTGCTTCATATGCTCGGTTAGTGGCAATAAACACAAGTCCTTTGGCCTGTCGGGTAGGAAGGCCTCTGATTTCTCCCACCTAGGGAGGATTGCCCTTGGCCTTGGCCTTGATAGTCGTGGCTCTGTGGAGTCGAAGCCCTTTGTTTCTTCCCCAAACTAGAAGAAGATGATTGGCCCTCCTTCTTCTTGTCTTTAACACCCGCTTCTCAGATGTTCCGTGAGTCATCCACATCTCGTGTAATGGCCATAGCTGTCTTGACCATCAAGTCAAAGTCTTAAAGAAGAAGACCCATAATTTTCCCTTAAATGGATAGCCCTTTGTTTCAGATTCAGGAACTCCTAAGCCTTAGCTTGTTGGACAGACGCCAAAAAATATTTGCCCATGAAGAGCTCTCGGAACTCTCCCCAAGTCATTGTCTCCAAGTTCCTCAAGGCCTTTACCCAATCCCACCACAATTGGGATTCTCCTTTTAGCTGAAAAGTAGCTAGTTTTAGCTTAGTGGCATCTGATGTAATCTCCATAGCCCCTAAGACCTTGTAAACTTGTCGGAATCAATGGTCTGCCACCATCGGATCTGCCCCTCCCATGAAGGTCAAAGGCTGGTGTGCCTTGAACTTCTGGAGGTTGCTTGAGCCTCCATAGCCCACATTTGCACTAGTTTGTGCAATAGTTGCAACTGTAGCGCTGGCCTGTGCAATAGTAGCAGTCGTCTCACTAATAGCCTCCACAAAGGCTTGGTGATCAAAGGTCGGTGGTGGTTAGTTATTTCACCTACCGCCTCGACGTCCCTTTACTCTATATGCCATCCACACACATGTCAAATAGCAATAGAGCCTCACATAGTGTCCCAAGATGGAGATCAACATTTAAACCATGAGAATTTTCTTTCCATGTCTCATTAGTAGTGCTTATGCCACCTACTAGTAGACATCTAGACATTGAACAATGTCATTTATCCCCTTCTCCAAGCCTAAGGTTTTGTTTTCTAACCTTAGTGTTCCTCCTTTCAATATACATTTTACCATGCATATAGTTCACGTAACTCGTAGCACATAATCATGTACCATAGTAGAGCACGTAATATGAAATGCACAATAAATGCAATGGTCTAGACTCATGCCCATCAAGCCATAGGTTAATCATATACCTAAGCTCTGATACCAAGCTATGAAGTGATTAGTACTCAAATATAGCATATTATTGTGCCCTTTTTAGGCTAATTATAATTTGAGGAAGTTTAAATGATGACATTTCAGGTTCTAAAGTGAAAAAAGGGTTCAAGTGCAACAAAAAGTGCATTTAAATGTAATACCAACACATTAGGGAACAAATTAGAAAAGTTTGGAACAAAGAAGCAACGTTCGAATGTCAACTCACGTTTGAATGCTCACAAGAACCAGACCAGCTGAGACAGAATGTGTTACAATCAAGAACTAAAGTCTTGAGAAACAAAGAACCAACGTTCGAACGCTAACTCACGTTCGAACATCCTCTGGAGCACTGATAAGATCAGACTGAAAGACAGGCGTGTTACAACAAATAAATGATAAGTTCTGCATGAAGTGTGGAAGGAGATTTCCACAGAGGACCATAGGCCATGTGACATCTGAGTGATAAGGACAAATCCCATCTGATGTTTGAACGCTTTTAGAGCAAAGACAGAAGAAATGTTCAAACACTATTAACCATTCGAACGTCCATAACATAGAACAACAATAAACATTCAAACGCCAACCCACGTTCGAACATCCTCGACAGACTACCTAGAGTGTGGTTGGATTTTCACTTTGACTTAGGCATCAAACACTATTTTTTTCACCCTCTTGCCTATAAATACTCCCATTTTTTGGGAGAACATGGGAGAGTAGCACTTCTACTTCTTCATTTTCTTAGTTTCCTCTTTGGTAGAGAGTTGGGAGGCTTAGACTCCCACTCATTCCTTTACCTTCATGTTTACATTTGCTTGTATTATGAGTTTTAGTTTCTCTATTTACTTTTAGTCTTTATATTCACGTTTACATTTACTTGTATTAAGAGTTCTAGTTTCTCTATTTACTTTTAGTCTTTACATACATTCCTTTGTTCATATCTTTCATTGCTTGAGCTTCCTTCTTTCTTAGAGGAGTGAAACTCTTCCACTTTTCTAGACCTTTGCCAAAGTCGTGAAGGGTGGAACGCGATTCACTCATTATTTGTTGAAGATTGGCTCCTTGCTATTGTGCTTTTATTTTGTAAAGTCCTCTACTTAGAGGGATGACCATCACTCACTTTTCTAGCTTTACCAAAGCCATGAAGAGTGAGTAATTTCTCATTCACTCTTTAGTAAGAGGTGAAGGGCATGTATAAATTATCTAGAAATTTTATTTGTGCACTGTTCTAATGCTTAATGTTTATCCCCTTGTTTATTGGATGATTGATTGCATCTAGCAAAGCTAAGGTATTTTGTATAATTGAGAATCTTTCCATGACATGGATGACTCTTGCATGAAAAGATTCCTCATTTCAAGACAAATACCTCGGCTAGATCTTCATGATTACCCTTTAATCATCCCTTTTACTGTGCTTCATTTAAACAATAGAATATTACAATCATGGTTGGATGTCTTATAGAAACACTTACTTGACTATAGATGGGTTAAGTCTGGATATAGGCAATTCTTGAAAACTTCTATAAAGACATCGAAACCATGGTCTTATTTCTCATAGTTCATATTTATCTTTCGATTTACTTCTTGTTAACACAAAAGTTAATTGAGTTATTAAGCATAATTATAATAAACGGGATAAATGACTACATGTCCTGATCCTCGAACTAAAGAGTGACTTTTCGTTGATTTAAATTTATCTTATATTATGTCTAGAAAACCTTCTTGGAAAGAAGTTCATATTTAACCCTGGAAAAACATCCCTATCTCAGAATTACAAATCTTAAAGGTTACAATCAATTGATCTTCACCACTACTTACTTTGAAACACTAACACAACAAGTTCCCTGTGGATTCGATTCCAGACTCAAATTGGATTATTACTACAGCTTGACCACCTGCACTTGGGTGTATACATTTCGGATCAAGACAAGTTTTTGGCGCCGTTGCCGAGAATTTTTAGTAAACGTGTTTTAAGGTAAATGGTAAAAAAAACCTTTATTTTTGTATATATTCTTTAGTTTACTTTAAATAATTTGTTTTGTTTCCATTTATTTTATGTCTATGAACGCTCGGCGCTATAAAAATTTGTCGGTAGAATCTTCAGGGTCTGTAAACCAGTCTGAGAATGCTCTACGCTTTGCGAACTCTTGTAAGAGTATTATGGCAAATAATGATAGAAACGGAGAAGTTCCCATAAGGAAAGATGAAATGCCTAACATTAGAACTTTGAGGGATTACTTAAATCCCAAAAGAAATAGTGTCCCCTCATTTTTTGTATTTCCTCTAGTTGCACCCCCCTTTATTGTAAAGTCAGGGACTGCGCAGTTGTTACCTCTTTTCCATGGGTTGGATACCAAAAATCTATATTTGCATATGAAAGATTTTGTGGAAGTGTGTGGAACATTTCAAGACAATTCTGAATTAGCTATGATGAAACTTTTTCCTTTCTCTCTAAAGGATAAAGCTAAACAATGGCTAAATTCTTTAAAGGCTCTTTCCATGCCTACTTGGCAGACCTTCCAAAATGAATTTTTCAGAAATTTTTTTTCCTTACATTGGACCAACACACTCAAGAGGCAAATCATGAATTTTTCGGTGAAAGAAGGAGAAACATTTTACCAAAGTTGGGAGAGATTCAAAGAACTACTCCAAGCCTGCCCACTAGACTGCATTAGTTTGTCGAAATGATGGCCCAAGGAGATTTTATGGGTAAAAGTCCAGAGGAGGCATTCCATTTCTTTGACACCATATCTGATAGCTTTCAGATGTGGGACTTAGCCTCGCCTACCACTAGTGAAGCCAGACCATCTACTTCCCAAGGGGGAAAGTATGTCTTAAGAGAAGATGATGATCTAAGAGCAAAAATGTCCATTTTGTCTAGAAAACTTGAAGCTTTAGAGATGAAAAAAGCTTGAATCTAGAAAACTTGAATCAAGTCGATATGGGTCCTTCCACAGAACAAGTGTGTGAAATCTGTGCATTGACAGAACATCTTACTGGGGAATATCCTACCATCCCTGCATTCAAAGAAGTCTTGTTGGAACAAACAAATACAATCTCCAACTTCAACAAGCCTTACTCCGCCCCATACTCTGAAACATACAATCTAGGATGGCAAAACCACCCGAACTTCAGTTTGAGGAACTAACAACCAACTCCCATGCACGAACCACAAAATTCACATCCACCACCTCAAGGACCTCCTGTATATCCACTATACCAACCACCACACAAAAGGAGCTTTGAGGATACACTGAACCAGTTGATGCAAATCCAATTGAACTTCAATGCCCATTCTACCCCGTCTTTCACTGATTTCAAAGCACAGAACACCCATTCCATCGATGATCTTAAAAGCCACATTCAAAAGTTGACTCAATCCATGAGCACACAAGAAAAGGGCAAGTTTCCTGCCCAACCAAAACCTCCAAAACACCAAGTGGCAAGGTGATTGACAGGACCGTCAGAGACATGCTAATTCCAAATATAAAACTTGATTCAATCCCAATCAACTCATCAGTTGAACTTGAACTTGTAATTAAAAAAGAGCCTGAGCCTATGATAGAACAAGAGCCAGAACCTTCTAAGGAAAGAAAACCTTCATGTTTAATTCCTGCTCCTTTTCCACATAGAATCAAAGCCACACAAAAGTTGAATCATCAGCCTAAAATTTACGAGAATTTCAAGCACGTTAAAATCAACATCCCACTTCTGGATGCAATCCAACAAGTATCATCTTATGCCAAGTTTCTAAAATACTTGTGCACAATCAAGAGAAGCCAGAATGTTAAAAAAAAAGCCTTCCTGACAGAACAAGCCAGTGCCTTGCTTCAAAGTGTAGCTAGCTAGGAGAAGTCCTCAATGAGCCTCTGATAATATCCAGTAGTCCCAAGAAACTGCATATCTCAAAGACTAACTTAGGCCTTTTTGAACTCATAAATGCCTCAACCTTCTTCGGGTCCACTAACACACCCAAAGTAGACAATGCGTGTCCTAGAAACATCACCTCAGTCAGCCAAAACTCACATTTAATCAACTTGGCATAAAATTGATGGTCTCTCAAGGTTATCTGCACAATCCTCAAGTGACCTTTAGGCTCCTCCACAAACTTGGAGTATATCAATATGTCATTGAGAAAGACCACAGTGAACTAATCTAGGTAGGGGCATTCGTCAATTCGAAAGGCATAACTATAAACTTAAAATGCCAATAACGTGTCCTAAAATTTTTCTTCGGAATGTCGGCCTCCCTAACCCTCAACTGATGGTACCTCGTGCCTAGAGTTATGTTGGAGTAGACTCGTGCCCCCCTCAATTGGTCAAAAAGATCATCGATCCTCAACAGTGGGTACTTGTTTTTGATAGTGTCCCCATTTAACTACTAGTAATCTCGATGTAGAGCCTAAATGTGGTGTCCTTCTTCTTGGTAAATAGAATTGAAGCACCCCAATGTGAGGTTCTTTGACTAATAAAGACTCTATCTAATAACTCTTGCAAATGGACATTAAGCTTATACAACTTCGTCGGTGCCATCCTATACAATGTCAAGGAAATAAAAGATGCACAGGGCTGTAATTCTATGGTGAAGTCTACATTTTGATGCGGTGGCAACCTCAGTAACTCATCTGGGAAGACATTCACATAGTCACACATGACTCGAGGAACACCCAACTCTTGTCTTGCCTTGTCCTCTAGTGTAAGGCTACCAAGCCAACCCATCAACTTTTTGTGTCATTTGGAGTTATATACAGCCTTCGGTAAAACATTGTACTTTTCCCCCTAAAACATAAAACAAACCTCGTCTGAAGTGTAGGCAGTAACCCTCTTGGGTTAGCAATCAATGGTGACCATGTGTGCCACTAACCAATCCATCCCGAGTATGACATTGAACTCTATCATCTCGATGACCTTAAGGTCAACGGTGAGCTGGTTCCCTCTAATCTCCAACTCATATCCCCCAACAAACCTTGTCAACACAACCTTATCTCCTAAGGTGAACTCGCATGCATGTGCTCTTCCAGAGTCTCGACCTCTAAGCCCAAGTCCCGTACGCATGATGTAGCAATAAAAAAGTGTGATGCACCAGAATCAAATAATACTCAAGTCAACAATCTCGAGAGAAAAAATGTACACTAAATCACCGATTGATCTGCTGGCAAATTTTGTAGTGTGATGGCGAAGACTCACTCCTAGTTCCTTAAAGTCGCTACTTGAAAGCCTTATCCCTAGCCTCGGCCTGCTCCCAAACCCATTTGACCCTGCTAGGGTGTCCCTGAACTTGAAGTTGTGGAGGTTTGCCTTGCAGTCTGATATTGATACTATCTCCCTTGAGCCATGGTGAGGAAATGAGGAATATAAAAGGTTTGGAGTGGTCCCACTGATGACTACGGACTGAGAAGTCGTATGGCTTTATACTCTTTGTCTCTATAGACATTCTCTCTTCAAGAGGCACTACTGATGACTGCATGATCCTTTTCCTTATCTTCTCTAACTTTCGAACATCTTTCGTTAAATGTATTTAAGATGTAAGAGCAAGAGAGGAGAGTGTCACTCTCCCTTTGAAAGATGTCAAAAGAAAGGGCAAGGAGAAGAAGGAATGAAATGATGCAAATGTGAAATGTGAATGAACAAAAAAACTTCCCAAGCGCAAGAAGACTTTTACTTGTCATGTTTTACTTGGAGAGTACTCCAAGGTTGTCTCCTCAGGGAACGAGGTGTATCATCATAAAGGTAATTTTGGTGAAAGAAAAGTATAAAATCATTTCTTGTTTAAAATTTGGTTATGGTTTGTGTTGATGAAATTTAAATGGGAAATAAATGTTGTCTAATCCAAGGGATCACTCCAATGGGAATACCAAGTCAACTTGAATCCATCCTCCAATAGAGTATAGATGAACGATTGATTCGTGGGAAGCTAGGGATGAGATGAAGTGAGGATCTAAGCATAAACCATGACAAGTCTACCAAATAGCAAAGACTCCCGATCTCATCCATCCTCTACCCAATCAAACCGAACCACCGTACTCTGAGACGAGGAAAGAAAAAGAGTTGAAATAGCATACCCAATAGGAGGTCTCCTTTGGATTATCCAACTAAAAGGCTTAGCTACTTATGCTTAAAATAAAGACAACAATGAAATGAGAATACATTCTAAAGAAATGAAAGTTCTAGCTAAATAAATGCAGAAAAACATGAGCTAAAATGGTGAAATCTTTAATGGAAGACTATACCAAAAAAAAAAATTGAATTAAATGGCATTAAAGACTTCAAATAAAACTTAGAAGATTCTTACATGGAATAGGAAGACAAAGCATATAAGAAAATGTAAAAATATCAACTTCTATCACTAACACTATTCATTATCTACCCCAGACTATCTCTTTCTATATTACAAGGTGTATATCCATAATGGTGTATCTCCATGCCAAAAACGCCCACGGAGTGATGTCCTAGCGAGGTGATGTGATCTCCATCCATAGGGCTACCAAGAGAGTGGGTTGGACAGGGTGGTGTAGACCTTTTCTGCACACCCAACATCTCTCCTCCTCTCTTCTCCTTCATCATCAATGCTCCAAAAGTCCAATGTGAGATGTAAGAGGGGTGTTCAGTATGTTAGGAGTGTCAGAGACATGTGAGAGTGCGATTTATGGGACCCACAAGGTAGTAGAGAATGACCAGCAAAATCTAGGCTGTTTTAGCTGAGCCTGCCGGTATGTCAAACTCCAGTAGTTGAAGCCTACCAACAGGGTTTCTCCTATTTTTGTTGATTCTTTGGTTTCCTCACCTCTTGAGCTATCTTCGAGCCATCCTTTCATCATCATTCACCTCAAACCATTTGGGAAGGCTTTAAGAAGCACTATTTTGTCACCTTTTTTCAGCAAACACCACAAATCTTCATTAATAACTCAAGTAGCACAATTCTCTCACTTAATCCCCAAAAGCAAGTGAAAAAGGAATGTATTGGCACATGAAATATGCAATGTTTGGTGCTAATGACACCCCCCCAACTTTAGTTTTGCTAGTCCCTTAGCAAATTTTATGTTCAAAACCAAATAACAAGTATAACATACAATAATTCATTTAAATATGCAATTCACCCGACAATCAAAATACAAAAAAAAAATCATAATGAAATTATCAAAATAAACCTTGACAAGATTGAACAGAAACTATAGTTTTTCACTAATGTGTTATAAAGTTGGAGTACATGGAGTCGGACATCAAAAAGAAACAAAATGGCCTACGATCTAAGGATTCTTCTTCTAAGCCAACGACTCCATCCTAACTACGTACAATCCAACACAAAAGAAAGAACAAAAGCTACAACAACCTACTCCTCATGTACCCCAATCTTAGGGGGAGAGGGCTTGTTCAAGGCATATGCCTTAACCTTGAAGTGCTGGCACATCCGGGTCACCAAACTCCCAAATGGCATTTTGATCATGGGCTTCTATGTCTCAACAAAGTCTTTTATTACCTCACGAATGAGAAGGGCACAGTCAACTGCCTTCCCAGACATGACAGTGTCCAAAAGACCTAGCTTCTCTAGATTCGATGTCTTTTCTACACCCCTTGGTAGAAGATTTTAATGGAGAAGTTTATTCAAAAGCCCGTACAAGTGCTTTTGTAAAATCCAGGTAAATTTGAATTTTTTTCTAAAAAAGGGTTAAATAGTAATTGCCTACTATAATGAGGATTTAAAATATGTATCCTCTTGAGCTCGGATGAGGAAACAAAAATCTAGTTGTCCTGTTGAATTTTATCAAATTTCGAGATAGTCAAATTTTTTGCATGTCGTTAGGGGCGGCTGGGTGGCGAATGACCTCACAAAGGTCCCTAAAAATAAAAAAAAATTCTTTATAATTGGATGAAATTTCAAATAAAATTTATTTAAACTTAAACCGGGATGAAATAAATCATTTCGGGACGAAAAACAGACCCAAATAATTGAGGGGCGTGTGGCACAATGTGAGCCAAGCCTTGAAAATTATATATGCTAAAATTATTTCTTCAACGTTGGAGAGAAAGAGGGAGACAAAAGAGAGAAAACTAATTTTCTTCGGTTAATTTTTGGAGTTTCGTCGGTTAGATTCTGTCGAGCCAAGAGTTAAAGTCGATTTCCTCGATGATGGCTATGCAACCATACCAAAAATGAAGGATTTCACAGAAGATCCAAGAAGAGAATTTGAAAAATCAAGAGTTTTGGGGCTTGGGAGGTGTTCTTAAGGTTCTCCACACTTCATCTGAGGCTCCAAGAGGTAGGATTTTTTCTACTTTGGTTTTATTCCTACCCTTTGGTGTGGATAGAAAAAGGGGTTAGCTAGAGAAATTGACATAAGACATGTCTATTGTCATGGAAATGAGAAAATTTGGTATAAAAATGGTTGAAGCTAAATTCTAGCTTGAATTTGAAGTGTAGAAGTTACATGTGTAATTTTTTGGAAATATGAAATTTGAAGCATGCTATGTGTTATATGAGTTGTTCTTTATATTAGTGTTGATAAAATTCTTTGAATGTTTGAAGCTTGTTGTTTCGATTAAATTGGAATAACATGCTTGAATTATGTGATAACTTGTGAAAATTATATGCTTATGATATAATTTGCCATGGAATTGGATGGTTATGTGTAAACTTAGTTCATATGGCATTCATCACGTATGAGACATGATATAGTTATTGCAATGGTTCATTATATTTCATATGCATGGAGACATTACATATTTAGGGTGTGAATGCATTGGGACATCAAACACCACACTTGGTGGATGATGGGTGGACTCGGAAGATGTGGATCGAAGATCCCGTTGAGTTGGATGGTTGCGTGAAAGAAAATTGGGTCGGGATAGAAAGAAGGGACTAGAAGATCCCTTGGGTGCAAGACCCAATAGTTGGGGTACGTACTCTCTTGGTTCGGTCCATAAAGTGTGTAGGTGTATGCGGAACCTTCGACGGAAGTCCGCCAATTCTGTGTAGGTTGGGTGACCTTTGATGTAAGCCTATGAACATTCACCCCAAAAGAGACCCTAGATTTGCAAACTTCATTTGAACTGTAACATAGATGACAGATTCATACACATTGGAACTTGATGTATTGAGGAGCCGGGAAAGGCTTGGGTTAAGTTGCATGAGTGAGTCTCATCTCATTTCATGTCATGTCGTAGTAAATTCCATCATGGAGTTGAATATTCTTGATTGGAATTGTTGTGGAAGGTTGTTTGTTACATGTGAACATTTTATATGCATCTAGGGAGGAGTAACCTCTATAGGAGATACTCTATTGAGCGTGGATCACCCTATATGGAAAAACATTTTAGGTCCGAGATACACACCGGTGGACAACCCTCATTTGGAGCCTCAAGGGTGAAGAGAGGCCGGATTGTGGCCTTTAACCTTGGTTTTGAAAAACATTTGTTAACACTATGTTTGGGGCATGTAATAGTATGCTAAAGATTGTAATAGAACTTGTGACCATTATTTTTTATGTACAAATATATGTTGTATATGTTTGGGTTGGTTTTGGAAAGGTTTGGAATGAATTTGAAATGCAATATAGGTCAAATAGACAAATTTGGGCAGAGAGTAACGGTACAAATGGGTCCATAGGGCAAACAGTACTCGTACGCTACGGTCTAGTTGGCAAACTGTACTGGTACCAGTACTCTCTCTAAAATTTCAAATTTTAAAACTGCTTTGCCTTGCTTTCGGCCTATGTTTTCCTTTCCTCTAATAATGTAAATTGACCATAATGGAGTATAAATCATGGCATAATAGACCTTGGTTGGATCCAATGAATAATTGAACCAGGAATACAATTATGGGTTACAATTTTGGTTAGGGGATGCTATCACGCGGGGTCGGGTGATGCGGCATTCACGGGTACTTCTGCGGGTTAATGAGTTATCAACGGTTAATAAAAAACCCTCGAATTTTGGGGAGCCGTAGCTTTAATCCCCCAACATGGACTGTCCCCTTGATTTTACTAGGATCCTCATACATCAACTCTACAAACTCAAAAATGGTCTTGGCTCGGGTGATGTTATGAGGATATACTGGTGGGAAATCAGGTGGTCTCTCCTAATTTCCTAGGATAGTGGCAATGACATTAGGGGTCACCTCGAACAACTTACCCTGAATGTTCATTCTCAAAACTTCCACCTCGTTCACCTCTACCACCTTGAGTGTTTGGTAGAACTCCCTACACATCGACAAATTGTACCCATCAACCGGCTCAAACCAAAACTTCATCCCATTGGCAGCAATGAGCTTGACAACCTCATTTTTCAGCCCAAGTGAGATGTGGTCAAGATACCACTCATAAGTCATTTTTCTCCTGGATCAACTGCATCCTAACCTCATTCTTCGCCTTTTTCCTCTGCTTATTGGGGTCCCTGCTTGACCCTTCACCGCTTCTCATGCGGATACTAGGCTCCACGGGTTAAGAGGAGTTGGGTCAGATACTGTGCCCCCATCGACAAAAATGCAAAAAGGATCAAGAACACACCCTTAATCAGGTCCATCGCCTTAGGAATGACCTCTATGTGACAAGCCATTAAGAGATTCTTGGAGAATTTGGAGAGATTAGAGAAGGTTTGGGCTTGTAGGATTTTCGGGTATTAGGGTTTCAAAGAGGGCAAACTTCAAATCTTCACTAGGAATCTCCAAATCAAGGCGCTAGGAATGAAGATTGAAGGATTAATGAAGAAGAGGAATGGATTTGGAAGCTTTGGAGAGAAATGAGT
>CM042192.1:30410049-30421983 GCA_023539305.1 Ilex asprella
GATTGATTGCATCTAGCAAAGCTAAGGTACTTTGTATAATCGAGAGTCTTTCTATGACACAGATGACTCTTGCATGGAAAGACTCCTCGTTTCAAGGCAAATACCCAAGCTAGATCTTCATGACTACCGTTCAATCTTCCCCAATTATTGCGCTTCATTTTAAGAATGGAATATTAATGCCATGGTTGGATGTCTTGAAGAAACACTTGCTTGTTTGCAGACACGTTAATTCATGGCATAGGCAACTCTTGTAAACCTCTAGAAAGACATCCAAACCAAGGTCTTAATTCTCACGGTCCATCTTTACCTTCCGATTAACTTGTTGTTGACATTGGAGTTAATTTTGTTATTAAGCATAAATATAACAAAATGGATAATTGACTATATGTCCTGATCCTCGAACTAAAGAGTGACCTTTTTTCATTTAAATTAATCTTATATTTTGTCTAGAAAACCTTCTTGGAAAGAATTCAATATTCTGTTCAAGAAACCACCCACATCTCACAACTTTAAATCTCAAATGGCACAATCAATTGGTCTCCACCACTACTTACTTTGAAACACCAACACAACAAATTCCATGTGGATTTGACTCCGGACTCAAACCAGATTATTACTACTACTTGACCACCTGCACTTGGTGTACACATTTCGGATCAAGTCAAATTTTTGGCGCCGTTACCGGGGAAACTTGGTAAAAGTGTTTTAAGGTAAAAGGTAAAAATATCTTTCTTTTTTGTATATATTCTTTAGTTCACTATAAATATATTATTTTGTTCCCATTTATTTTATGTCTGAGAACGCTCCTCACTATAAAAATTTGTTGGCAGATTCCCCAGGGTCTGTAAACCAGTCTAAACCAAATTCACCCAGATCAATAGAAGACTCTTGTTAGAGTATTATGACAAATATTGATAGAAATGGAGAAGCCCATGAAGGAGGAAGAAGTGTCTAACATTCAAACTTTGAGGGATTACTTAAATCCTACAAGAAATAGTGTCCCCCCATGTTTTGTATTTCCTCCAGATGCACCCGCCTTTACTATAAAGTCGGGGACTGCATAGTTGTTACCTATTTTCCATGGGTTGGATACAGAGAATCTGTATCAACATATGAAAGATTTTGAGGAAGTGTGTGAAAAATTTCAAGACAATTCAGAACTTGCCAAGATGAAACTTTTTCCTTTCTCTCTGAAGGACAAAGCTAAATAATGTTTAAATTCTTTAAAATATCTTTCCATGCCTACCTGGCAAATCTTTCAAAAATAATTTTTTTGAAAAATTTTTCCCTTACATCGGACCAACTCACTCAAAAGGCAAATTATGAATTTTTTGGTGAAAAAAAGGGAAACATTTTACCAAGTTGGGATAGATTCAAAGAACTTCTCCTAGCCTACCCCCACCATGCTTTTGAAAATTGGACTTTGGTAGGATTTTTTTATGACTCCTTGCCCCCTAGGCTGTGTTAGTTTGTCGAAATGATGGCCCAAGGAGAGTTTATCGGTAAAAGTCTAGAGGAGATATTCTATTTCTTTGACACTATATCTGACAGTTCTCAGATGTGGGACTTAGCCTCCCCTACCACAGTTAAAGCCAGACCATCCACTTCCCAAGGGGGAAAGTATGTCTTGAGAGAAGATGATGACCTGAGAGCAAAAATGCCCACTTTATCTTGAAAGCTTGAAGCTTTAGAGATGAAAAAAATTCATCAAATCGAAATGGGCCCTTCCACGGAACAAGTGTGGAATTTATGCATTGACAGGACAACCTACTAGGGAATGTCCTTCCACCCTAGTATTCAAAGAAGTCTTGTTGGAACAAACAAATGCAATATCTAATTTCAACAAGCCCTACTCTAACCCATATTCTAAAACATACAATCCAGGGTGACAAACCACTCAAACTTCAGTTGGAGGAACACACAACCAACTCTCATGAACCAACCACAAGGTTCATATCCACCACCTCAAGGACCTCCTGCATACCAACCATACCAACCACCACACAAGAGAAACCTTGAGAATACACTGAACCAATTTAGGCAAACTCAAATGAACTTCAATGCACACTCCACCCAATCTGTCACTGAGTTCATAGCACATACATCCCATTCCTTTGAAGATCTTAAAAGCCACATTCAAAAGTTGACTCAATCCATGAGCACACAAGAAAAGGGCAAGCTTCATGCCCAACCAAAACCTCCCCAAGATCAAACTCAAGTTTTCACTACACTGAGAAGTGGCAAGGTGATTGACAAAACTGTTAGAGACATGCTATTTCCAAAGTCAAAACCTGAGTCAATCCCAATCAACTCATTAGTTGAGCCTAAACTTGTAATTGAAAAAGAACCTAAGCCTATGATAGAACAAGAGTCAGAACCTTCTAAGCAAAGAGAACATTCATGTTCAATTCCTGCTCTTTTTTGGCATTGACTCAAAACTACCCAAAAGTTGAATCATCAGCCTGAAATTTACGAGATTTTCAAGCAAGTAAAATCATCATCCCACTTCTGGATGTAATCCAACAGGTACCATCTTATGTCATGTTTCTAAAAGACTTGTGCACAGTCAAGAAAAGCTAGAATGTCTAAAAAAGAGCATTCCTGACAGAACAAGCTAGTGCCTTGTTATAATGTAAAATCCCTCCAAAATACAAGGACCTTGGGTGTCCAACTATGTCATGTGTCATTAGAGATTTCAAAATAGAACAAACACTGTTAGACCTTAGAGCCAGTGTTAATTTACTTCCCTACTCTGTCTACCAGCAGTTGGCTCAGGGAGAACTCAAATCCATTTGTGTCACACTCAAGTTAGCAGACAAATCTGTAAAAATTCCTAGGGACATTGTTGAAGATGTGCTTGTCCACGTGGATAACTTTCTCTTCCCTGTTGATTGCATTGTTCTAGATACTTAACCAGCAATACATTCAGAGAACTAAATTTCAGTGATTCTTGGTCGACCCTTCCTAGCAATTTCTAAAGCACTAATCAATTGCAGGAATTGAGTTATGAAATTATCTTTTAGGAATGTGACACTTGAACTAAATATTTTCAATATTGCTAAATACCCAGCACAAGATGAGGAGGAAGGGGAAGCAATCTCCATTGAATCATTGATACAGGAACATCTGAGTGACATATTATGTGAGAAACTGACTGAATCATCTCTACTAGAGTCTATCACATCTGATTCAACTGATGACCCAAAAATAAAAAGTTGCCCTATTCATGCTATTGTGACATGGATCCCAAAATTTAAAGAAATTTCACTATAAGGCACAAAACCATTCTCATCAAGTGACAGGCCAACAAAGCTTGAATTAAAGCCTCTTACATTTGACCTCAAGTATGCATTTTTAGGAAAAGATGAGTCATACCCAGTGGTAATTTATTCTATGCTCACAGACTTGCAAGAGTCTAAGCAGATTGAAGTTCTTAAGAGTCATAAAAGCACCATTGGGTGGATCATTGCTGACTTGAAAGGTATAAGCCCGTTGATCTGCAATCATGCAATATACCTTGAAGGAAGTTCTGAAAACTGAGGTACTCAAACTCTTAGATGTAAAGATAATCTTTCTCATCTCTGATAGCAAGTGAGTATGTCCAACCCAAGTTGTGCCCAAAAAATCCGGGGTTATGTGGTAATAAATGACGTTAATAAACTGTTGCCAACACGAGTCATCACAGGATGGAAAATATGCATTGATTACCAAAAACTGAATATAGTAACTAGAAAATACCATTTCCCTCTCCCATTTCTTGATCATGTTCTAGAAAGAATTGAAGGCCATGAATTTTACTGTTTCTTAGATGGATATTTTAGGTATAATCAAATTGAGATAACCTTAAATGATCAGAAAAAAACCACATTCACATGTCCCTTTGGCACCTTTGCATTCAAAAGGATGCCATCTGGACTTTGTAATGCTCCTGCAACATTTCAAAGGTGCATGCTAAGCTTGTTCAGTGATATGGTTGAAAATGTTTTGGAAGTATTCATGGATGATTTCTCTGTCTATGGTAACTCATTTGAATTGTGTCTGGCAAACTTAGAAAAGTGTTAAAAAGGTGCAAGGAAGCTAATTTGGTACTTAGTTGGGAAAAATGCCATTTCATGGTAACACAAGGCATCGTCTTAGGTGACATTGTGTCGTCTGAGAGCATGAAAGTTGACAAGACAAAAATTGATCTAATTGAAAATCTTCTAGCATGCAGGATTGTAAAGGATGTTCGATCATTCCTATGACATGCAGGTTTTACAGGAGATTCATAAAAGATTTCAGTACCATAGCAAAACCTATGTGTCATCTCCTGAGTCAGGACGTAATCTTTGACTGAAATGAAGCAGGCCAGAAAGCTGAAGGGCATGTTAATTTCTGCTCCAATAATGCAACCCCCTGACTGGACTCTTCCCTTTGAACTAATGTGTGATGCAAGTAATTATGTTGTAGGTGTTGTTTTGGGAAAAAGAAAGGATAAGAAACCACATATAATTTACTATGCAAGCTAAACTTTGAATGATGCTCAAATGAATTACTCAACAACTGAAAAAGTATTGCTTGTTGTAGTTTTTGCTTTGGAAAAATTTTGTTCCAATATTGTTGGTTCTTCGGTTACTATATTTACTGACCATGGAGCCCTAAAATTATTGCTCACAAAGAAATATGCCAAACTAAGGCTCTTAAGATGGATACTCATACTCAAAGAGTTTGATCTTGTCATTAAAGATAAGAAATGTGTTGAAAATGTGTTGGCATACCATCTATCCAGATTGACTTATGAATTTCACGAGGATGGATTGTCAATCAATGACAAATTCCCTAATGAACAATTGCTCATAATTAATGAGACCCCATGGTACGCAGACATTGCTAATTTCCTAGCTACTAGGACACTCCCTCCGTCATTCACTCCCATGGATAAAAAGAAATTTCTGAGGGAGGTTCATAACTTTTTTTGGGAAGATCTGTACGTATTTAAATACTGTAAGGATTAGATCATAAGGAGTTGAATCTCTGCTCCTGAAAGCAACCAAATAATAACATTTTGTCATTCTGAAGCATGTGGTGGCCACTTTTCATCAATAAAAATCGCTTTAAAAATCTTGCAGTGTGGATTTTAATGGCCCACACTTTTCAAAGACGTCCATGCCTTTTGCTTAACGTGTGGTAGATGCCAAAGATTGGAAAATATTTCAAAAAGAAACATGATGCCTTTAAGCCCATCCCAGTGATTGAAATTTTTGACTGTTGGGGCATCAATTTTATGGGACCATTCCCACATTCCTTTGGCTATCTATACTTTTTAGTGGCAGCAGACTATGTATCCAAATGGGTTGAGGCAATTCCATGCCAAAAATAATGATCACCAAATGGTGATCAAATTTTTTAAAAAAATTATTTTATCCCGATTTGGAATTCCTAAAGCAATCATAAGTGATGAAGGTACTCATTTCTGCAATTGTCCTTTTTGAAATTTGATGAAAAAATATCTGATTTTTTACTAAATTATAACCCCTTATCACCCAAAGACTAGTGGACAGACCGAATTCTCTAATCAGGAGATCAAATTAATTTTAGAAAAATGGGTAAATTCAGACCACAAAGATTGGTCGTCAGGACAGACTGATGCACTCTGGGCATTTTGTACTGCTTTTAAAATAAATTTGGGCATGTCTCCCTATCGATTAGTCTATGGAAAGCCGTGTCATCTACTTGTGGAATTAGAACATGGGGCATACTGGGCTATTAAAGCAATAAATTTTGACCTGGACAAAGCTAGACTATCAAGAAAACTTTAGATAAATGATTTGGAAGAATTAAGAAATGAAGCATATGAGAATGCTAAGATTGCTAAAACCAGGATGAAATTTTTCCATGATAAAAACATTGTGCAAAAGTCATTTGAACCTTCTCAGAAAGTCCTATTATTTAATTCAAGATTTCATCTCTTCCCTGGTAAGTTGAAATCAAGACAAATTGGGCCCTTCATGGTCAAAAAGGTGTTTGATCATGGAGTAATAGAAGTGGAAAACTCATCGAACGGTAACAGCTTTACTATTAATGGTCAAAGGTTGAAACTATTTTTGGAGGATTTTGTTAATAATGTGAAAGCGATTAATTTAATGGAACCAGAATATCCTTCCGAGAATCGCGCCTATCGACACTCAAAAGGGTCGGATCAAGTAAAAACTCGACGCGATGAGACACCATCATGAGACCCCCACCACTTTTTCCTATCTTTTCCCATCTGTCTTCATTGGCACCCCCACCACTGCATTTCTCTTTCTTTTTCTTCATATTCGCTTTTTGTTCTGCCTCGTCTTCTGTTTTTTCTTCGTTTTTCTTCTTCTTCTTCATTTTCTATTCCCTTTTTTTGTAACTTAGGCCATACCCAATCGAAATCATGTCCATGTATCCCGAAGAATAGATCCTTATTCTCATGACTTATATTGTTTTACTCTATTTGTTTATGGGTATACTGCTGCTATTCGAACTCACATACAAGCCTTACAAGCCCACCCGAGGCCTAGATCTGAATAGGGAGGATTAACTAAGGTATTTTGATTTGTAGGTACTAGCAGACACACGGACTTCTACCTCTCAACCTCATTTTCAAGCTCCATACTGGTTATTCAAAACATTGGAGACAATGTTCAGTTTAGGTTAGGGGTGTGAACCTTTGTATTCTATTTTCATATGCTATTTTTGTAGTTATACATGTACCATAAATTTTTAAAATTTTTGTTGTTAGTTGTCTTGTTGTTGTTCCAAAAATATTGTGTACTTTGTCTTATTTATTGTGTGTCTGTGGGTCAGTTTGAATTGTCGTTGTGACTAGCAGACGTTAAAGAACCAGATAGTGAGTCTTAAAAAGTGTAGGAAGCATGGATGTCTAGCTTTTTTGGTTTAGTCTGGCAGTTCTATGAACTTTTCCATTAGATGTGCATACAGTGATCATGAGAAAAACAAAACTAGTACAGAAAGATGAGATCCGAGAACAAGTAAAATGTGGTAGAAGCACTATTGCTAAACGCCGTCGTGCCAAGAAATTTGGCGCCTGTAAATAGTATGGCAGAGTCTTTCACGAGAAGAGATGCAATCAATGTTCTGAACCAATTTTAGGTCATGCACTCGAGCGATTAGACTAGATATTGAACGGGCAGAGTAAGGATTATCCTGACAAGCCATCCTATTCTGGTACTCTGCTTAACTGGTTTGTGTATTAGAAATTTAGAAGAGTCACTGATAGATCAAAGACACGAAGACAGATGATGACTTGGATTAGACTACTTTTTTTAAAAAAAAAACTGTGAAAATTTTTGTTTTGGGAATGAAAGCCAACAGTCTAAATTTCTGGTAAATAGTGTGAATTTTTTTTTCTGATTTGAACATAATTTTTTTTAATCAAAATAAAAACATGGGCTGAGTAAGGAATGTCCCAAAATATCAACCTCAAACATGGGTAGAAACTTATCCTGAGAGGTCATGAATTTTTGTTTTAAATTTTTCATAATAAGCTTTCTATGATTGTATATAATGTAGTGTAGAAAATTGTTATTTTCGATTCACGTTTGAACGCCAAGTGACGTTCGAACAATAGCTGCTTGTAGTACTTTGCCTCTAATGAACTCTTTGCTAGAACCAAAAGTACTGGGAGGTTACTACATTCGAATGCCAACAAACCGTTCGAACGATATTTAATGTTCGAACGCCAAAAGATCGTTCGAACATTTGAAGTTTACAGTACTTTGGTCTCTGATGAAAACACAAAAGTACTGGGAGCTAACACCGTTCGAACACACAAACAGTTTGAACGACATTTTAAAATTCTTTTGTTCACGCTCGAACGGTACCCATGTTCAAACGTTGCAAATCAGACTATAAAAGCCTGGATCGCCTTCTCCAGTCAAAATCCCCACAATCCCTTTCAATTTTCAGAAACCCTAGACCCACTTTTTCACTCCACAGGCCTTGACTCACCCTCAATCTCCAAATACACACAAAATCGATCCTCCTTGACTCCTCCCAACATAAAAACTTTCAATCCCACACCAAGAACCCTAAGTTTGAAGCTTTTCAGCACCCCTTCAAGCTCCTCGACGTTCGAACGCCATGCCAAGAATGAAACTTCCTGCCAGGCGCAGTGAACTAGTGAGCCAAGAACCAAACTTTGTTGAGGAAGTGATAAAAGAGCGAGGAGGGAAGAAAGTGAGAAAGAGGTACGATCTTACAAGGTTTTCCAATGCACTCATAGCCAAAAGGTATGAAAACTTCTTTCGATACCATGCCGTAGTTTGTGAAAGAGACATTGTATTCTCTGATTTTGTTGAACTTTGGATAATGGGGAAAATGGAGAGGAGGGAGTGGGCCTGGCATCTGAGGAATGGTAAGGAGGCTGTTGTTGACTTGGTGAGGGAGTTTTACTCCAACGTCGAGATCATCAATGGCGCAATTTGCACCTATTGAGGGGAACCCACATGTATATGGACAAAACGGTTATTACAGAGATAAGACAAGAAGTACCTCGGGTCGACAACCCTCTTACCCTCCCAAGAAAGATGTACCAAAGAATGTGGTGGGGAAAGAGTTGACTAGGGTACCTAGTTTTTCATGGGGAAATAGGAATTTTTTGAAACTAGGGGAACTCACCGACAAATACAAAATGCTCAACCTAATTTCGGTGGCAAACTTGGCTCTCGTAAGACGAACGAATGAGGTCTTGCCTGAAATGACTCGACTACTCTATGCAATTGGGAAAATCCATGGTATTCATCTCCCCTCCCTCATATTAGGTGAAATGAAAAAAGGGTGTGATGCAAAAAAGAGTGCACTGCCCTTTGGCACCATAGTGACTAAGATATGCATGGAGAATTGGATTAGGCTAAGGCCCAAAATGAAAATCCGAAAGCCAATGAGGCCACTAAACAAGGGTTCTTTCAAGAGAAACCAAGGACATAGTGGTGACCCAACGTCGAGACAAGAGGTGCCACCAACCCAAGAAGGAGATGAGGTGCAAGAAGAGTTCAATGCAGAGGAAGAAAGAGAGCTAGAGAGAGAATTTATGCAGACTCAGGAGGAGACAAGCCCTAGCATGCCCCAACGTTCTTTACAGGAAATCATGCTTAGCATCGAAGCTAAGCAGGATGAGATCCTTAGGCTTTTAAGGGACGGCAGAGCTAGTGGAGCTACCAATGGACTTGGAGGAGGAGGAGATTAAGAGGGAGATACTTCTGTTCTTTTGGTTGTCATTTTGGTTGTGTTTTTGTTTTTCTTGGTGTGTAGGAATGTTTAAAGTTTTGTTTTTTGTGTTGCTATGTCTTTTTGTGGACGAATTGAAATCATTGATGTTGATGATAAATGAGGATATTTTGAGAAATTGAATGATTTAATTTATCACTTTTACTTGTTTTAAATGTATGTGTAGATTTAGTTTATTGTTTATGTAACGAAACAAATGTGGATGTAAGGATTACTTGTTCAAATGACTAAGCACATGATCGGTTTGACACCTCAACCTAACAACCAAGACATAAATCCTCATGTTAAACCTTGGTATTATCTCTATGCTTACATTATCAAATCACATTAGTATTTGTTATTCTTAAGGTACAAGATGTTTGAACTCGAAAATTAAATCGGTGTATAACCGACATTCCCTGGAAAACCCGACATAACCAGTGCAGATAACAAAGAATAACATGGTAAATTTTGAGCCTTACGATGCTTCGAAGAGAAAATCAACATTCACTCGAGAAACGTTTTTCACTATCTATCTTTGCATAATCTCATTAAATTGGTTTTGATTGACGCAACTAAAAAAGATCTATTAACATATCCCACAAGAAATACATGCATATCACATGTACATATGCACATACTTGAGAAATGATTTTAGGCCATCTTTTGAATTAACTTCGAGCCTTAGCCATTTCTTTTTTAAAATAACATCCCTAGTTAACCCTGCTTGAGCCTTCAAAAGAATGATTTCTTCTTCAAGAAACTAATATGAAAACCGAACCACAGAAAAAAATGTTTGACATACCCTTACTATCTAAATTTCTTACACCCTCTTAAAGATCAGTATGACGCAGAAATGTAAGAGAAAGAACAAAAACCATGTAAGTTGTTATTCAATGGAAAGAAAAGTCAGTGGAAACAACCAAAAATGAAAAGAGACAGAAAACAGGGAATTGCCAAGAAAGTGAAAAATGAAAGAATGAAATACCATTTCTCGAAAAAACATCAAAAGAAAGAGGTGTGCTACACTACATAAACAGAAGATAGCTCTTGAACATCATTGATATCATTTCATTAGCCACTGACCTCTGGTCCAATTACAACCTACGAAAAGTCCTAATTGATCGCAAGTCTAATGTATATGCATGTTGTCAATCAAAAGTTGGGTATGTTATATAACATTTCTTTATATTGCATCTATATTTTTCAATGAGATAATGCCAAGAACATGATTATTATATTTTCTAAAAAATTTCATTCCTTTATTACATTGTGCACATAATTTCTGATCGGCCATCTTCTGATTACATGCCCCGTGAGAGACAAGTCACCATATTCAGAGCGAATCTTTTGTTGAGGGCATTCCTAAGAGAGATTTGTCGAATCAAAGCTATCTATGGAAGGTGGTAAAGTGGAATGGTTGTTATATACGAATTCTTGTTTCTAGAATGACCATCCTACTACTCAGAGAATTTCAAATGCTAATGTGACAGGTGCTAATTTTTGCATAGAGTAAGTACCAATGGAAAAGAAATATAGGAAATAGATCATGATTGAGAGTTAGGTGTGCCAATGACTATGTTGCTAATTCATTTTTGTTAGCATTCTCACATACCCATTTGTTTGACCGAAGTTTGTGGGTAACTTCCTTAGAAACCCTCACGAGACAACACTCGTCCATTAGGGTAAACCTAGGGGTTTAACGGCTTGTTGCATTAGCTAAATGCAACCAAATAACCAATGAAAAAGGCGTTAGAAATAGATTTGTATGTAATTATAGTTATATTATTAGAGACTAGCAATATCTAGGTTAGGGGGTGTGATTAGTATTCAAATATAGCATATTATTATGCCTTTTTTGGACTAATTATACTTTGATGGAGTTTAAATGATAAAATTTCAGGTTCTAAAATGAAAAAAGGGTTCAAGTGCGACAAAAAGTACAATTTAATGTAACATCAGCACATTGGGGAACAAAATTGAGAAACATGGAATAGAGTAGTAATGTTCGAACGCCACCTACCGTTCAAACGTCCACTTGAACTAGACAAAGATCAGACTGCTGAGACAAGATGTGTTGCAGCCAAGAATCAAAGCCATGGAGAATTAAGTATTAATGTTCAAACGCCACCTACCTTTCGAATGACCACTAAAGCACAGACGAGACCAGACTGACTGAAGACATGGTGTGTTACAGCAAATCTATGACAAAATTTGCACAACGTGTAAAGGGAGATTTCTATAAAAGACCACAGACCATTAGATGAGTGAATGATAAGCACAGATCCCAACTGGCATTTGAAAGCCCTTAGAGCAATGACAGAAGAACCTTTCGAACTCCCTTGACAGACTGCGTACAGAGTGGTTGGCATTTCACTTTGACTTAGGTGCTAGGCTATATTCTTTTACCCCTACCTTCTCTTTGTCTATAAATACACCTATTTTTGGAGAGTAAAAGGTCAGCATTTCTAGCACTACTTCTCCTTTCCTATTGTCTTAGTTTTCTTCTTTGCTAGAGAGTTGGGAAGTTTAGACTCCCACTCATTTCATTACATTAATGTTTACATTTGCATTTACTTAAGAGTTGTAGTTTATTTATTTACTTTTAGTGTTTATATTAATGCTTTTAGATTTGCATTTACTTAAGAGTTGTAGTTTCTTTATTTACTTTTAGTCATTACATTAATGCTTTTACAT
>CM042192.1:30431808-30468021 GCA_023539305.1 Ilex asprella
TGGTGTCAAGGTGAGGCCTGAAATGGAAGTCCAAACGCCGATGGGGCCACTAAACAAGGGCTCTTTCAAGAGAAGCAAATGTCACAGTGGTGCCTTGGCTGCTAGGCAAGAAGTGCCACCTCCCCAAGGAGGTGATGAGCTACAGGATAAGCTCGATGCAGAAAAGGATAGGGAGTTAGCGAGAGTATATGCAGACTGAAGAGGAGGCAGACACCAACACCCACAGACCACTACGAGATATCATGACTGGCATCGAGGCTAACCAAGCCAAGATTCTCCGACAGCAAGAGAAGATTCTTGGCTATTTGAAGGGTGAAGCTGGTGGTGATAGTGGAGCTGGTGGAGAGGGAGGAGACTGATTTTTGTTCTTGTTTTGGTGGATGTTTGTTTCTTTTTATGATTCTTCTTCGTCATTTTTGGGGATATTTTGTAGATGATGGTAGATTTCTATTTTGGTGGATGTCTTTACTATTTTTATGGATATATTGAAGCTTTGTTTTGAATGAATGAAATCATTGCGATCATTATGAACATATCTTATGAATGATTTATTTTATCTCTCTTATTTGTTTTAAATGCATTTATAGGATTAACACTTTAATTTTTGTTAATAAATAACAAAACAAATGTGGATGTTAAGATTGTCTGTGAAAATGACTAAGCACATAATTAGTTTGACACATCAACTTAACAACCAAGACGTAAAACCTCATTTTTTTGGAACCTTGATACCATCATTATGGTTTAATTGTCAAATGTACATTAGTAATTGCAATTCTTGAGGTACACGGTGATCAGAGTCGAAAATGGAATAACTATACAACCAACATTCCTTGAAACACCAGACATAATCAGTGGTGATGACAAAGAAAACCATAGTAAGTCTTGAGCCTTACAATGCTTTTTGAGAGGATATCAACAATTACTCAAAGTAAGCTCTTTCACTTCCAATCTCTTTCAATAATCATATTAACCTAGCTTTGATTGATGCAACTAAAGTGATCTACTTTCATAACCCAAAGGGAAAGTTTACATACGCGTACATATGCATATACTGGAGAAAGGATCATAGGTCAACTTTGGATCATCATTGAGCCTTAGCTAATTCTTTTATAAAAGTATATCCCTAGTTAGCCATGCTTGAGCCTTCAATGAATACATTCTATTTTGAAAAACTCGTGTGATGACCAAGCCACAAAAGCATAAATTTACCATACCTTGCTATCGAAATTCTTTCACCCTCTTGCAGATCGATATGATACCGAAAGGCAAGAAAAATAACAAAGACAATGGTGGCTGCTATTTATTAAAAGAAAAAAATAGTGGAAATAGCCTAAAGAAAAAAAAGGATATTGTGAGATAGGGAATTGCCAAGAAAGTGAAAAATGGAAGAAATGAAAGAAAGAAACCCCATTCCCACAAAAACATTTCGAAAAGCCAAATAGAGGTGTGCTAAAATGCATAAAAGATATAGCTTTTGAACTCCATTGACGTCATTTCGTTAGCCACCATCCTCTGGCCCCATTACAACCTACGAAAAGCCCTTGGTGATCTCAAGTCTAATCCATATGTATATCATCTACTATAAATGGGGTATGATAACTAGAATTTCTTTATTTGCATCAATATTCTTCCATGAGATTATGCCAAGGTAAAGTTTGTTTTCCTCAAAACTTCACTCTTATACTAATTGTGTATGAGATTTTTTGATTGACCATCTTCTAATCACATGCCCCTTGAGAGATAAGTCACCATAATCGGAGCGATTTGTTTTGCTGAGAGCATTCCGAGAAAGATTTGTGAAATCAAAGCTATCCATAGAGGGTGAAAACAAGGAATGATTGTTATATACCAATTCTTGTTTCTAGAATGATCATCCTACTACTTAGGGAATTCAAAATGCTAATGAGACAGCTACTAATTTTTGCATAGAGTGAGTACCAATGGAAAAGAAATATAGGGAATAAGTCACGATTGAGGGTTAAGTGTCCCAATGACTAAGATGCTAATTCATTTTTTTCAGCAATCTCACATACACACTTGTTCGACTGAAGTTTGTGGTTAGCTTCACTATAAACTCTCACGAGACAAAACTCGTCCACTAGGGTAAAACTAGGGGTTTAACGGCTTGTTGCATAAACTAAATGCAACCGGATGACCTACAAAAATGTCATTAGAAATAGATTTTCATTTATTGTATTACTAGGGACTGGCAATGTCTAGGGGTTTAACGGCATGTTCCAAAGGCAGACAACGTTCAAACCTTCACACTGGAAAAACACATAACAACGTTCAAATGTCACCCATAGACTGTGTGCAGAGTTGTTGGCTTTAACTGTGACTTGAGCGACAAGCACTATTCATTTAACCCCCTTTGTCTTCCCCATTTGCCTATAAATACTTCCATTCTGTAACGTCCTAACAACCATCCTAAACGGCATTACATTCTAAAACTATTTACATCATGAGAGCACTAAAATAATCCATCAATAAATGAGACTTCATTCATCCTCCATAAAATACTTACGACATTATCCAAAAGAATATGTCAAACAATGGCATTTACATTCCAAAATAATTAAGTTACACTTGGCGGCGAAAACATAAAAATAATGATAGCCTTTATATTGCCTCAAAAGGAATTTTCTAGTTTACCACAGAAGGAAATAGAACACAAAGCGTCTCCTTCGAGATCGACGTCCCCTTCTATGGGAGCTTCCCAATGCACTCGCTCATTAACTCCTAGCTCTTCCTTGAGGGGATAATCTGAAAAGGTTGTTAAGTAGGGGGTGAGCACTAAGCTCCGTAGCAACATTCCTCCCAAACTCATACAAGGTTTTTGAAACATATAAAAGAGGCCGGTCGCCTTTCGCAAATATCGATTATCAATTTTAAAATAAAATAGGGACATTTAAATAGATCTCAAGTTTAAACAATAACAATAATTAAACAAAAAACTATAAACTACATTCCTCAACAATAAATCATATTCTCATGTATATTGGTTCATCCCCGTTGCCATGTACGTTGATTGCTTCTCAGGAATTCACCTAACGATTATACCTAGTCCACCCATCACAATCAACAAATCACAATCACTTTAGGAAAGGGGGTCTACAATCCTAATGGCAGTGATGAATCCCTACCTAGGAAAGGTATACCACCCCTAGTTCGAACTGTAATGAACGATAGTGGTCGCATTACAAAATGACAATTTACTACAAGTGTTAGAAAACCATCTCTAAACCACTATGATAGACTAACCTCGAACACCCTACGACATCTCTCGATGGCAATTTAGGTCCATTACAACAACCATACAATTGAGGAAACCAAAATATTCTCCATTTACCAACAATTCCAAATAAATACAAAATCCAAAATTTCTCATTTTACTAGCATATCTCAAAAATCTCCAATTATATCATGTAGATGTACAATAAGCAATATAAAAAAATGTACAAGAGTCCATCATAAATACCATTTTTTTGTTCAATATGAAACACTAAGATTTTAAAATCAATAATAAAAGAAAGATTTAGAGAAAAGTTCGACTCTCCTGAAAACTAGGATTTTGAGTCAAAAAACAGATTTTATGGTTAACCAACCGTAGTATTGTTCAAAATATGGTAATATTCACAAGGATATCAAGAATCAATGATTTTATATCATACATATAAGCTTTAGAGTGAAAAGAGTACATATATATAAGCGCTAGCCTCAATGTAAGAGAATATGAAGAAAACCCTTATCTTGAATCAAAGATTTCAAAGTTCTAATCAAAAGCCCAAGCTCTAGAGACCTCCTTTCTCCTCTTTCTTCTTTCCTTTATCTTCTCTTAGGGTTCTAAAGTGTTTAGGGTGAGAGTGGAATGTAAGAATGTGGTAAAATGTAGTGAAAAGGGGTGTTTTAAATGGTCCAAATCCTGACTTTTGCTATGCAAAATTTGAATTTCTTCCGGAAGGTTTTTTCGGTAGGGTTAAGCTACTGGTGTCGGGCCTTCCGGAAGGCTGTTTCGGAAGGGTTTGCCCAATTTTGCCTATATTCACTGTTTTTCCTTTCCAATCCATTCCAAACCCTTACAAAACCAACCTAAGCCTATACAATATACATTTACACCTCACACAGTTGATATAAGTTCTATTACAAATTATTTCTTATCTTCACGAGCTCAAACCAAGTTTTGACTAATATTTATAATATTAACATTTCCTACAGTTATAACCCATGGGGTTCATTTCTACACCATTTCATATATTAAATTACTAAACAATCTATCATTATATTACTTTTAAACATGTGGGGGTTTACACATTGTGGGAGAAGTTTGTGTGTAGTTTTTGGGAGATAAGTTTGGCCTTAAACCAACCTCTTCATCTTTGTACTTGTTTGATGTTTATATGAAGCTTTCTTTACTTGCATTTACATTTGAACTTTGTATGCCAACTATGATGGAGGCTTGTACTCCCCTTGAAGTTGGATCTTTAATCTTATCTTTTTTTAGCTTTTACATTCATGTTGTAGCAACAATGATGGAGGCTTAGACTCCCCTTGTAGTTGTATTTGCTTTTGGTGACAAGTATCAAGAAAGATAGCCTATCTTTTGGTTGTGGTGGAAACCCTCCAAAAGTAACTAGCTTTGTTCTATTTTCATTTGTTAGCTTCTTTCACTTCCATTGCTTGAGCATCCTTCTTTCTTAGAGGAGTGAAATTCTTCCACTTTTCGAGAGCTTTGCAAAAGTCGTGAAGGATGGAACGTGATTCACTCTTTCTTTGTTGAAGATTGGCTCCTTGTTTGTTGTTCTTTTATTTTGTAAGTTCTCTACTTGGAGGGATGAGAATCACTCACTTTTCTTGTTTTACCAAAGCCATGAAGAGTGAATAGTTTCTCATTCACTTTTTAATAAGAGGTGAAGGGCATGTAAAAATTATCGAGAAGTTATATTTATGCTTTTTTCTAATGCTTAATGTTTATATCCCCTTGCTTATTGGATGATTGATTGCACCTAGTAATGCTAAGGTATTTTGTATAATCGTGGTTATTTCTAAGACACGGATGACTCTTTCATAGAAATATCTTTCATTTCGAGGCAAGTACCCCAGTTAGATCCTCATGACTACCCTTTAATCCTCCCCTTTATTGTACTTCATTTAAAGAATGGAATATTAATGCCATTATTGGATGCCTTGTAGAAACACTTGCTAGTTTGTAGAAATGTTGAGTCTCGGCACAGACAATTCTTGTAAACTTCTAGAAAGGCATCGAAATCATGTGTTTAATTCTCACAGACCATTTTTATCATCCAATTAACTACTTGTTGATATGAGAGTTAATTAAGTTATCAAGCATAAATATAATAAACCGGATGATTAACTACATGTCAAGATCCCTGAGCTACAGAGTGACTTTCTTTTCATTTGAACTTATCTTATATTTTATACTGAAAACTTTCTTGGAAAGAAGTTCATATTCAATCCATGAAAATCTCTACACTTCACAACTTTCAATCCCAAAGGTTACAATCATTTAGTCTCTGCTACTACTTACTTTGAAATACCAACAACAATTCCCCGTGGATTCGACTCCGGACTCAAATCTAATTATTATTACTACTTGATCGTCTGCACTTGGGTGTACATACTTCGGATTAAGTCTGGGACGTGTGGCGTGATTTGAGCCAAGCCTTTAAAATTATAAATAGGGACTAAAATTAGATATTTTGCACAAATTTCTCTGCTAAAATCTATTCTTCAATGTTGGAGAGAAAAGAGAGAAAAATAAACTTTTTTCGTTGATTCTCGAAGCTCAGTCAATCAGAATCTGTCGAGCCAAGAGTTAAAGTCGATCTCCTCTACTAGGGCTACACAAACACACCAAGAAAGAAGGATTTCACCGAAGATCTAAAAGGAGACTTTGGGGAAATCAAGAGTTTTGGGGCTTGGGAGGTTTTCTTGAAGGTTCTACACTTCAATTCACACTCCAAGAGGTAAGGTTCCCTCTTACTCTGGTTTATTTCTAACCTAAGGTGTCCATAGGAAAAGGATTAGATTAATGAATGACCTATAACTTGTCTAATGTTACGGAAATGAGTTTAGAAATGGCTTAGGCCAATTTCTAGCTTGATTTTGATGTGTGGAAGTTGCTTGAATAATTTCTTGTAACTTTGTGAACTTTTGGGCATGATATGTTTTTTACATTTTTGGTGCCTTGAAAGTGTTTGATTAAATGTCTTGAGTGATTGAAATTGTTGTTTTGATTAAATTAGAATAATATGCTTACGTTATGTGATAACTTTTAGAAATTATATGCTTATGATATAATTTGCCATGGAATTGGATTGTTATGTATTATATTAGTTCATATGGCATCCTTTACATATGAGACATGATATTATTATTGCAATGGTACATCTCATTGCATATGCACGAGGACATCGCATAATGTGGGTGCGTGTTCATGGTTATCCTCAACACCACACTTGGTGATTGACAAATAACTTGGAATAGTTGAGTTGAAGACCTAGCTGAGTCGCATGGTTGTGTGATAAATTGGGTTAGGGTAGCAAGAAGGGACTAGAAGATCCCTCGGGCTCAAGGTCCAATAGATGGGGTACGCACTCCCTTGGTTCGGTTAATAAAGTGTGTGGGTGTATGCGGAACCCTCGGTGGAAGTCTATAAATTTCTTGTGGGTTGGTAACCCTTGGTGTAAGTCCATGAACATCCACCCCCGCAAAGACCCTAGATTTATAAATGTCATTTGATGTGTAGCATAAATGATAAATTTATAAACATTGACACTTGCATGTGTTGAAGAGCCAGGAAGGGCTCGGTTTGGGTTGCATAAGTGAGTCTCATCTCATTTCATGATATGACATGATAAATTCTAACATTGAATGCATATTATTGCTTGGAATGTTATGGATTGTTGAATGTTGCATGTGAACATTTCATATGTATCTAGATTGTGGAGTAGCCTCTGTAGGGGACACTCTATTGAGCGTAGCTCACCCCATATGAGAAAATATTTCAGATGTGGGATACATGCCAGAGGACGGTCCTCATTCGGGCCTCAAGGATGAAGAGAGTCTGACTTATGGCCTTTAACCTTGAATTCTTGTAAAACATTTGTTAAGCTATATTTTGGGCATGTAATTGTACACAAAAAAGAACTTGTATCAACTATGGTTGGAGTAGAAATATGTATTGTACAAACTTGGGTTAGTTTTGGAAGACAAAACTAAACAAACTGTACCGGTACGCGTACCAATACGTTGTTGTCCAGTAGGTAGAGAGTACCGGTACGTGTATCGGTACACTGCTGTCTAGTAGGCAATCAGTACTGATATGCGTACCGGTACTCTTTCCAAAAAATCAGAAATTTTAAAATTCTTTTGCTATGCGTTTGGACTTTGATTCCTTTAGTCCCAATGAGGTATATTGAGGCACATTGGACCTCGGTTGACACAGGTTACACGTGTGGGTTATAATCCCAATTAGGGGGATACGATTAACATAATGTCGGGACGTTCGACAAGCACAGTTATTTTTGTGAGTTGATGGGTTATCAACGGTTAATAAAAGACCCCCGAATTTTGGGTCGTCACAAGAATTTCTTGAATATTGATGTTAGTCTTTGGAATCGTCATAGTGGTATTATAGATGTAGGTTGTTTATTGGATAGAGCTCCTCGTACAAAGGAGACTCCATCAGATTTTGGTTGGGATCGATTCATTTGGATCATTGCCCTGGGTTAATTAATGAGGCTTAACAGGAAATTAGGACCCCCAAGAATTTGGGCGTCACATTTTGGTATCAAAGCCTAGCTTCTCGATTTACCTAGGGCTTGCGGGGCATGGGTCTAGGCCGTTGCATCTATGTGCTACGTTTTACATGTTATGTGCTACGTTTTACATGTTATCTATGATTATATGCATGATAGAATGTATATGAAATGAGACACTAGGGTTGGAGAACATAACCTTAAAGTTGGAAAGGAAAAAGGGTAGCATTTCATTAGTGTAGTAGTTTAGCATATAGTACAATTGGTTTAAAAAAATGGGTTTCAACCAGTTGAAGTTGGCAATCAACCAGTTGAGAAGCTCTCAGTACTTTTGGCTTTTCTAAAATTCTTCTGATCAACCGGTTGAGAAGCACTAAGTAATTTGGTTTTTTCAGAAGTCTCTATGATGAATTGGTTGAAAAGAGGTTGTCAACCAGTTGATGTGTCCCTGATCCACCAGTTGAAGCTAATTGTTCAACTGGTTGAAGTACTCTCAGAATCCTCAATTTTTTTGACCAATTAGTTGAAGATGATTGTTCAACCGGTTGAAGCAACTAAACATAAATAGATTTTTCCCTCGACTTTTAATAACCATAACTTTTGCTACCGAAATTAGAATTAAGCAAATAACCTATCATTGGAAATATTAGGATGTCTACTTTCATTTGAAATATATTTCAACCCCAAATTCTTAGTATCCTAAGAGTTGTGACAAAAAAAAAAGTGAGGGGTTATGACCGTAACTTGAAATCAACTTGTATGTTCTTTTTATTCCATTATAAAAATGTTGTAACATGTTTTAGGGTACTTTGACATTTTTAATGGTCCATGAAACTAAGTTAGGGCCATTGTTATCTTATGTGTTTTAGATGGCAACTAGAGGACAAGGATGGGGACGTCAAAATGGTTCAGGGAGCGGTCGGAACATGTAAGACCCTGTTTTAAAATTAAAGAAGAATAATATTATCTTAAGAGTTATCCTAGATGAATAAAATGGTGGTAGAAACTTAGAAGCATTTTTGAAAACTTGATTATAAAGTTTGAGTCTCACGCGTATTTATGTTTAGGGTAAATTAATTTTTGGAGATGTTTAAGTTGGAGAGGGGTGGCTAAGTAATTTTATAAATATTTTTAGGTCAAAATAAGATTTTCATTAAATCCTGAAGACAAAAAAATATTGAAGTGTGACACCCCAAAAATTGGGGTTCATAATTTAACAAAAGTCGGCCAGAGTCTCCTTTGTAAAGGGAGCTGTACCCAAAACTCAACCAGTTCCATATACAATCACATGCCCCATCCGAGGTCTAACATATAACATCGACCATATCGGATCCATTTATTCATACTCATATAACAACATTTAATGACTTGACCCATCCGAGGTCCAATTTACATCCATTCATACTCCCACATCAAGTATGGTGTTTGATCAACCATTCACACACACCTACACTCATGCCCAATGTCCTTGAATGTGATGCCAACATCATGCCCACTATGTAATGAATGTCAAATGAGCAATTTAACCGCATATCATCATATTCCATGGAGACTTAAATCATATGCATACAATCACCAAAATTTATCACACCGTCAATATATCACTAAGCATATATCAATAACAATATCACAAGCATGTAATCAAATAATATGTCACTAACACATTTCAATCACAAAAGCACAATATAAATAGATAGCATGCCCATGTAATATCAAATTCCAAGAAATTACACAAGCAACTCTCACACCTCAAATTCAAGCTAGAAATTGATTCAAGCCATTTCTATACTCGTTTCCTCATTTCCATCACAACAAGCAAGTTCTATACACCTAATCATTCCCTACAGACATAGGTTAGAAATAAACTAAAGTAGGAGCTAACCCTACCTCTTGAAGCGTAAAATGAAAGGTAGAACCTTCAAGAACACCAACCACAACTCTAAACTTTTAATTTCCCAAAACCTCTTCTTTTGATCTTCGGTGAAATCATTCAATCTTGGTATGGTTGCATAGCCCTTGTCAAAGAGATCAACATTGATTCTTGGCCCGAAGAATTCTGACCGGCGGAATTCTGTAGATCTAAAAAACAAGTCTGAAAATTTCTTTTTTTTCCTCTCCTCCTCTCTCCAACGTTTACACACTAGTTTCAGTAGAATGTTTATAACCCATGATGCTTGGTGCACGTTGCACCACACCCTCACCTAGTCCGAGTCCGAATTCGTGAGATTACATGACACCCTATCTCGTAAAACGTGAAAATTCTAACTGTCTCAAAATTCGATGAAACTTTTCTAGGCAACTTTGTTTCGCAATACGAATCCAGCAGTGAAGTTTGTTCCATCATCCGAGCTCTGGAGAAATACGTATTATAAATCCACATTATTGTGGCAAATTATAATTTTGCCCTTTTTCAAAAAAAAATTAAATTTACTCGGGTTTTACATTCTTCCCCTTAAAAGAATTTCGTTCCCAAAATTCACACACACATGCACATTTAACCACATGCATATGCAACAAGTATATCATATTCATAACTACAAAAATGTACCTCTATCCTCGAATAGTAAAGGATAACTGGTATGGATAGTGTCCTCATGCTCCCATGTTGCCTTCTCCACTCTTCGGTGCTGCCACAACACCTTCACTAGCCTCATGATTTTGTCTCGCAAAACTTGATCCCAACTATCCATGATACGCATCGGTCCTTCCTCGAAGGTCCCACCTGCATCAATAACAAACTCGCCCCAATCCACTACATGAATCAGTTCTCGGGTGTATTTTTGAAGCATGGTGACATGGAATAGTGTGTGAAGACCCGATAGATTTGGCGATAACACTAACCGATAAGCAACTATACCAACCCTCTCAAGTACTTCGAAGGGCCTGATGGACCTCAACAATAGCTTTCTTCGCTTGCTAAGCCTGAACACTCCTCTTTTAGGCATCATCTTCAAGAAAACATAATCTTCCATCTCAAACTCTAGAGGTTGCCGCCATCTGTCAATATAGCTCTTCTATCAGCTTTGAGTCGTGAGAAGACGGATTTGTATCAAGTCCACCTTCTCTGAGGTGTTTCTAGCTAATTTCAGACCAGTAGAGTGTCTCTCCCCTACTTCCGTCTAACAAACCAGAGAACGACAAAGCTTCCCATATAATACCTCATATGATCAATCTGTATGCTCGTCTGATAACTATTGTTGTATGAGAACTCCACTAAGGATAGGTGCTCTTCCCAGCTATGCTTGAGATCTAGGACGCATGCCCTGTAGCATGTCCTCCAAAGTCTGGAAAATCCTCTCTGACTGATCGCCTGACTGGTGATTAGCACAAAAATATTGCATATTTCATGTGCTAATACATTTCCTTTTTCACTTACTTTTGGGGCTTAAATGAAAGTGATGTGATTATTTGAACTATTAACGAAGAATTATGGTGTTTACAGATGAAACGTGCAAATGATGCTTCTTAAAGCCATCCTAGATGGGTTGAGGATGATGAAGATGAAAAGATACCTTGAGGATAGCTCAAGAGAGGAAGAAATCAAAAAAATTATAAAATCAGCCAAACCGTACCGGTACGCTGAGGCTACAGGAGTACAGAGTACCAGTACACTTTACTAATTCTGCCCAAAACTCTGCAACCCTACTCTGCTGCCTTAAGGGTCCCACCAGCAGTTCTCCCACACTCCTCTGACACGCCAACAACAATGTTCATCCCTTTCACACCTCTCACTGGACTTTTGGGAGCCTTAGTGTTCAATGAAGATTGAGAAGATGGGAGAAGTTGGGTATGCAGGCAAGCTCTACTCCACCTTTTCCAAGCCATTGTTCTTGACAACCTATGGATGGAGATCACATCCGCAGGCTAGGGCATCACTCCATGCACGTTTTTGAAGAGGAAGATACACCATTATGCAATACACATTGTAATATAGAGAGAGATAGTCTAAGAAGATGATGAATAGTATTTAGAGTGAAGTTGAGATTTTTATATTTTCTTCCATGCATTGTTTTCCATTGGAATGTGAGAACCTTCTGAAGTTCCTTTAATGCTTTGAATGTCATTTATTTCAAGTTGTAGGTATAATATTTTTTTAAAGCTTTCACCATTAATGCTTCTATGTTCTTAAATTTCTTAGTTGTAAATGGGTATTGAATGCACTGTATTTTAACTCATGTTTTCATGCATTAACTTAGCTTAAATAGTCACATCTTCGTAATGTTTTTCCATTACATTGTTAGTTTTAACTTAAGCATGGGTAGCTAAGCTTTTTAGTTGGATAATCCAAAGGAGACCTCCATTTGGAAATGCCAATTTAACTCTTTTTCTCTCCTTCTCTTAGAGTATGGTGGTTCGGTTTGACTAGGTAGAGAGTGGATAAGATAGTGAGTCTTTGATATTTCATAGACTAGTCACGGTTTTTGCTTAGATCCTCACTCAATCTCGTCCCTAGCTTCCGATGAATCAATCTTTCACCTATGCTCTATTGGAGGAAAGAGTTGAGTTGAAATTGGTATTCCCATTGGAGTACCCCCATTGGATTAGCCAACACTTGTTTCTCATTTCATACTCTTAACAACACAACTCACAAACCACTTCCAAATTAATAAAGGATTTCACACTTTCATTTCACTAAAATTATTTTCAAATGATTCACATCCCTCCCCGAGGAATTAACCTTAGAATACTAACTTTATCTGAAATGTGTACACCCAAGTGCAGACGGTCAAGTGGTAGTATAATCTGATTTGAGACCAGAGTCGAATCCATAGGGAACTTGTTGTGTTGGTGTTTCTAAGTAATCAGTAAAAGAGCCCAGTTGATTGTAACCTTAAGATTTTATGATTATGAGATGTGGGTGATTTCCTGAACAGAATATTGAATTCTCTTCAAGAAAGTTTATAAGATAAATGAAAATAAATTCACTCTTCAGTTCAAGGATCAGGACATGTATTTAATTATCTGGTTTATTATAATTATGCTTGATAACTCAACTAACTCCCGTGTCAACGGCGAGTTAATCCGAAGATAAAAATGGCCTATTAAGGTCATGGTTCTGATTTCTTACAAGAAGTTTACAAGAATTATTTGTACCGAGAGTTATCGCGCCCACAAATAAGCAAGTATCCCTTCATGACATCCAACCATGGCTGTAATATTCCATCCTTTTAAATGAAGCTTGACAATGGGGATGATTAAAAGGTAGGCATGAAGATCTAGTTGGGGTACTTGCCTTAAAACGAGGAGTCACTCCATGCAGGAGTCATCTGTGTCATAGAAAGACTATCAATTACACAAAGCACCTTAACTTTACTAGATGCAATCAATCATCAAATAAACAAGGGGATATGAACATTAAGCATTAGAACAATACATAATATAACCTCCGGATAATCATGCCTTTCACCTCTTACTAAAGAGTGAATGAGAAACTACTCACTCTTTATAGCTTTGGTAAAGCTAGAAAAGTGAGTGATACTCATCCCTCTAAGTAGAGGACTTCACAAAGCAAAAATACAGGTAATGAGGAGCTAATCTTCAACAAAGAATGAGTGAATCACGTTCCACCCTTCACAACTTTGGTAAAGCCTTAGAAAAGTGGAAGAGTTTCACTCCTCTAAGCAAGTAGGGAGCTCATGTAATGAAAGTGCATGACATAATTAAAAGCATGTATGTAAAAGCATAAATGTAAAGACTAGAAGTAAATAAAGACATAATTGTGAAGACTAAATGTAAATCAAGAACATAGATGTAAAGACTAAATGTAAATCAAGAACATAAATGTAAATACTAAATGTAAATAAAAGAATTACAACTCTTAAGCAAATGTAAATGTAAGCATTAACGGAAAGAAAAGGAATGGGAATTTGAACTTCCCCACTCTCTCACAAAGAGATAATACTAAGACAATTAGAAGAACTACAAATGAGAAGTGTTGGCTACTAAATGTTGTGTTTCAAGTCCCCCTTTTGGTCTACAAACTAAGGGTATATATAAGCTCGGAGAAGGCAGGGGAGGGGGTAAAAGAATAGAGTTGGGCGTCAAAGTCAAAGTAAAAAACCAACCACTCTGCAGACAGTCTGTCAATATCGTTCAAACGGTAATAGCGTTCGAATGGTTTCTTTGTATTTGCTCTCTACCATTCAAACATCAGATGGAATCAGTGTCTGCCAATTAGGTCAGAAGACACGTGGTTCTCTGTAAAAATCGTCCTCTAAGTCTTTGTGCAAATCTCCCTCCAGGTCCTTGTAGAATCTTGACTGGTCTTTCCAATAATTCCAGGTGCGTTCGAACGGTGGTTGCCTTTTGAACGTGGCACTCAAGTGCCTAGGCCTTCTGACTGCAAGTCTGCAACACTCCATGTCTTCAGTCAGTCTGTTCTTGTCTTTGCTCCAGTGGACGCTCGAACATTTTTGACCGTTCGAATGTAGTACTTGAATCTCCAGGGCCTTGGGTCTTGCCTGCAACACAGATTATAATATCTGGCCTAGTTTCTCATGACCGTTCGAACGGTATTTAATGTTCGAACGTTGCTTCCTTGTTCCAAGCTTTGACAATTTGCTCCTTAAAATATTATGATTGCCTTCAAAGGTAATTTTTCGTGCCTTTGAACCCTTGTTCACTTTAAGAACTGAAACATCATCACTTAAACTTCACCAAAGCACAATTAGTCTAAAACAAGGCATAAGAATATGCTCTATTTGAGTATTAATCAAATACCTACAAGTAAAACACGACCCACAAAAGTCTCATTGCGCTTGGGGAATATTTTTGTACATTCACATCTCATACTTTTTTAACATTCTATTTCCACATTTTCTTGCCCTTTCTTTTGACATCATCCCTAAGGGAGAGTGACGTTCCCATTTTCACACATAGCGTATACATACATTGAGGGTGATATTAGGAGGTTAGGAAAAACATTGAAATAAGGCAAGCATCTGGGGATGAAAAGCAGTGCTCTTCATCAACTGTGTCCCTATGGCTCGCTGAAAACTCTCCCAAAAATGAGTCGTAAATCGGAGATCCTGATCCGATACTATAGATACGGGCATCCCATGTAATCAGAAAATCTCCCGTATTTAAAACCTATAGAATTCCTCTAGTGTGAAGGTCATTTGCACTACCAAAAAGTGTGCTGGCTTTGTAAGCCGGTCCATTATCACTCATACCGCGTCATGCCCACATGATGTTAGAGGCAAGTGGATCACAAAATATATCGTGACTCAACCAGTGCCATATACAATCACATTCCCCATCTGAGGTCTAATATATAACATCGACCACACCGGATTCATTTATTCATACTCATAACAACATTTAATGACTTGACCCATCCAAGGTCCAATATACATCCATCTATACTCCCACAACAACTATGGTGTTTGATCAACCATTCACACACACCTACACTCATGCACAATGTCCATGAATGTGATGCCAACATCATGCCCACTATGTAATGAATGTCAAATGAGCAATTTAACCGCATATCATAATATTCCATGGTGATTTACATCATATGCATACAATCACCAAAATTTATCACACCGTCAATATATCACTAAGCATATATCAATAACAATATCACAAGCATGTTATCAAATAATATGTCACTGGCACATTTCAATCACAAAAGCACAATATAAACACATAGCATGCCCATGTAATACCAAATTCCAAGAAATTACACAAGTAACTTTCACACCTCAAATTGATTCAAGTCATTTATATACCTATTTCCTCATTTCCATCACAACATGCAAGTTCTATAAACCTAACCATTCCCTATGGACACCATAGGTTATAAATAAATTAAAGTAGGAGGGAACCCTACCTCTTGAAGCGTAAAATGAAAGGTAGAACCTTCAAGAACACCAACCACAACTCTAAACTTTTGATTTTCCAAAACCTCTTCTTTTGATCTTCGGTGAAATCATTCATTCTTGGTATGGTTGCATAGCCCTTTTCGAGGAGATCAACATTGATTCTTGGCTTGAAGAATTCTGACCGGCGAAACTCTGTAGATCTAAAAATTAAGTCTGAAAATTTCTTTTTTTTTCCTCTCCTCCTCTCTCCAACGTTTACTGACTGGTTTCAGCAGAATATTTATAACCCATGATGATTGGTGCACGTCGCGCCACACGCTCCTCTTGTCCGAGTCCGATTTCGCCATGAAACGATTAATTTTATTCTAATTTAAGTTCAAATTATTTTTATTTGAATTTTCTTTCAATTGTAAGGAAATTTTAAAAATTTTATTTGTGAGGACGTTCGCGAGGTTACACGACACCCTGTCTCGTAAAAAGTAAAAAATCTAACTATCTTAGAATTCAATGAAAATTTTCTAGGCAACTTGGTTTCGCGATACGAATCGAACAGTGAAGTCCGTTCCATCGTCTGAGCTCTAAAGAAATACGTATTTTAAATCCGCATTATAGTGGCAAATTATAAATTTTCCCTTTTCAGAAAATATTTAAATTTACCCGGGTTTTACATTCTTCTCCTTAAAAGAATTTTATTCCTGAAATTCACACACACTTGCACATTCAACTACATGCATATGCAACAAGTATATCATAGTCATAACTATAAAAATGTACCTCTATCCTCGAATCGTAAAGGATAACTGGTACGGATAGTATCCTCATGCTCCCATGTCGCCTCCTCCACTCTTCGGTGCTGCCACAACACCTTCACTAGCCTCATGATTTTGTCTCGCAAAACTTGATCCCAACTATCCATGATACGCATCGGTCCTTCCTCGAAAGTCCCATCTGCATCAACAACAAGCTCGCCCAGATCCACCACATGAGTCAGTTCTAGGGTGTATTTTTGAAACACGGAGACATAGAATAGTGTGTGAAGACCCAATAGATTAGGCGATAATGCTAACCGATAAGCAACTATACCAACCCTCTCAAGTACTTCGAAGGGTCTGATAGACCTAAACAATAGCTTTCTTCCCTTGATGAACCTGAACACTCCTCTTTTAGGCATCATCTTCAAGAAGATATAATCTTCTACCTCAAACTCTAGAGGTTGCTGCCATCTGTCGGTATAGCTCTTCGATCAGCTTTGAGTCGTGAGAAGACGATTCCGTATCAAGTCCACCTTCTCTGAGGTGTTTCTAACTAATTTTAGACCCGTAGAGTGTCTCTCCCCTACTTCCGTCTAACAAACCAGAGAACAACAAGGCTTCCCATATAATACCTCATAGGGTCCATCTATAAGCTCGCCTGATAACTATTGTTGTAGGTGAACTCCACTAAGGATAGGTGCTCTTCCCAGCAACGCTTGAGATCTAGGACGCATGCCCTATAGCATGTCCTCCAAAATCTCAATAATCCTCTTTAAATGATCGCATGACTGGTGCTTAGCACAAAATATTGCATATTTCATGTGCTAATACATTTCCTTTTTCACTTACTTTTGGGGCTTAAATGAAAGTAATGTGATTATTTGAACTATTAACGAAGAATTACTGTGTTTACAGATAAAATGCGCCAAATGATGCTTCTTAAAGCCATCCTAGATGGGTTGAGGATGATGAAGATGAAAAGATGCCTTGAGGATAGCTTAGGAGAGGAAGAAATCAAAAAAATATAAAATTAGCCAAACCGTACCGGTACGCTGAGGCTACTGGAGTACATGATACTAGTACGCTTTACTAATTCTGCCCAAAACCCTGTAACCCTACTCGGCTGCCTTAAGGGTCCCACCAGCAATTCTCCCACACTCCTCTGACCCACCTACAACACTGTTCATCCCTTTCACACTTCTCACTGGACTTTTGGGAGCCAAGGTGTTCAATGAAGATAGAGAAGATGGGAGAAGTTGGGCGTGCAGGCAAGCTCTACTCCACCTTTTCCAAGCCATTGCTCTTGACAGCCTATGGATGGAGATCACATCTGCAGGCTAGGGTATCACTCCATGCACATTTTTGAAGAGGAAGATACACCATTATGCAATACACATTGTAATATAGTGAGAGATAGTCTAGGAAGATGATGAATAGTATTTAGAGAGAAGTTGCGATTTTTATATTTTCTTCCATGCATTGTCTTCCATTGGAATGTAAGAACCTTCTAAAGTTCCTTTAATGCTTTGAATGTCATTTATTTCAAGTTGTAGGTATAATATTTTTTTAAAGCTTTCACCATTAATGCTTCTATGTTCTTAAATTTCTTAGTTGTAAATGGGTATTGAATGCACTATATTTTAACTCATGTTTTCATGCATTAACTTTGCTTAAATAGTCACATCTTCATAATGTTTTTCCACTACGTTGTTAGTTTTAACTTAAGCATGGGTAGCTAAGCTTTTTAGTTGGCTAATCCAAAGGAGACCTCCATTTGGAAATGCCAATTGAACTCTTTTTCTCTCCTTCTCTTAGAGTACGGTGGTTCGGTTTGACTAGGTAGAGAGTGGATGAGATTGTGAGTCTTTGATATTTCATAAACTAGTCACAGTTTCTACTTAGATCCTCTGTAACACCCTAAAATACACCCTGGACGACATTACATTCAATAACCATTCTTACCATGAGAGCACTAAGATAAACCATCAATAAAGAGACTTCATAACAGTCATCCATAACATTTACATCAATATCCCAAAAGAATATGCCCTATTTGGCCTTTACATTCCCAATAAAAATTTACTATTATAGCACAGCGGAAATTACAAAAGAAATCTAGACTATACAGTGTTTCGACAATAGTATTCTAGTCTAGAACAAAAAGTAAACTACATCTCTAGATGTCCCACTCGGGATCCAAGTATCCCTCTAGTGAAGCCTCCCCAAGGTATGGCTCGTTAGCACCGAGTACATCCTCTGGCCCAACATCTGAAAAAGGTTTAAATGTAGGGGGTAAGCACGAAGCTCTGTAGAAAAATTCTCCCAAACTCATACAAGGTTTAGAAAAACATGTAAAACGGGTCGGTCTCATTTCAAAAATAACATATATAGCTTTTGAAACAAAACCGGGACATTTATACAGATCTCAAGTTTAAATAACAACGGTAATTGAAATGGATAAATAAAGAAGCGAAACCAAGTAGAGTTGACAACCAATTTTTAAAGCATAATCCATATATAATTTATAATTCATTTCCACCATACACCATTTTCACAAGTTCTCGTGGCATCCCATACTACCCCAGGACTCTTATAGAAACCATCTATGGTAGAATGAACGATATACGACGGTACTCGTATCTCAATTATGAAGCCAGACCCCGCATGGTCACCATCAAAGATATCATATCCCACGCAAGTACATACCAATGCTACCCCGTGAGCAATAGTGGTTTAGTCTTACTAAAGCACTAACCCCACTATGAGTGGTTGGAAAAGCTCTTACCAAAGAGGACGTCTACCCACCCCATGATATCCTTCCTGTCAATGGTAGCCCATGTAAGGGATGCAACCATACAAGGGATACAATACACCCTCCTTTCTCAATTAACAAGCAAGTTCCACAATTTAGTTTTCCGTGGTATAAGCATCCTTACAAGGAAGTTCTCACCCATGTCCATCCAAATAACCTTTCATAATTACAATACCAACAATTCTCACACATATCTAACAATTTCTCAAATCCACAACTTTCGCAAGTGATATTTTCCATAAAGAATATTTAAGAAAAAGTACATGAGATCATCAAAAGTATCATTTTATTGTTGAATACAAATCCCTAGAGTTTTGAAATCAAGAACAGATGAATGATCAAGCTTTGGAACTCAAGAACAAAGGACAAATCAAGTCTTGAATCCATGACAACCATTATCAAGCTTGGAATCAAGAATAAAGGGTAAATCAAGTCTTGAATCCATAACAACAAATATCAAGTTAGAGTCAAGAATTAAGGAACAATTAAGTATTGAAATCGACAACAAACGAATATCAAGCTTGAAATCAATAAAAAAGGATAAATCAAAAGAAACAATGTTTTCCTTGAAAACTAGGGTTTTCAAGGCATACCAAGAGAATTGTTGATTTCCCAAGCACAACATAGGTAAAGCACATTAATATTTAAGGTTAAGAATCTAGAACCAAGGAGAAATCAAGAGAAAGAACACTCCCCTTGAAAGCTAGGGTTTGGAAGCAAGAAAGGAGATTTAATGGTTACCCGAGTCTAAAATTGTTCAAGACAAGGTGAGATTTGCAAGGATATCAAGAATTACATATTTGATAGCATATATATAACATTTAGAGTCAAAGATTACATATAAATAAACCTAGCCTCAATGTAAGAGAACAGGGAGAAAACCCCTACCTGGTGTTCTTCGAAGCTAGGTTTTTGATCTTGGATAACCCCTTTAGACTCTTGTTTTTCTCTTCCTTTCTTCCTCTCTTCTCTTCCTTTCTTTCTCTCTTAGGGTTTCTAATGTTGGAGTGGCCGAAATAGAGCCAAAATAGACGACCTTGGGTATTTATAAGGCTAAAATGGGACCAAGATCGCGACACTTAAGTTTCAGAATTCTTTCGGCTCTACCGGTAGACTCTATCGGTATAATATTCTACCGGTAGGCTGTACCGATAGCTTGAACTCTCTGGACCAAAGTGTACCGGTAGACTGTACCGGTACAATACTCTACCGGTAGACTGTACCGGTAGGGTTTTGCCCAGTTTTGCCTTTTTCCTCCATTTTTCATTTTCAACCCATCCTAAACCCTTCCAAAACCAACCCAAACTTTCACAACCTACATTTGTACCCCAAACATAGTTGTTAGAAGTTCTTTTACAATTCATGTCACCCATTCCCTAGCCAAACTAGCTTTAACTATGATTTCTACTGACATTCTAAATTTCTACTTTTCCAACCTATTAAATTAAAACACACATCACTACACATATCCACACTATTACCACAAGTAGTTTCTATATATTTATATACATATATTAAAGGGAATGCGGGGTGTTACATCCTCACTCAATCTCGTCCCTAGCTTCCCACGAATCAATCTTTTACCTATACACTATTGGACGAAAGAGTTGAGTTGAAATTGGTATTCCAATTGGAGTACCTCATTGGATTAGAAAACACTTGTTTCCCATTTCATACTCATAACAACACAACTCACAAACCACGTCCAAATCAATAAAGGATTTCAAACTTTCGTTTCACTAAAATTATTTTCAAATGATTCACATCCCTCCCCGAGGAAATGACCTTGGAATACTGACTTGATCCGAAATGTGTACACCCAAGTGCAGGCGGTCTAGTTGTAGTAATAATCCGATTTGAGACCGGAGTCAAATCCACAGGGAACTTGTTGTGTTGGTGTTTCTAAGAATGAGTGAATCATGTTCCACCCTTCATTGCTTTGGTAAAGCCTTAGAAAAGTGGAAGAGTTTCACTCCTCTAAGCTAGAAGGGAGCTCAAATAATGAAAGTGCAAGACATAATTAAAAGCACGTATATAAAAGCATAAATGTAAAGACTATAAGTAAATAAAGGCATAAATGTAAAGACTAAATGTAAATCAAGATCATAGATGTAAAGACTAAATCTAAATCCAGAACATAAATGTAAATACTAAATGTAAATAAAAGAATTACAACTCTTAAGCAAATGTAAATGTAAGCATTAACGGAAAGAAAAGGAATGGGAATTTGAACTTCCCCACTCTCTCACCAAGAGATAATACTAAGACAATTAGAAGAACTACAAATGAGAAGTGTTGGCTACAAAATGTTGAGTGCCAAGCCCCCCCTTTTGATCTACAAACTAAGGGTATATATCAGCAAGGAGAAGACCGGGGAGGGGGTAAAAGAATAGAGCTAGGCGTCAAAGTCTAAGGGAAAAGTCAACCACTCTGCGGGCAGTCTGTCAATACCGTTCGAACGGTAAATGGCGTTCGAACGGTTTCTCTGTCTTTGCTCTCTACCGTTCAAACGTCAGATGGAATTAGTGTCTGCCAGTTATGCCAGAAGACACGTGGTTCTTTGTAAAAATCTTCCTCCAAGTCTTTGTGCAAATCTCCCTCCTAGTCTTTATAGAATCTTGACCTGTCTTTCCAAAAATTTCAGGTGAGTTCGAATGGTGGTTGTCGTTCGAACGTGGCACTCAAGTGCCTAGGCTTTCTGACCAAAACGCCATGTCTTCAGTCAGTCTATTCTTGTCTTTGCTCAAGTGGACGTTCGAACGTTCATGACCATTCGACCATAGTACTTGAATCTCCAGGGCCTTGGGCCTTGCCTGCAACACAGATTATAATATCTAGCCTGGTTTCTCATGACCGTTCAAACGGTATTTAACGTTCGAACATTGCTTCTTTGTTCCAAGCTTTTACAATTTGCTCCTTAAAATGTTATGATTGCCTTCAAAGGTACTTTCTGGTGCCTTTGAACCCTTGTTCACTTTAAGACCTAAAACATCATCACTTAAACTCCACCAAAGCACAATTAGTCCAAAACGAGGCATAAGAATATGTTCTATTTGAGTATTAATGAAATACCTCCAAGTAAAACACGACCCACAAAAGTTTCCTTACTCTTGGGGAACATTTATGTACATTCACATCTCATACTTTTTAACATTCTATTTTCATATTTTCTTGCCCTTTCTTTTGACATCATCCCTAAGGGAGAGTGACGTTCCCATTTTCACACATATCATTTACATACATTGAGGATGATGTTAGGAGATTAGGAAAAACATTGAAATAAGGCAAGCATCTGGGGATGAAAAGCAGTACTCATCATCAACTGTGTCCCCATGGCTTGCTGAAAGCTCTCCCAAAAATGAGTCGTAAACCGTAAATCCCGATCCGATACTATAGTTACGGGCATCCCATGTAACCGGACAATCTGTCGTATTTGCAACCTACAGAATTCCTCTAGTGTGAAGGTCATTCGCACTACCCAAAAGTGTGCCGACTTTGTAAGCAGGTCCATTATCACCCATATTGCGTCATGCCCTCATGATTTTCGAGGCAAGTGGGTCACAAAATCTATCGTGGCATGCTCCCACTTTCACTCAACAACCTCCCAAGGTTGGAACTACCCTACTGGTCTATGGTGTTCAACCTTCATCTGCTAACACGTGAGACATCTGGTAGCAAAATCCCTAACGTGTTTTTTCATTGCGCTCCAATAATACTAGCAACGAAGATCAAGTTGCATCTTTCTGCCACCTGGAAGCCCAGTAAAATTGGAGCAATGGAACTCCCTCAGGATCTCCTCTCTTAGCTTCATAAACTGGGGAACCACAATTCTTCTCCTAAACCGAAGACTACCATCCGCATGAATGGTCCAGCCCTCGTCACCTGTACCTAACTGTACTTGGTGCTTAATGGACAAAATCTATGTATCTTGCCCCTTGAACTTGATCACTATGCTTAGTAGGGATTGCGTAGCCACTGAACTCCCAAAAGTGCCCTATGCCTAACCCATGTAGCGTAGCCCGTACTATCCCACAGTCTCGAGCATCAGCCACTCTTGGGAAGCCACACTAGCCAAGACTCCTCGTGACTTCGGGCTGAGTGCATCAACGACCACATTTACCTTACTGGGATGGTAATACAAAGTGTAGTTATAGTCCTTCAAATACTTCATATACCTGCGCTTCCTCATGTTGAGATCCCGCTGTGTAAAGATGTACTTCAGACATTTGTGATTCGAAAATACCTCGAACTGCTCACCGTATAGATAGTGGCGCCAAGTCTTCAAGGCAAAGACTATGGCCGCCAACTCTATGTCATGTGTAGTATAGTTCTACTCGTGATTCTTTAACTATCGAGAATCATACGCCACCACTTTTTTCGAGTGCATCAAAACACAACCAAGTCCATCCTTTGAGGTATCACAATACACTGTGTACCTCTGTCCCCTTTCTAGGACTAGTAAATAGGGGAAAAAGTTAGCCTTATCTTCAACTTCTGGAATACATTCTAATTGTTTATTTTAACTCACCTCCGTTAACCCCTAAATAATATTCCTTAGACTATGCAATGTATGAGTGAATGGAAGAATTTCTCTCCCTCGGGATTGTGTCAAAAGAAAGGGCAAGGAGGAAGGGAAATGAGATGATGTAAATATGAGATGTAAATGCACAAAAATGCTCCCCAATTGTAAGGAGACTTTCGTGGGTTGTGTTTTACTTAGAAGTATTCCAAGGTCGATTCCACGGGGAATGAAGTAAACCAATGTGAAGGTGATTTGATAAAAATGAAAGTGTAAAAATCTTTGCGGTTGAAATTTGTTTCATGAAGTGTGTATCAATGAGAATGTAATGGGAAAACAAATGTTGGCAAGCCCAAGAGGTCACTCCAATGGGAATACCATCTCAACTCAAAATCCTTCTCTGATAGAGCATGAATGAACGATTGATTCGCGGGAAGCTAGGGATAAGATTGGTGAGGATCTAAGCATAATCCGTGACTATGTCTATAGAATATCCAAGACTCACCTACTCATCCACTCTCAACCCGGTCAAACCGAACCATAAGACTCATAAGAGAGGGAGGAGAGTGAGTTGAAGTGGTATACCCAAGTGGAGGTTTCCCTTGGATTTGTCAACTTAATGATTTAGCTACTCATGCTTGAAATGAAATGAACAATGTAATGAGAGTGCATGAAAAACTATTAGGATTTAGAGTAACTATGTGTAAGAAATTAAAGACTAGAAGTGGAAGCATTTTAAATTTACTGCTAAGAAAATGAAATACTAGGAGCATTAATGGTAAGTCTTTAAATGCACATTAAACCAACAGGAAACATGAAGGAAATCAACATTAATGACATTCAATGAAGTTCTAAAGATCCGTACAATAGATTACATGACAAAGTAATGACGAGAATGCAGAAATATTAATTTACCTGTCTAAAAAATACTGTTCATCATTTTCTACCCAGGAGCTCCTTTCTATATTTCTCTACTCCCAATAATGCTGAACTCCTTGGTTCTCTTAGCTCCAAAAACTTCCCTCCCTAGCTTTGGGGTGCCTAGGGTGTCTCTTCCATCTAGGGGTTACAGAGAGCATGGCCTAAACAGGGGTGTGCAAAGCTTGTCTGCACACCCAGCTCCTTCCTCTCTCTCTCTCTTCATTGATGAGCCAAGATTCAAACATCCAATCCATGGTGTGAATAAGGTGAATAGTATTGTGGGCGTGTCAGGGGAGTAGGGGAGAGTTGATGGTGGGGTCCACAAAGTGACAGAGCTCCTGTTGCAGAAATCTGGGGAAAAAGTTGACCGACCGTACTGGTACCTCAAATTCCAGTAGCCTTTGCGTACCTGTACTGCGTACTGGTACGGTACGGTATCTGCTGTTTTTGCAGTTTCTGCTTCATTAGACACCTTTAAGCTTTCTAATTCTCATTCTTTCATCCCCTTTTGTCTCCATCCTTGTTGAAATGTTAAAGAGAGTCTTGTTTAACACCATTTAACTGCAAAAAAACAAAATGTCGCCATTATAACTCGATACAAATAACTTCCCTCATTAGCATCATAAAACCCTTAATTCATGAATAGTTAGCACATATGAATATGCAACATTTTGTGCTAATCACAGCACCCAACTTAAGTTTTTCTAATCCCTAGCAAACACATTATTTATAGCACGACACAAAACATCATTAGGAATACTCATTCCATTCATCATCCATTCGTCTACACAATTTAAAAGTAAAAATCATAACACAATTCACAACATAATCATGAGCACAATTCATCAAACTGTGGTTTTCCATAAATATGTCATTGAGTTGGAGTACATAAAGTAGGACATCAAAAACAAACAAAATAGCCTACACTCTTTTCAAACATCCTCCTCAATTCAACAAGACAAAAAAGAAAAAACAAACAAAATCTATTCTTCATCACTCTTCTCCTCATCATCATCATCAACATCATCATCCTCATCATTCTCATCATCATCATCATCATCATCATTCTCTTCATCATCATCATCATCTGCCCTTGATGTAGAAGGACCAGCAGTAGAAGTCCCACCCACAGAAGCAGGGGATCCATTAGGGATGGGCCTTCCTGGGAAAGTATGCATGTAAGGCTCTTTCATCATGGCCATCATTCCCTGCATTGATCCCTCTAATGCGTCAAGGCGTTGGTCTGTTGAACGCCTTGGCATCGATGTGAATGGCCTAGTGGGAACAATTAGTAGCATATCATCCAGGTCAGCCTCCATTTGAGCTTTCTCAGCTCGACTCATAGCTTTCCTCTTCTTGCTACTAGTTTTTCCTATAGCTCCAGTCTCGGGAGGGGTGATCTTATCAAAAGCATAACCTTTCACCTTAAAGTGCTTGCACATCCGGGTCACCAGACTCCCGTGTGGCAAGATGGTCATTGGCTTCACGGTTACAGCTAAATCCTTCATCACCTCCCAAATGATTACCACAAAGTCAATTATTTTTCCCGACACCACCGCATCTAGAAGAGCTAACTTCTTCATGTTTGGGTTTTTTTCTGCAACCCTCGGGAGAAGGTTATAGTGGAGATGCTTGTTCAACAACCCATACACATGCTTCAATCCCCCACTATGCACGATTCCCCTAAATGATGAAGGATCCTCATACATCAAAGCCACAAACTCAGCCTTAGTCTTTGGCTTGTCAACATTGTGAGGGTAGACAGGTGGGAAGGGTGGTGGTCTCTGGTAATCTCCAAGGAGGGTGGCAATGACATCCGGGGTGACATCAAACACCTTACCCTGCACGTTTGCTCTTAATGTCTCCCCGTGCTGCACTGCCACCACCTTGAGTGTCTGTTAGAATTCTCTGCACAGGGCTAGGTTATACCTCTCCACAGGTTCAAACCAGAATCGCACCCATGTTGTTCAACGATTTTCACCACCCCATGTCGTGGGGTGAGTGAAATGAAATCCAAATAGCGCTCACAAGTGACACCCTTGTCCCCAATAAACTGGAGATGTGCAGTCATCCTCGCCTTCTGTCGTTGCTCCTCGGGACCCATGCTTGGTCCCTCACCGCTCCTCCGGAGGCTACTAGGCTCAACGGGTGGAGGAGACTTGGACCCCACTCTCTTGGTGCGGACCATGGAGTGCAACAGTGCCCACACCGAGAGGAACGCGAAGATGAGCCACAATCGACCCTCAACTGAGCCTATTGGCTCAAGCACAACTCCCATTTGACGAGCCATGTGAGATTTCTTGAAGAGAAAAGAGGGATTTGGGGGATATGGGGAAATCAGCAGGAAGGGTTTTGGCGAGAAGGGCCCTAGAATTTGGCAGAATGAGGGAAATGATCTAGAGTTTTAAGGATAGAGGAAGAGGGAAAAAGCTTTGGGTGATTTCGAGTGAGGGAGAGGGAGAGCTAGGGCTGAGTGTTTAGGTGGGAAATGAAGACTATCAAAAGATTTAAAATAAAAAGCCCTAAATTTTTTTTTCGGTTCTGCTTACCGGTACCTCGAACTCCAGTACCCTTTGCGTACCCGTACGGTACCATACCAGTACACTGTACCGGTACAGTATCTGTTGTTTTGGCTACAAAATTCCTGCTGAGTTCTTCTCACCGCACCATTTCAACTAAGGACCTCCCTAGACACTTTTACACACTCCTAATGACCATTACTCCATTCCAACAATGCACTCCTTTTGAAAACCACAATTCGAACCATCATGCTTAAATTAATGTTGAAATTGCACAGTGATTTAAACATTTGATACAATCAACCTACATGGAATGGATTTCGACTTTCAACTGATCAAAATGAACATTCAGGAAACACATCATAAATTTCATCATCAGGGCATTCTTAAGTCATATCAAATATAAAAAACTTGAGTCATATTCCTCCATTCTAGAAGCATGAGTTATTTGACACATTTCTCATATGACTGAACTAAACATACATGAGCAAAACCATAGACTCCAATACTAGTCTAAAGTATGCATGTACACATTGATTTCCAACCTGAATGTGTGTGATTTAAGCATGTAATTTGAGTATTTACTCAATAGGATTCACCTTCAAATAGCTTAGGCAAATTCAACTTCAATGCAAAACTCACCAAGAGGGCACTCTTAATCAAAGAATACTCTCAAGTTATCCTGCCATGCCCTCCATGTGTACATGTGACATAGAATCTTGTGTTCAAAACAAAGTGATCACATGTAATCCCAAAAATGAAGTACATATATGAAAGTGAATCGGCCCTAGCATAGTCTCATGAATAGAATGCTCAGGCATTGAATAGTAAACATAACTCATCATTTTCTTTGAACATCTGCACCTCCCATGCTTCTTTAGATCACTTAGGACTTTAACGATTATAACGGGCCCTTGAGGTGATTTCTAGGTAAAATAAATGACGGAATTAAAGTAACAAAGAGGGTTGTTCCGAGTGAGAGACCTTTATTTTAGAAAGACACTTCCATTTTCATGGGATTTTGATTCTCATCTCATTACCACTTCCTTTTTTCTCTTTTCTTTTCTTTGACATTTCCCTTTTCTTTTTTTCTTTCACCCATTCTTTTCCTTTTCTTGTTTTTTCCTTCTTATATGTTTGACTCAATGGGTTTCAACCTCATTCATCCCTTCTATTTACAGTTTCACACCACTGTTCCTTTTTTTGCAATTTCTCAGATCCGCTTTAGGAAGAACCAAGGTAAGCTAGACGTTTCTTCTTTTCTTTGGCTTGGTCAAATGTATGGCGTAGAAACGAAATCAATTAAGGCTCAATCACGACACTAGGGATAAAATTCGTACAAGAAAAAGGCAAAGGCTCGACATATTCAAAGATGGCCTAAGATCACTTCCAGGTCTGCATGGGCTAGCATTATTTGATCACGATAAATCAGTCCACTATCCAATTGCACCGAACCAAAACAAGCATAATAAGACTATTGAACAAATTTGACGTTGAAAAATAGTTCTTTGAGTAATTGTGATATCCTTCCAAAAAGGATGTGGCCCTAAAGCTCTCATGGATCCAAATTCATCTCCGCTACTTATGTCAAGCTTAAAACATGAATCCAATCCATAAATCACCAAATTACACATTCAAGAGTCACATACAGATGAGTTTGAAAATCAATACATAAATGATACTCATGCATAGGATCAACTTCCGTAGAATGCTCATGTGCACAAGGTTCACAACAATGATCAACGTGTCATCCAACACACAACTTCTTCATGACGGAATACAGATCAACTTTAGATATTTTTCATCAAAAATTTTCAACTTTTTCCCAACTTTCACAACTTTTTCAATAATGCAAACAACAAATAAAATTTTTCAACAACCTTGGTGTATCATACAAATGGTGCTCCTCACCCCCCAACTAGAATTATGCAATTTCCTCAATGCAACAAAAAGATAACGTATGCAATGAAGGACAGTAGAAGGGTAAGAAAATACCCCGTATTTGAGCTTTTGACAAAAGCACCAAGATCCGGATCCAAAAGAAACAATGTTATACAACTATAGAAAGTAAGTAGCATGAAATAAAACTGACATAAGTAAATAACACAAATTGTACATTAGAAAAGGTAAAAACTAGCCAATCCTCCACAACCTCCGGATACACCAAGTCAATTAAATCTTCCTCGACCCCCTATTCTTCAAAACCCTCAAAGAATGACTTTAGTCTTTGGCTATTGACCTTAAATGTTTGGCCATCTTTGGGGTTTGTGATTTCTACCGCTCTGTTGGGGTAGGTCACCTTGACAAGATAGGGGCCATCCCACCGGGATCTTAACTTCCCTTGAAAAATGGAGAGCCGAGAATTATACAACAGCACTTTTTGCCCGGGCTCAAACGACTTCCTCGTGATGGAATTGTCATGAAAAACTTTAACCCGTTCCTTAAAAATTTTAGAGCTCTCATATGCATCTCTTCGGATCTCATCCAATTCATTCATTTCCAATTTTCTCTGCTCCCCAACTATTCTCATGTTAAAATTCAAAGTTTTTATGGCCAGTAGGCCTTATGCTCCATTTTAACTAGCAGATGGCAATCTTTTTCATAAACTAACTAGTAGGGAGACATGCCTAAAATAGTCTAATAAGCAGTACGGTATGCCCATAAGGCATCGATCGTCCTTTCTGACCAATCCTTTCTGGTTGGGTTAACCGTTTTTTCAAGAATATTTTTAATCTCCCTGTTGGCTAATTCAGCTTGACCATTGGTTTGTGGGTGGTAAGCAGTGGACACTTTATGTGTAACGGCATATTTAAACATTAATGATGCAAATGACCTGTTACAAAAATGGGATCCACCATCACTAATCATTGCACGATGCATCCCAAATCTCGAGAAGATGATCTCCTTAAGGAACTTGACTATGACCCGGTGGTCATTAATCTTAGTTGGGATAGCCTCTATCCACTTGGACACGCAATCCACTACCAGAAGAATATACAGGTAGCCAAAAGACATGTGGAATGGACCCATGAAATCGATGCTCCAACAGTCAAATATTTTAATGACAAACATGGGAGGCAGGGGCATCATATTTCGACAGGTCACACTACCCAATTGTTGTCATCTGTCATATGCCTTGCAATATGAAATACAGTCCTTAATAAGAGAGGGCCAGTAGAAACCAGACTAAAGAATTTTGGCCGAGATTTTCTTTGCCGAGAAATGTCCACCACAGGCTTGGGAATGACAGCATGCAAGGACGTGCCGCTGCTCATTTTCAGGCATGCATCTCCTCATGATCTGGTCTGGGCAATACTTGAACAGGTACGGATTGTCGATGTAAAAATACTTTACGTTTGCCATAAATCTCCTTTTATCTTCATGGCTCCACTATGGCGATATTTGTCCTGTTGTAAAATAATTACAAATGTCAGCATACCAAGGATAAATAGAATGAATTGACAGTAAATGCTCATCAGGAAAAGAATTAGGGAGGAGAATTTGCTCATCGGCCTCTTGCACCACCAATCGAGATAAATTGTCCACCACCACATTCTCCACTCCTTTCTTGTCCTTGATTATCAGATTAAATTCTTGAAGTAGGAGGATTGATTGTTTAGAAAATGTTGTTTTTCCTATGCTCCTAACATGAACCCTCAAATATGTATATGGCTTAAGTGTGTGGGTGAGTATCACTCTTACTCGGATTCATGCAAGAGAAAGGGCAATGGAATGGTGGTATGAAATAGAATGAACAAAATGTGTGAAATGTGAAATGTGAATAAAAGTGCTCCCCAATCGCAAGGAGTCTTTTGAATGTCGGTGTTTTACTTGGAAAAGTATTCCAAGGTCGTCTCCTCAGGGAAGGAAAGTTCAAGTCTGTGAAGGTGATTTTGTCAAAAAGAGAAAGTGTAAAATCTTGTGTTGGAGTTTTGTGGTTGAAGTTTTGAGAATGAAAATGCAAAAAAGAGGTCATTCCAATGGGAATCCTAACTCAACTCGAAAGCTTCCTGCAATGGTGCATAGATGAACGATTATTTCGTGGGAAGCTAGGGACGAGATGGAGGTGAGGATTCAAGCATACACCATGACAATGCTTGCGGTGTATCAAGAACTCACAACCAAATGGAGGTGAGGATCCATGCATAACCCATGACTAGGCCAATGGAATATTAAAGACTCACAACCACGTCCACTCTCAACCCAGTCAAACAGAACCATCGTACAGCAAAAGGAGGAAAGAAAATAAGTTGAAGTAGCACACCCAAGAGGAAATTTCCCTTGGATTAGCCAACTAAAATCTAGCTACTCATGAAAGCAAGAAGGAAATACATAATGTAAATAGACATAATGAAGAAAGGAAGCATGGAACTTAACTTAAAGCAAGAAATCTTAAGCTATGAAGAAAAATATACAATACCCATTTTAAAGCTAGGAAATGAAGAAAAGCATGAACAACAATGGTGAAATGAAGAACATGCAATTAAACTTGCAATATACTTGAAATGAATGACATTAAGGTGCAAGAGTTAAGGATTACAAGAGTGATTGATTGAAAATAGTTGTCGCTCCCTACCTCTCAATACCACCCTCAAATGTGTATGGCTTATGGGTGAAGGGAGTGTCACTCTCCCTCGGGATGATACAAGAGATAGGGAACAACGGATGTTAATGGTGGAAAATGGATGAACAAAATATATGTGAAATGAAATGTGGAATGTGCACAAAAGTGCTCCCCAATCGCAAGGAGTCTTTCGTGGTCGGTGTTTAACTTGGAAGAGTATTCCAAGGTCGTCTCCTCAGGGAAGGAAAGGGAGTTTTGTGAAAGTGATTTTGCAAAAGTGAAAAGAAAGTGTAAAATCTTGTATTTGAGTTTTGTGTTTGGTTTGTAAATGAAAATGCAAGAAAACAAGTGTTGGCTAATCCAAAGGGTTCATTCAACTAAATAAACTCAAACCCTTCCTCCGATTGAGCATGGATGAACGATTGATTTGGGGGAAGCTAGGGACGAGATTGGTGAGTATCTAAGAATAACCCGTGACTAGGCCTACGGGATATCAAAGGCTCACCAACTCATCCACTCTCAACCCCGTCAAAACTAACCATTTGACTCAAAAGGCAGGAATGAAGAAGAGTTGAAATGGAATCCCCAAGAGGAGGTCTTCCCTTGGATTAACCAACTTAAATCTAGCTATTCATATTAAAAGCAAAGACAAGCATAAAAGAAATGGACATGGAAAGGAAATGGAGCATGAAACTTAAACTAAGAGGAGAAATCCACAATACCCATTTTAAACTAAGAATTGAAGAAAACTTGAAAACATAAATGGTGAAATCTAAGTTACACAACTAAACTTGAAATAGACTTGAAGTAAATGACATTAAGGTAATAAAATGAAGATTACAAGAGTATGAAAGCTTACTACAACAATAGCAAGTGAAATGGGAGAAGAAAATGCAAACAAAATTTACTCTTCGTCATCTTCAACCTTGGAACTCTCTCTATATCTACTCCTAAGCTTAGGTAGCCAACTCCCTCTCTTGCTGAATAATGCTGAGATATATGGAGTGTGAGCCTTTCATTTTCGTGCAAGGTGGTCCCCCAATGTGTGTAAGAGCAGGCCTTCCCCTTAATGGAAAGTGATTTTGATGGGTCACATAGGCTAGGAGTAGCTTAGCCTGCAACCCACAAGTCAGCCCTCTTCTCTTCCATCCTCCATAAATGCTAAGCCTTCCAAGTCTTCTAAATGTGTAAGGGAGGCGTGCTCTTGTGTCAGGAAATGTTGGGGGGCAAGTGGGAGAAGTTTAGGTGGGACCCCCAAGCCTCAAAGTTGAGTTACAGGCTGTTTTTCGGCCAAAAGGTTCGTGGTACCGGTACCATATGGTACCGGTACCAAGAGTACTGGTACTGTTTTTCTGCACTGGACCACCTTCGGTAGAAATGGCCTAAATGTTGATCTAACCTTTGGATTGAGCTGAAATTTTGACAAAATACAGAAGACATCCAGATATACAACTGTCATGTTTTGAACTTTTTCAGATTCTGAGTATATCATGGTCAAAATGGAGGACAACCGAGGCAGTGCTGCCCAGTGATGTGGCAGCTGGTGCCTTTGTTCCAAAACACCAATACCTCCTTGATTTCTTCACTTTTAAGCCTCCAATTCTTCGTGTATTGTTTCCATTCCATTACCAAACATCCAACATAGTTGCAAGGTCCTAAAATCCAACATTTAAGCTATCAAAACATGCAACATCGAGAATTCAACATTATTCATAAAATAGGCTAACACTAAGTAATTAAATGCAACAGTTGAGTTATAATGAATGTAATGAGGCCATGAAATGTGCGATATTATGTGCTCATCAAAGATTCTTACAATAAACTACAAGTGAAAAGATGGAAGAAAATGCAAAAACATAAATTTCTCACACTATGGCACTATTCATCATCTTCTTCCTTTGGAGCTTTCTAAGCTTAGGTAGCACCCCTTTGAATGCCTTTGTGAATGTTGAATATAATGGAGTGTGAGTCTTCAATTTTTGTGCATGGTGGTCCCTAGCATGTGTGGGCAGGCCTCCCATCAATGGGAGGTTAAATGGATGGACTTTGACAGGCTAGGAAAGCATAACCAGTAACCCACATTGCAGCCCACTTTCTCTCCCATCTTCATTAATGCAATGGCCTTCAAAGTCTTCAAAATGTGTAAGAGAGGCATGGAAATGTGTAAGGAAATGTTGGGGAGCAAGTGGGAGAAGTGTAGGTGGGACCCCCAACAAGTGGAGCAGAGTTACAGGAGGTTCGGGCATGGCTTCAGGAGCGTACCGGTACTTCGAAGCTACTGGAGTCGAGCGTACCGGTACGCCATACCGGTACTGTTCTGTACCGGTATGGTGAACCGGTACTGCTTTTCTCCTCCATACCATTTTTTGTAGAATCGTCATAACTTTTGATCCAACCATTAGATTGAGCTAAAATTTTGACACGATATAGAAGACATCCAGATATACAACTTTAATGTTTTAAACTATTTTAGATTCGAAGTGGATCATGGTCAAATGGAGGAAAACCGAGGCTCTACTTCCAAAAGATGTGGCAGCTGGTGCCTTTGTTCCCAAACACCAAAACCTCCTTGTTTTGTTCACTTTTAAGCCTCTAAATCTTCATGTATTGTGTCCATTCCTTCACCACACATCCATCATAGTTGCAAGGTCCTAAAATCCATCATTTAAGTTATAAATACATGCAACATCAAAAATTCAACATTATTCATAAAATCGGCTAACTCCAAGTACTTAGATGCAAAAGTTGAGTTAATAATGCATGTAATGAGGGCTTAAAATATGAAATATTTTGTGCTCATCAAGGATCCACTGGATAAGTCTTCGTTTGGCATCCTTCTTAGACAATAGATACTTCAAAGTAGAATGATCAGTATAAACAACTATCGGTGAACCAATGATGCAAGACCAGAATTTATCTAATGCAAATACTTCAGCTAGCAACTCTTTTTCAGTGGTGGTATAATTCATTTGAGCTTTATTAAGAGTTTTGCTAGCATAGTAAATTACATATGGTCTATTCTCCTCCCCTTGACCCAACACTGCGTCGACCGCGTAATCACTCCGTCCTTGGGTGGTCGCATAATTGGAGGTGTAACAAGCATACTTTTGAGTTTTAAAAAAGATGCCTCGCAACTATCCGACCTTTCAAATGGGACATCTTTAGACAACAAATTGGTTAAAGGTTGGGCCAATGCACTAAAATTTTTAATGAATCGATGGTAAAAACCCGCATGGCCCAAAAACGACCTAATATCCTTGACGACTTTCGGCGTAGGAAGGTTGGATATAGCTTCCACCTTTGATTTTTCAACTTCTACTCCTTTTGCCGAAATGATGTACCCAAGAACATTTCTTTGTGTCACCATGAAGTGACATTTTTCCCAATTCAAAACCAGACTCTTCTCTTCACTTCTCTCCAAAACTTTCTCTAAATTTTCCAAGCACTCGTTGAAAGAATCCCCAAAGACGGAGAAGTCATCCATGAATACCTCAACAATCTTCTCCACCATGTCAGTAAAGATCCCCATCATGCAACGTTTTAAAGTCTCGGGGGTATTACATAGCCCAAAAGGCATGCGACGATACACAAATGTACCATAGGGACAAGTGAAGGTAGTTTTCTCCTGGTCTTCCAGGGTGATTCGCACTTTTTTGTGTGTCTGAATTATATTAAAATATTACACCCAAGTATAGGTGGTCGAATTGTAGTTTTCTCGGTTTTTAAGTCCAAGTATCGATCCCACGAAGAGTTAAGTAATGCTAAAGAAAAATAAAAAAAAATACAGTTAAATGGTTTGTTTGGAGTAGTTTGATGTTTGATTGCTTGTGGTGTGAGCTTAGTCTAATTAACTGGTTTTAAAATAAAAGGCAGGCGGAAGTAAAGTGCAGATATAACAAAGTGCGTAAATAAAGCAGATTAATTGACAGAAATATAAAATATATCCTTCAGTTTAAGGATCCCATATGCTTTATATTGGTATTGTTACGGAATTGCTACCACACATCAATCAACTTCCATTTTACTGGAAAGTTAATCGGTAGGTCTGATGTACATATTCAGCACACAATAGCTTATTAGGCTATTGTGAAGGTAATATATATTATAACACAGCTGCTTATTAGGCTATGCTGGATTATAGACGTTCCAATTGACTAATTCAAGTAAAAACCACTGGTGGTATAGACGATCATCCAGCGACTTGTCAGGTCAGCCGGTGGTAGTTAATCATAGTACAACAACTTGTCAGGTTAGCTGTATTTAGATATGTCACCTGGAAAGTCAAGCCACTCAAATGGAATACTTGAATTATTCAATAGATCATCGTGGTATATATATATATTGACAGTAGAACTTCCTCAGCGTTCCAATGTAGGACTAGCCATACCAAAAGGATCACCGGGGTTATTCTAGCAGGCAATATTATTATATATAGTAATATCATGCGTCAGTGAAACTTCCTCAGCGTTCCCGTGGAAGCAAAGCCATACCGATAGGATCACCGGGGTTATTTCAG
>CM042192.1:30485367-30496594 GCA_023539305.1 Ilex asprella
AAGGAAAGATTAATCCAAGGTAGGAGGAACCCTACCTCTTGAAGCGCAAAATGAAGACTAGGCTTCAAGAACACCCCAAGAACACAAGACTTTAAACTTTGCCTTTTGATCTATGGTGAAAATCTTCATTCCTGGTACCCACGTGTAGCCCTAGTCACGTAGAGCAACTTTAGTTCTTGGTCTAAGAGATTCCGAGTGACGGAACTCCGGAAAATCAGAAGAGAAAGCTTAAGAACTTTGTGTTTTTCTCCTCTCTTCTCTCTCTCTTCTTGCCCAGCCAAACAAGGATCAAGTCGGCTAAAAATCTGATTTTCTAAGATATTTACCCTTATTTATAATTTTAAATACTTGGCCCACGTCGCGCCACGTGTCCTTCGCTTAATCGGATCGGATTTTGTCCTGAAACGATTAATTATATTACGGGTTAAGTTTAATTTTTTTTATTTAAACTTTTAATCAAAAATAATTAATTTATGAGTTTATCGCATTTAGGACCCTCGGTGAGGTCATCCGCCACCCAGTCGCCTCAAACTACGTGCAAAAATCTCACTTAACTCGAAATTCGAAGAAATTCAACATGGTGACTATATTTCACGATACGAGTCCAACAACGAAGTTCGTTTTGTCATACGAGGTCTAAAGAATACGTATTTTAGTTTTCTCATTATGGTGGCAAATAACCATTTTGCCCTTATACAAAAAAAGTTCAAATTTACCCCGGTTTTACATTCTTCCCCCTTAAATGAATTTCGTCCACAAAATTCACACACACATACACACGTAACCGCATGCATATGCTACAGTCATGTAATAGTAAATGACTATAAAAATGTACCTCTATCCTCAAACAAGAAAGGATAATTGGCACATACGGTGTCCTCGCGCTCCCATTTCGCCTCTTTCACTCCCCGGTGCTGCCACAACACCTTCACTAGCCTCAAGGTCTTGCCTCGCAAAACCTGATCCCGGCTATCCATGATACGCACTGGTCCCTCCTTGAAGGTCCCATCCGCATCAACAACAAGCTCGCCCCAATCCACCACATGAGTCGGATCTAGAGTATATTTTCGGAGCATTGAGACATGAAATACCGCATGAACACTCGATAAATTTAGAGGCAACGACAACCGATAAGCAACCGTACCAACCCTCTCAAGTATCTCAAAGGGCCCGATATACCCCGATGACAGTTTTCCTTGCTTGCCGAACCTGACCACTCCTCTCGTACGCATCACCTTCAAGAAGAAATGATCTCCCACCTCAAACTCTAGAGGTCGCCGTTGTCTATTGGCGTCGCTCTTCTGCCGGCTCTGAGCCATGAGAAGACGCTTCCGTATCAGGCCCACCTTCTCTGAGGTGTCTCTAACCAAGTCCAGACTCGTAGAAGGTCTCTCTCCAACCTCCGTCCAACAAACCGGAGATCGACATGGCCTCTCATATAGTGCCTCATAGGGTGCCATCTGTATGCTCGCCTGATAACTATTGTTATAGGCGAACTCTACCAAGGGTAAATGATCTTCTCAGCTACCCTTGAGAACTAGGACACATGCCTGTAGCATGTCCTCTAATGTCTAAATGGTCCTTTCAGACTGACTGGCCGTCTGGGGATGAAAAGCAATACTCATCATCCGTTGTGTCCCCATGGCTCGTTGGAAACTCTCCTAAAAATGAGTCGTAAACCTGGGATCCCGATCCGATACTATAGATACGGGTATCCCATGCAACCGGACAATCTCTCGTATATATAACCTACAGAATTCCCCTAGTGTGAAGGTCATCCGTACAACCAAAAAGTGTGTCAACTTCGTAAGTCGATTCACTCTCACCCACATCGCGTCATGTCCCTACGATGTCCGTGGCAAGTGAGTCACAAAATCCATCATGACATATTCCCACTTCCACTCAGCTACCTCCAATGGTTGAAGTAACCCTGATGGTCTCTGCTGTTCAGCATTCACTTGCTGACACGTGAGGCATCTACTAACAAAATCGCCAACCTGTCGCTTCATCCCATTCCAATAATACTGACGACGAAGATCATGATACATCTTCGTGCCCCCTGGATGAATCGCAAAACGGGAGCAATAAAACTCCCTAAGGATCTCCTCTCTCAGATCTGCCACCTGAGGAGCCACAACCCTTCCTCGATACCGAAGACTACCATTTGAGTGAATGACCCACCCCTCGTCACATGTACCTGCCTGTACACGGTCCCAGATGGACAATAGCTCCGTGTCCTGACTTTGGGACTCAACTACCCGACTTAGTAGGGAAGGCGTAGCCACCAAACTTCCCAAGGTACCCTGAGCCTGACCCACATAACATAGCCAGAACAGTCCCACAGTCTCGAGCATCTGCCACTCTCGGGAAGCCACACTAGCCAAGACTCCCTGTGACTTCCGACTGAGTGTGTTAGCCACCACATTTGTCTTACCGGGATGGTAATACAAGGTAAACTATAGTCCTCTAGAAACTCCATCCACATGCGTTGCCTCATTTTGAGGTCCTGTTGTGTAAATATGTACTTCAGACTTTTGTGGTCTAAAAACACCTTGAACTGTTCACCATATAGATAGTGGCGCCAAGCCATCAAGGCAAAGACAATAGCTGCCAACTCCATATCAAGTGTGGGGTAACTCTGTTCGTGGTTCTTTAACTTCCGATAACCATAAGCTACCACTCTCCTAGACTGTATCAAGACACATCCAAGTCCGTCCTTAGAGGCATCACAATACACTATGTACCTCTGTCCTCTTTTTGGGACTATCAAAATAATAGATGAAGTAAGCCTCCTCTTCAACTCCTGGAATGCCTTCTCACACAAGTTATTCCACTCAAACTTAATCTCCTTTCGGGTCAATCTCGTCATAGGCGCTGCTAATCAAGAGAATTCCTCGATGAACCTCCAATAGTACCCTGCCAATCCCAAGAAACTGCGTATCTCGAAGACTAATTTCGGACTCTCCCAATTCATGACTGCTTCAACCTTCTCCGGGTCCACGGAAACACCCGAAATCAACACCACGTGACCCAAGAATTTCACCTCAGTCAGCCAAAATTCACACTTGCTGAACTTAGCATACAACTAATGGTCTCTCAAGTCCTGGAGAACAAAACTTAAGTGACCCTCATGCACCTACTCAGACTTGGTGTAGATCAAGATGTCGTCAATAAAAACCACAATGAACTGATCAAGGTAGGGTTGGAACACCCTATGCATGAGATCTACGAATGTCGCAGGGGCGTTCGTCAATCTGAATGGCATCACTGTGAACTCGAAATGCCCGTATCGCGTCCAAAATGCCGTCTTAGGGATATCTGCCTCCCTAACTCTCAACTTATGATAACCGGTGCGGAGATCTATCTTGGAGTAGACCCGTACCTTTCTCAGCTGATCAAACAAGTCATCAATCCTCGACAAAGGGTACCTATTCTTGATAGTAACCCTATTCAATTGTCGGTAGTCTATGCATAGTCGAAGGGTTTTGTCCTTCTTCTTTGCAAATAACACTAGAGCGCCCTACTGTGAGGTTCTTGGTCTAATGAATCCCCTGTCCAATAATTCCTGTAATTGGACCTTGAGTTCTTGCAACTCAGCATGAGCCATTCTATGTGGAGTCATAGAAATGGGTGAAGTACTAGGATGCAACTCTATAGTGAAGTCTACATCCATATGTGGAGGTAATCCCGACAGTTCATTCGAAAAAACATCCTCATAATCACTCACAACCCGAGGTAGACCCAACTCCTATCTCACCTCGTCTTCCAAGGTAAGGCTGGCTAGCCAACCCATCAACTGTCCGTGCCATCTAGAGTCATACATGGCTTGGGAAAAAGCATCGTGCTTATCCCCCTGAAACATGAAACAAACCCCATCCGGTGTGTGAGCAATGACCCACTTTCGATCACAATTAATGACGACTCAGTGTGCCACCAACCAATCTATTCCTATGATTACATCAAACTTCGACATGTCCATGACTTGAAGGTCTACAATGAGTAGAATCCCTGAGATCTCTAGCTCACAACCCCGACATATCTAATTAACTTTCTCCCTAGCTCCTAGGGGAGAACTCACATGCAATGGCTCCTCTAAGGTCTCGACCTCTAAGCCCAAATCTTTTACACAAGATGCAGAAATGAATGAATGAATGCAATGCACCAGAGTCAAATAATACTCTTGCCCATAAACGGGAGAGTAGAAATGTATCCTGTATCACCGACTAATCTGCCGGCTCGGCTCAATTTGTGGCATAATGGCATAGGCACACCTCTGGGTCTCTGAAATCCCGGCCTATAAGCCTTGGCCTCGACCTCTACCCATGCCCTGGACGACCTGGCCTGCTTGCAAAGTTCCCGCTCTGAAAGTAGTAGGCGCTGGTGCAACACCCTAAGAGTGGTATTGGCTCATTTGATCCATGGTGGGGTAAGGAGGAACAAACTGTGTCTGCGGCTGTCCCACAGAAGACAGGGATTGGGATGTCCCATAGCTCTGGGATTCCTGCCGTTGAGGACACTCCTTCCTCATGTGACCCAACTAGTGACAAAAATAGCAAATCCTCTGACCAGTCTGGAAGGTGGTCCCAATGTTTCCCCCGCCTTAGAGAATCGACCCTGGCCTTGGCCTTGATAGCCATGACCTTGCCCCTGAGATCCTTGCAGAACAGAAGTCCTTTGCCTCGTTCACTCACCAAAAGACTAGGATTGACCCTATTTCTTTTTGCCCTTAACACCCGCTTCCTGGATGTTGCGCGCGTCCTCTACCTCTCTCTCGATAGTCATTGCAGTCTTGACCATCAAATCAAGGTCTTGTAGGATAAGTCCCACAATCTTGCCTCTAATGGACAACTTCAGTCCATCCTCAAACTTCTGTACTTTGGCCATGTCTGAGGCCACGTAATCATCAGCAAAATGGGCTAACTCAGTGAATTTGGCCACGTATTCTAGCACACTCATAGTCCCTGCTTCAATTCTAGGAACTCCTTGGCCTTAGCATGTCAAGCGGTTATCGGGAAATACTTTCCCATAAAGAGCTCCCAGAATTCTTCCTAAGTCATGGCCTCCAAATTTCTAGAGTCCTTCACCCAATCCCACCGTAGCTGGGACTCTCCCTCTAGCTGAAAAGTCGCCAGAATTATCTTGGTGGCATCGGAAGTGATCTCCATAGCCCTCAAGATCTTCACCACTTGCTGAATCCAACGGTCGGCTACCATTGGATCCGCCCCTCCCAGAAAGACCGAAGGATTATAGGGTTTGAACCTCTGGAGGTTACTCGAGCCTCCGTGTCCCATATTTGCACCAGTCTGTGCAATGGTAGCGGCTGTAGCACTAGCATCTGCAATAGTAGCCGCCGCCTCACCAATAGCCTCTGCAAAGGCTTGATGATCAAAGGTCGAAGGTGGTTGGTTGTTCCACCTACCGCTTTGGCGTCCTCTAGTTGCCATCTATACACACATAAGATAGCAATAGGCCAATAATTTAATATCACAAAGTTAGGGATCAAAATTGAAACGTTGAGAATTTTCTCATTATTCTCCTAGTAGAACATGTGTTACATACTAGTAGGCGCTTAACCCTTGAACCATCCATTTCATCCCTTTTTTTTTTCAAACCAAAGCTTATGTTTTCTAACCCTAGTGTTCCTCTTTTCCATATATCTTCTATCATGTATATAATTCACATAACAAGAAACACATAACATGTAGCAAGTAGAGCACATCACATGAAATGCGTATGCAATGCAATGGTCTAGACCTATGCCCATTAAGCCCTAGGTTTATCGTAGACCTAAGCTCTGATACCAAGCTGTGACGCCCCAAAATTCGAGGGTTCGTTGATTACCCATCAACCCGCGGAATACCCATAGATACCGAGTAACTCGATATCACACCGTTATGCCCCATTTTACCGGGATCCATAACTTAACAAAATTTGGGCAGAGTCTTCTTTGTACAGGGAGTTCTACCCAAAACCCAACCTGTGCAATATAACTTAACATGACCCATTTGAGGCCCAATATAAACAATGACCGCACCGGGTCCATTTATAAATAAACATTGGCCACACCGGGTCCAATTTCGCATTTTTATATCAAAACATGCAACATTACTTTAACATTAGTCCATATACATTGTATTACAATTAATTTGCATAATCTACATGCCAAAGACCAAGTTTTCATAAACCTTTTACAAAAACTCAAAATAAAGCCACAAGTCGGCCCCCTTCATGCCTGATGCTCTCCAAGTGAGCCATCCGCAGGTGCAAACCCCAAACCTGAAATGTTTCCCGTATAGGGTGAGTCAACGCCCAGTAGAGTAAATCCTACAAAGGCTACTCCCCCCTAGATGCTCATGCTCATGCAACATTCATTTACAACATATAAATAATCATTCCTCATAAGGATATGCATTCTAAGTTGGAATGCAACAATACCATGTCATGAAATGAGATGACACTCACTAATGCACCTTAATCCAAGTCCTCACCGACTCCCACTACACGATGCAATGCCAAAGTGTTTCATTCCATCATTTATGTACATATCAAATAACATTTTCAAAACTAGGGTCTTTCTTGGGGATGGATATTCACGGACTTACACCAAGGGTCATCCAAACCCACACACTTTATGGACTCATACACCAATGGAGTGCATTTCCTAAATCATTGGTCTTGCACCTGAGAGGTCGTCATGCCTCTTCTTGCTAATCCCAACCCAATTTATCATGCAACCAAACGGCTTAGCTAGGTCTTCGACCCAAATTTTTCCCAAGCCATCCCGTCAATCACCAAGTGTGATGTTGTCATCAACCATGCACACACCCATGTGAGGAGATGCTTCTGTGCATATACAATGATATGTCCCATTGCACACAACACAATGCTCAATATGTTAAGAATAACACATAAACAATTTCATCACATCCACGGTAAATTTATATTCTACGCATATAAATACCATATTCATCTCAATGTTAATATATCAACACATGCATATATCAACAAGCACATTTAATCATAAATCATATCTTAAGCATATGATTCACGAGTTAAACTTAAGCATGTTATTTTAATTCAATCAAAACTATAATTTCCAAACACTCAAGGCATTTCACCAAACACCTTCAAGACATAATTTGTATACCACATAACATGCTTTCAATTTTCATTAAGGTACATAATAAATCACATATAACTTCCACATATCAAAATCAAGCTAGCAAATTCGCTTAAGCTATTTATATGCTCACTTTTCCATTTCCATTATATAAACATACATATATATCAATACATAAGTTACCTATGTCAATCATATGTAACTTCCACATACCCAAAACCAAGCTAGCAATTAGCTTAAGCCTTTTTATGCTCACTTTTCCATTTCTATTACATAGACGTACAAATATATCAATTTAAAAGCTACATATGTCAATCACATATAACTTTTACATACATATAAAAGTCTATTCATGTGCATAAATATTTCAAACCCTTAAACTATCAACATTTATGGAAAGATTAATCCAAGGTAGGAGGAACCCTACCTCTTGAAGCTTGAAATGAAGACTAGGATTCAAGAACACCACATGAACACAAGACTTTAAAATTTTTCTTTTGATCTTTAGTGAAAATCTTCGTTATTGGTACCCACGCGTAGCCCTAGTCATGTAGAGCAACTTTAGTTCTAGGTCTAAGAGATTTCAAGTGACGCAACTCCAGAAAATTGCAAGAGAAAGCTTAAGAACTTTGTGTTTTTCTCCTCTCTTCTCTCTCTCTCCTCTTGGCCAGCCAAACAAGGATCAAGTGGGCTAAAAATCTGATTTTCTAAGATATTTACCCCTATTTATAATTTTAAATACTTGGCCCACGTCGGGTCACATATCCTTCGCTTAATCGAATCTGATTTCGTCCCGAAACGACTAATTACATTACGGGTTAAGTTTAATTTTATTTTATTTAAAATTTTAATCAAAAATAATTAATGTATGAGTTTATCGCTTTTAGGACCCTCGGTGAGGTCCTCCGTCACCCAATTGCCTCGAACTACGTGCAAAAATTTGACTTAAACTCTAAATTCGATGAAATTCGACATGGTGACTATATTTCGCGATACAAGTTCAATGGCGAAGTCTATTTTGTCATACGATGTCTAGAGAACACGTATTTTAGTTTTCTCATTATGGTGGCAAATTACCATTTTTCCCTTATTCACAAAAAGTTCAGATTTACCCGGGTTTTACACAAGTGATTCCTCATGAATGGCTTGTCCTTCTAGTTCACTTGGATTGATCAATTTTAATGGATACCACCAACTAACCTAAGAAGTTGATTTTTTATGGTTAAATGCATCAGGCTTACCGGTTAACTTGCCAATAACATGGAAGTTAATTGTGGTAAGGTAGTATTTCCAATACTTAACCAATATAAAACATATGAGATCCTTACCCTAAAGGGTATCTTTTATATTATTGTCATTAACAAGCTTATCTCCGCACTTTATTTAATTAGACTAGTTATCAATCTAAGCTCACATCAAAAGCTATCAATGTTATGCTGCTTTAAACCATAACTTTACTGTTTGTTTTATTTATTTTAAATGGTAATTGCTAAAACTCTTTGTGGGATCGATACCTCGACTTAAACCAAGAAAACTTCAATTTTACCACTTATACTTGAGTGTATAATTAATATAATTCAGATCACTAAAAAATGTGAATCATCCCTCATTGACCTCGTCAGAGGATCAATTTGGATGTTATTCCTTTCATTCTTAGGAGGGAAATGCATTTTAGTGTTTGGAATTCTAGGTTCTTGAACACTAACTCCCCTTGAGACATTAACATCGGCACCCAACTTCTCAAAGTTGTCATTGGCATCCTCAAGTAAGTCTTGGACAATATTCATGTTGAGATCAAAGGGTCATCTAACCAATCTATTAAGGTCATCCCGTCCCCAAATACAAAAAATATATCTACAAATTAAAATCAAGTATACAAAAATATATACAAGAGCAATGTACCTCAGCCCGTGATAAAAATTCATGGGTCATACCTCCATTGTCCGAAAATCATCTTCTAAATTCAACGCTTTGCATTTCGGTTTGGTCAAAAACCTTGTTGTTTCCTAACCTCTAAAAACCATCCCTTAAAATGTGTAGTGTATAAATGAAGGGGAGTGTCACTCTCCCTTAGGATAGTTTTAAAAGAAAGGGCAAGAAAATGGGGGAAATCAAATGATGTAAAATGAAAAATGTGTGTGTGGAATGAAATGCGTATGTGAACAAAAGTGCTTCCCAAGCACAATGAGTCTTTCGAATGTCATCCTCAGAAAAAGAAAGTTCAAGTGTGTGAAGGTGTTTTTGGTGAACAAAAGAGAAAAGTGTAAAATCTTGCATTTGAGTTTTTGGAATTAAAGTTTGCAAAAAGAGATACAATAAAAACAAGTGATGGCTAATCTAAAGAGATCATTCCAAAGGGAATCCCAACTCAACTTGAAACCTTCCTCAAATGATGCATAGATGAACGATTGATTCGTGGGAAGCTAGGGATGAATTGGTAAGGATCCAAGCATAAACCATGACAAGGCCTACGGAATATCAAAGACTCACCACCACATCCACTCTCAACCCAGTCAAACCAAACCACCGTACACCGAGTGGAGGAAAGAAGAAGAATTGAAATGGAGTCCCAAGAGAAGGTCTCCCTTGAATTAGCCAACTAGAAATCTTGCTACTCATGAAAGCAATAAAGGAATGCATAATGTAAAGAGACGTATAGATGAAATAAAGCATGAAACTTAACTTAGTGCAAGAAATCTTAAACTAAGAAGAAAAATATTAAATACCCATTTTAAGCAAGGAAATGAAGCAAACTTAACATAACAATGGTGAAATGTAAAATGTAGAACTAAACTTAAAATGAACTTGAAATAGATGAGATTAAAGTGTAAGGATTAAGGATTACAAGAAATTTAAAGCTTACAAAAATTGAAATGGAAGGGAAAATGCAAGAACTTAAGCACTATTCATCATCTTCTTCACTAAACAACTCCTAGCTTAGGTAGCCACCCCTATAGTGCTGAAGAATGCTGAGTATATGAATTGTGAGAGCCCTCAATTTTGTGCATGGGGGTTTCTCTAGCTATGTGATGTGCCCTCCATTAATAGGTGGCTAAATGGATGGGTATAGCAGGCTAGTACAAACTTAGCCTACACACCCAGACTTCACCCATTTCTCTCTCTCCACATTGAATGCTAAGCCTCGAAAGTCTTCATCAAGGGTGTAGGAGGCATAAAGATGTGCAGAAAATATTGAGGGGCAAGTGAGAGAAGTGTATGTGGGACCCCCAAGTAAGTGGAGCATCAAAAACAGTCATTCAAGGCACCTAAGGCATGGCGTACCGATATGCATACTAGTACGGTTTAGCTACTGGAGTTCGGTGACCAATACACTTTGTCTGCTCCAGGCCAGTTTTTGTAGAATAGTCATAACTTTTGATCCAACCATCCGATTGAGCTAAAATTTTGACACAGTACATAAAACATCCAGATCTACAACTTTCGTATTCAAAGTGGAGCATGGTAAAAATGGAGGAAAACCAAGGCTCTTCTATCGGATGGTGTGGGTGTTGGTGCCTTTGTTACCTAACACCAATACCTCCTTGATTTATGCACTTTTAAGCCCCCAAATCTTCATGTAATGTGTCCATGCCTTCACCACATATCCATACATAGTTGCAACGTTATAAAATCCATTATTTAAGCTATAATTATCTACAACATTGAAAATTCAACATTATTCATAATTTTGGCTAACTCTAAGTACTTTGATGCAAAAGTTGAGTTAAAAGGAATGTAATGAGGCCATTAAATATGCAATATTTTGTACTCATCACACCCTACAACTTAAGCTTTGCTAGTCCCTAGCAAACAAAATGTAAAAATTAAGAAAACTAAAATAAACCTATACTAATTATGCTATTGCATTTAGCATATACAACAAGCCTTTAAACCCCTAGGTGATCCCTAGTGGATGAGTTTTGTCTCGTGAAGGTTTTCAGTGAAGGTACCTACAAACTTTTTTTCCTAGTATCCAATATTTAAATCTGTAACACCCCAAAATACCCCCTGGACGGTATTACATTCAATAACCATTCATACCATGAGAGCACTAAGATACACCATCAATAAGAAAACTTCATAACATTAATTCATAACATTTACATC
>CM042192.1:30496694-30521882 GCA_023539305.1 Ilex asprella
CAAGATCGCGACATTTAAGTTTCAGAATTCTTTCGGCTCTACCGGTATAATACTCTACCGGTAGGCTGTACCGGTAGATATAACTCTCTGGACCAAAGTGTACCGGTAGACTGTACTGGTACAATACTCTACCGGTAGGGTTTTGCCCAGTTTGCCTTTCCTCCATTTTTCATTTTCAATCCATCCTAAACCCTTCCAAAACTAATCCAAACTTTCACAACATACCTTGGTACCCCAAACGTAGTTGCTAGAGGTTCTTTTATAATTTATGTCATCCATTCACTAGCTAAACTAGCCTTAACTATGATTCTCACTAACATTCGAAATTCCTTCTTTTCCAACCTATCAAATTAAAACACACATCACTACACATATCCACACTTTTACCACAAGTAGTTTCTATATGGTTATATACATATATTAAAGAGAATGCGGGGTGTTACAAAATCATATTCCCTCATCCTAACTAGCACTAGGATGTCAAATAGCTTGCTCCGAACACCCAAACCAATCACACATGAGACACATCATAGCCTTAAATGCTATTCTAGAGTATCAACATACACATTCATTTTCAAAAACATGTGTGTGAAATGAATATGTAATTTAAACATTTACACAATGGAGTTCACATTCACTTTGGCTATCTAAATTAAGCTTTGATACAAAACTCACAAAGGGTTTCTCTCAACAAATAATCACACATTGGTTATCTTGGCATGCTCTCCATGTGTATATGTGAGATGGAATCTTGTGCACAAAAACAAAGTATACTCACATATAATCCAAAAATGAAGTATGCATAGAAATGAAACAGCATTGGCATAATCTCATGAAAAGAAAGCTAGGGCATTAGATAGCAAAACCAACTTCTCTTGTTCTTTTAAAACGTATGCTTTTCCTATGCTTCTCTAGATCATTTAGGACTTTCATGGGTTGTAATGAGGCCTTGGGGTGATATTGAGGTAAGGAAAATAAAGGATTTAGGATAACAAAGAAGGTTGTTACGAGTGACTTTTATCTCAAAAACATCTCCCTTTTTATGGGATTCTCATTCCAAACTCATCACCACACCCTTTATTTCTTTTCTTTCTTTTCCTTAACATTTTCCTTTTTTGTTTTGCCATTATTTTCATCTTTTCACTCCCTTTTTCTCATTTTTTTTGGATTTTCATTCTATTTTCATTCAACTCTTTGAATTTAACATCATTCATCCCTTTTGTTTGAGCTTCCACAACATACCTCCTCTTTTATTATCATTCATACTCAGCACAAGGAACAACCAAGGTAAGGTAGTTTTTTGTAATTTTGCATTGGCTTGGTCAAATGTGTGGCATGGAAACGAATTTACAATTTAAGGTTCAATCTTGGCACTAGGGATAAAATTTCACAAGAAAAAGGCTAAGGCTCAAAGCAAAACAAAGATAGCCTAAGCTTATTTCTAAATAATTATGGCGGAGCATTATGCATTTCAAGACAAAGTCAATCAACTATCCAAATGCACCTAACCAGAACAAGCATAATGAGATTATTGAACAAATTTGAAATTTGAAAAATTGTTCCTTGAGTAAATGTAAGTTCCCTCCAAACAAGGATTAGCATTAAGGCTCACATGAGTTCTCACTCATCTCCACTATTCTTGTCAAGCACAGAAATGTGAACTCAATCCGTAAATTACAAAAATTATAAGTTCATGGTGCACTATGGTTGAGTTCAAAAGAAAACAAGTATGTGATACTCTTAGCAATAGGATACACTTCAATAATGTGATCATGTATTCAAAGTTCAAAATGAAGATCAATCAATCAGAACTCCCACAACAATTAGGATAGGAGAATAAAGTTCAATATTAGATATTTTTCACAAAAAAAATCCAAAAAATTTAAAATTTTCACATTTCCAACTTATTCTATACAAAAAATGGTGAAAAATGTAAATGGTGCACCTCACCCCCCCAACTTGAACTATGCATTGTCTTCAATGCACAAGAAATCAAGCAATGAGAAAAATGAAAGTAACATGAAAAATGAGATACCCCTATTTTTATTTCTTTTTAACATGAAAAATGAAATAAAACAGCAAAAGTTTGTTTATACCCCCAACTTAGACTAGAACATGGTACCCAATAGGATTTGCTATAATGACGCTCAAAGTGAAATGAGTCCAACTTATGAAGTGGTAAACAACCTTCATGCTATAATCTACACTACAACATTATGAAAATAAAAAAAATATAACAATCAAAGAAATCTAACTACTATGTACATGAAAACAAAACAAAAAGGGCTCTTGTCAATCCGGCTTCAATTCTGATTTGAGCTTGTGCGCATTGATTTTTTTGAATTAATTTTTTTTGGTGTATAAATGTCCTTTCTATGCAATCTATCTCACAACACAAAGGGTAATAATTCAAAAATCTCAACCAAACAGGGGTGTATTCAAGTATATACAATCCCAACAATGGAGTAAATAATTTTTCTTTAAAAGTTTCTACACTTAACTCCATTTCAAAGCACTCTCCAAATTAAAAAATGTGAATCTCAACACCAATCAAAGAAGGAAAAATGACCTTGGGCTCATTAGCTTCATGTGAGATAATAACTTCATCAATTTTTTCACAATCTAGAGTGGTGGGAGATTCAACATCAATATGCATTTCATTGGGATGATCAGCCTTAATACATTGACTATGCTCAAGATGTTGTTCTTCATGCATAACAATTATAGCATTAGTCAATGTACCAAGTTGTTGGGTTATTTGGGCATTGAATCCCATTTGGTATTGCATAAAATCGGACAATTTTTTTTTCAATTCTTCTTCGGTTGAGTCCTCATTTGTTGGATAGTGGCAAAATTCATTTGGTGGTGTGAGATTAATGAAAAAATATAAGGTTCATTCTTCCAACCATAACTCGGATAATACGATGTAACATAATGGTTAGGGTAAAAATTTTCAGAGGCCAAAATTGAATTTGAACCTCCATACTCATCGCAAATCTCACACACATTTTCGTAACAAGAGGCATTTGATACATTATCATAAAAATTAAAAGACATAACACAAAACACAAATAAACAAAAGTGTATGCAAGGAGCAACGTACCTCAGCCAGTGATGAAAATCATGAGACTTACCTCCGTCGTCCGAAGATCACCTTCAAAACTCGACGCTTAACCTTCCTCGATAACAGCGCCAAAAATGCATGGTAAAAAACCTTGTGGTTTCCTAACCTCTAAAAACCATCCCTTAAAATGTGTGGTGTATGGATGAAGGAGAGTGTCACTCTCCCTTGTGATAGTGTCAAAAAAAGGGCAAGAAAATGGGAGAAATGAAATGACGTAAAGTGAAAAATGTGTGTGTGGAATGAAATGCGTATGTGAACAAAAGTGCTTCCCAAGTGCAAGGAGTCTTTTGAATGTCATGTTTTACTTGCAAGAGTATTCCAAGGTTGTCTCCTCAAGGAAGGAAATTTCAAGTGTGTGAAGGTGATTTTTGTGAACAAAAGAGAAAAGTGTAAAATCTTGTATTTGAGTTTTTGGAATTGGAGTTTGTAAATGGAGATACAATAAAAATCAGTGTTGGCTAATCTAAAGTGATCATTCCAAAGGGAATGCCAACTCAACTCGAAACCTTCCTCAAATGATGTATAAATGAACGATTGATTCGTGGCAAGCTACGGATGAAATGGTAAGGATCCAAGCATAAACCTTGACCAGGCCTACGGAATATTAAAGACTCAACACCACATCCACTCTCAACCCAGTCAAACCAAACCACCGTACACCGAGTAAAAGAAAGAGAAAGAGTTGAAATGGAATCCCAAGAGGAGGTATCACTTGAATTAGCCAATTAGAAACTTAACTTAGTGCAAGAAATCTTAAACTATGAAGAAATATATTCAATACCCATTTTAAGCTAGGAAATGAAGCAAACTTAACATAACAATAGCGAAATGTAAAATGTAGAACTAAACTTGAAATGAACTTGAAATATATGAGATTAAAGTGTAAGGATTAAGGATTACAAGAAATTTAAAGCTTACAAAAATTGAAATGGAAGGGAAAATGCAAGAACTTAAGCACTATTCATCATCTTCTTCACTAAACAACTCCTAGTTTATGTAGTCACCCCTGTAGTGCTGAAGAATGCTGAGTATATGAAGTGTGAGAGCCCTCAATTTTGTGCATGGGGGTTTCTCTAGCTAATGTGATGTGCCCTCCATCAATAGGGGGCTAAATAGATGGGTATAGCAAGCTAGCACAAGCTTAGCCTGCACACCCATGCTTCACCCATTTCTCTCTCTACACATCGAATGCCAAGCCTCCAAAGTCTTCATCAAGGGTGTAGGAGGCCTGAAGATGTGCAGAAAATGTTGGGGGCAAATGGAAGAAATTTATGTGGGACCCACAAGTAAGTGGAGCGTGAAAAATAGTTATTATGGGCACTTAAGACATGGTGTACCGGTATGCGTACCGGTACAGTTTAGCTACTGGAGTTCGGCATACCGGTACACTTTGCTACTCTAGACCTTTTTTGTAGAATTGTTATAAATTTTGATCCAACAGTCCAATTGAGCTGAAATTTTGATGTAGTACAAAAGACATCAAGATCTACAACTTTCATGGTTTGTACTTTTTCAGATTCGAAGTGAAGCATGTTCAAAATGGAGGAAAGTCGAGGCTCTTCTACTAGGTGGGTGCTGGTGTCTTTGTTACCCAACACCAATACCTCCTTGATTTCTTACTTTTAAGACTCCAAATCTTAATGTAACGTGTTAATGCCTTTATCACACATCCATACATAATTGAAAGGTTATCAAATTCATTATTTAAGCTATAATTACCCGCAACATCGAAAATTCAACATTATTAATAATTTCTACTAACTCTAAGTACTTAGATGCAAAAGTTGAGTTAAAAGGAATGTAACGCGGGTATTAATGTGCAATATTTTGTGCTCATCACTTCCCCAATAACGACGCCAAAAATGCTTGATGTTTTTCGTTGTATTTCCTAACCTCTGCACATGAACCATCAAAGTGTATAAGGCTTATGTGTGTCTCACTCATGCTCAATGCAAGAAATGGGAAATGGGTGTGTGGAATGGAATATGTGTGTGTGTGTGTGTGTGTGAACAAAAGTGCTCCCACGCGCTAGGAGACTTTCAAGTGTCCTGTTTTACTTGGAAATCGTATTCAAAGGTTGTCTCCTTAGGGAAGGAGGTAAAACGTTTTGAAGCTGATTTTGGTTAATAAAGGAAAAGTGTAAAAATCTTTGATGTTTGAGTTTGGTGATTTGTGTTTGCGATAGAAAATGAAATGGAACAAGTGTTGGCTAATCTGAAGAGATCATTCCAATGGGAATGCCAAGTCAACTCAAAACCTTCCTCACATTGTGTCTAGATGTTCGATTGATTCGTAGGAAGCGAGGGACTAAAATGGATGTAAGGATACAAGCATACACCATGATAAGTCTACGGTGTATCAAGAACTCACAACTACGTCCACACTCAACCTAGTCAAACCGAATCAACATACACTACGAGGAGGAAATAAAATGAGTTGAAGTAGCATACCCCAGAGGAATTCTCCCTTGATTACCCAACTAAAAGCTTAGCTACTCATATTTAAAGCAATAACTCAAATGCAATGAAGAGACATTGTAAATAAATGAAGATTAGGACTTGTATTAATGCAAGAAAACTTGAACTATGAAGAAAAATATTCAATACCCATTTTAAAAGCTTGGAATGAAGAAACCTTAATACAACAATGGTGAAATCCAAAATGTAGAACTAAACTTGAATGTACTTGTAATAAATGAAATTAAAGACATTAAATGAAGCTTACACAAGTCTTATAGGGAACTACAAGTGAAATGGATGGGCAAAAATGGAAAAACATAAATTTCTCTCTCTAATCTATGTCTTCTTCCATGGACATTCTATCTCTATAATGCAATACAATTGAATAATGTCCAAGAGCTCTCCATTTTGTCTATGGAGCGGCATATAGGTGTAAAACAGGCTTCCCATCCATAAAGGGCTGATTGAATGGCATTGGGCAGGCTAGGACAAGCCTAGCTTGCATCTCCCTGTCTTGCCTCTTCTCTCTCCTCCTCATTAATGCCATTGCCTCCAAAATCCCAGCAAGGGTGTTGGGAGGCATGTAGATGTGTTAGGTATGTCAGGGGACAAGTGGGAGAAGTGTAGGTGGGATCCCCAAATGACAGAGCTTGAGTTATAGGTTGTTTGGCTAATCTGGGCAAAACCTTCTGGAAGGTTTGTGCAAGAACAGTTAAATCAGAAAACCAGTAGGGAAAACCCTCTAAAAGGTTCCAATAGACAAAATCTTCCAGAAGGTTTTAGTAGTGAATAGGTAAACCAAGGCAAAACCTTCTGAAGGTTTTTTAGCCAAACCTTCCACAAGTTTTTCATCCAAACTGCATTTTTTTGGTTTCTTCACCCCCCAATCCTTCCTTTCAGCTATCCCCACATCTTTATTGACTTCAAACACTTCGACGGGGGCATAACTCAAACCATTTACATCTTTTTACTTGTATTTACACAAAACACCATTAAAGAGAAAATTAAACGCATTTCTCTCCCTAGTTACAACAAAAGCAAGTATCAAAGGGCATAATAACATACAATATATGCAATATTTTGTGCTAATCACGTATCTCGAAGACTAACTTCAGCCTCTTCCAATCAATTACCGCCTCAATCTCTTCCGGGTCAACTGATACACTTGTTGCTTCTCCTCAAACTTGGGGTACACAAGAATGTCATCTATGAACACTACGACAAACTGATCAAGGTAGGGTTTTCATGACATACATGTTTGTCGTTGGGGCTTTCGTTAACCCAAATGGATTAACCCTAAACTAAAAGTGGTCATATCGAGTCTTAAATTCCATCTTAGGAATGTTGACTTCCTGTAACCTTTATTGATGGTACTCGTAAGGAATTCTATCTTAAAGTAGACAAAAGCCCCTCTTAATTGGTTGAAATGGTCATCCATTTGGGAAAATAGGTACTTTTTCTTGATGGTAACCCGATTTAAATGCCAATAGTGTATATAAATTCTAAGTGCCCCATCATTCTTCTTTGAAAATAGTACCGGAACACCCCAAGGTGAGGTACTTGGTCTAATAAAATCTTTGTCCAAACACTCTTGCAGTTGGACTTTGAGTTCTTGTAATTCTATTTGTGCCATCCTATGTGGTGCCATAATGATAGACGATACACCGGGTTGTAACTTAATGGAGAATTCAACATCCCGATGAGGAGGCAATCTTGGTAACCATTTGGGAAGGCATTCAGATACTCGTAAACTACTCAAAGTAGACCTAACTCTTGGCTCACCTCGTTCTTGCAAGTAAACCCATCAATTGCCCGTGCCAACAAGAGTCATATACGACTTGGGATAAATCATTGTTGTTTTCACCTTGAAACTTAAAACAAATCCCCTCTGATGTGTAGGCGGTGACTCGCATCCAATAGTGGATGGAGGTAGTTAATTCTGTTGTAGTGACAGAAACTCTGAATTTTCTCTAGAAAACTTCTTGTCCAAGCTTTTGATTTCTTTCATTTTCCATGAATTTCCTATTGAATCTTTGCATCTTTCACTGATTCAGGTAGATTAAATCATGAGTTTTGATCAAATTCATTTGCAAATCCCCCCAAAATCTCTTAACATTATAAAAAAATTAGCCTCTTTGTTTCAGAACACTTCATGCTCAGCTAGCCACTTGAATGTGTCAAGTTTTTCTACAATGAACATTACACATTCTGTTGATCTTCTTGGTGATGATAAAACCAAATCTATGCCTCCTACTCTCATTTTGAATCCCCAAACTTCATTGAATCTTCAAATTCCTTCAATTGGTCAACATCCTTCAATTGATTAAACTAGTTTGATTTCTCAGATCCCTTCGACTATGCAAAGTATTCAACTTCCAATTGCTTCTTCGAGTGTTTAGGACACTAATGGTGATCAGAATCTTCCATTTGCTTCCTTATCATGTTCCTTTGTCTATGCAAATATTTTGAGGCTAGCTAAGAGCGTAGTTTACAATAATGAGGAACCAGGTATGTACCAGTCCCCAGATGAAACCCATGAGCTTCCTAAAGGTTTTGACAAAACTGTAATTGGAAAGTGCGCTTACGGTAAACCATCATTAGGAGTTGTCAAGGAATTCATTACTTCAAGATGGTTACCGAAGGGAGAATTCTCTATGGGAGTTCTGGACCCTAGGCATGTGTTAATTGGATTCAGCCTCTACGAAGATTATGTGAAAACAAGGCTTAAGGATACTACTTATGTAAAACTCGGGTAAATTTAAATTTTTTCTAAAAAAGGAAAAAAATGGTCATTTTGCCACTATAATGAGGAATTAAAATACGTATTATCTAGAGCTTGTATGATGCAACAGATTTCACCGTTGGATTCATATCGCGAAATCTAGTCACCCAAACTAATTTAGTCGAATTTTGAGATAATCAGATTTTTTACGTTTTACAAGACGATTGTGTGTCGAATGACCTTACTAAGGTCTCCAAAAATAGAAATTATAAATTTTCTTATAATTAAATAAAATTTTAAATAAAATTAATTTGAACTTAAACCAGGATGAAATAAATCGTTTCAGGATGAAAACGGACCCGAACAAGTAGGGATACTTGGTGCGACGAGAGTCAAGCCTTGGAAATTATAAATAGTGAATTAAATTAGATATTTTTGCACAAATATCTGCTAAAATCATCTGGTCCTCAACGTTGGAGAGAAAGAGGGAGAAAAGAGAGAAATCCAAAATTTCATCCTTTGATTCAAGGAGTTCTGACGGTCGGATTCCGTCGAGCCAACAGTTAAAGTCGATCACCTCGATGAGGGCTACGAAACCATACCAAGAATGAAGGATTTCACCGAAGTTCCAAGAGGAGACTTTGGGAGAAATCAAGATTTTTGGGCTTTGTTGGTGTTATTGAAGTTCTAGCCTTCGATTTATGCTTCAAGAGGTATGGTTCCCTCCTACTCCGGTTCATTTCTAACCTATGATGTTCATATGGGGTGGTTAGGATTATACAATGACCATGACTTGCCTATTGTTATAGAAATGAGGAAATAGGTATTGAAATGGTTTGATTAAATTTCTAGCTTGATTTTGTTATATGGAAGTTACTTGTGAAATTTCTTGTTACATGGTGAAATTGTGGGCATGATATGTGTTTAACATGATTGTTGCCTTGAAGGTGTTTGATAAAATGCCTTGAGTGATTGAAAGTGGTTGTTTTGATGCAATTGAAGTAACATGCTTAGGCATTGTTGTTGACATGTGGACATATGCTTTATGATATGCTAGCATGGTGATAGTTCATGAAAATTATATGCATATGATATAAATTTCCATGGTATATGTTGATATGTGGAAATTGCTCATTTGACATGCATTGCACCTTGGGTATAGCATTGGCATCACATTCATGTGCATGAGTAATGAGTGTGAGTGTGAGAGTGCATGGTTAATCAAACACCATACTTGGTGGTTGATATATGGGCTCGGTACTTCTGGAACAATGTTCAATAGAGTCACACGATTGCATGCATAAAAAAACTTGTGTCAAGTATAGCAAGAAGGACTGGAAGATCCCTTGGGTGCAAGACCCAGTTATTGATTTATTCACTTCTATCGGTGCAAGTCCAAAAAGTGAATTAGGCATACGGAGCTGGCGGTGCAATTCCAAAATTCGTTGCCCAACAAAGACAAAATATTTTGTTAAAGATTTTATTTTATAAACATACTCTTGGGTGTGTAACATTCAACAATGCTTGATTTAATAAACAAGTGATTTTATTTCAAACAAGCATTGAATGTGCTTCATCAATGATGAAGGTTTTACATACGTGCATTGCCCATTCATCTCTTTAATAGAGAGAGTTTATGGGATATATTGAGCCTCATAGGTAGAATTTTGGTGATTGATGATGCTATATTGAAGCTTTCTAGGTCTGGAGTTGCTAGGGCCTACATGGAAATGAATCTTTTGGTAAACAATCCCAAGAGGTTTTGGTTGGATATGGAAGGTGTGAGTAGTCATTTGGCAGAGGATTATGTATGAGAAGGAGTTTAAATACTGTGTCGTGTGTCCTAAACAAGGACATGATGGCTTTGTGTGTCAAAAAAAGAGAAAGGAGGAGTTGAGTGTTACTTCAAAGAAGGTTTCTGCTCCTACGAATGTATATGTTCATGATGAAGAGTGGAGAAATAGGAAAGGAAAATCAATTGTTGTTGAGGTGCAGAGAATGAAGACAATAAGGGAGTATAGAAAAAAAAAACTATGGTACAAGGTCCAAAGGTGGAAATAGCTTTAATGTTTTGAATGGGGTAAATGAAGTTGTAGATTAGGATAATGCTATTGATAAAAATCAGTCTAACCATGGGGATGTAGGTGTAGGTAGTTGGAAGAAAATGGGTGGTATGATGAGATAGATTTTTGGGATGGTTTTTGATAATATAGCTTTGACTCTGGATGTGGATCAGGGGTCTTACCAATACTCAGAAAGATCTGGTGTTGTAGAGTGATGCTGGGGATTTGTCAAGAAGTTTAGAGGTAAATTGTTGTTCCAGATGCTTCTAGATCTAATATGGGGGGATGCTATGGAGATTTGTTTAGAGGCTCAGGGCAATTGAGAGCTCAAAATGCTACTAGAACGAGTTTGGAGGTATTTTATTTCTCTTCTCCTATTGTTTTACTTAATAATACTGTTAGGAATGATAGAGTGGATGGTGTTTTTTTAGAGAAGGATAGTGGTGTTGAAATGGATAGAATTGTGGGAAATGAGGTGCCTAAAGAGAATTTGGGAGAATGTAAGATTCTCTATGTACCATCCCTAAATTCTTCCTTTTTAGTGGATCATAGTTATTATGTAAGAAGAGGATATGATGGGGCCTTGGATGATCAAATTGGGATGAGAGGGTAAAGGTGAGGGTTCTCTTTACTCATTGATTGGTTGGTAACGGTTGTTGTTCCTTACCTCTCAACACCACCCTCAAATGTGTATGACTTATGTGTGAAGGGAGTGTCACTCTCCCTCGGGATGATACAAGAGATAGGAAACAACGAATGTGAATGGTGGGAAATGGATGAACAAAATATGTGTGAAATGAAAAGTGGAATGTGCACAAAAGTGCTCCCCAATCGCAAGGAGTCTTTCATTGTCGGTGTTTTACTTGGAAAGTATTCCAAGGTCATCTCCTCAGGAAAGGAAAGCGAGTTTTGTGAAAGTGATTTTGCAAAAAAGGTAAAGAAAATATAAAATCTTTTATTTATGTTTTGGGGTTGTGTTTGTAAATGAAAATGCAAGAAAACAAGTATTGGCTAATCCAAAGGATTCATTCCAATGGGAATACCAAATCAACTCAAAGGCTTCCTCCGATTGAGCATGAATGAATGATTGATTCGGGGGAAGCTAGGGACGAGATTGGTGAGTATCTAAGCATAACCCGTGAATAGGCCTACGGGATATCAAAGGCTCACCAACTCATCCACTCTCAACTCCGTCAAACCGAACCATTAGACTTGAAAGGGAGAAATGAAGAAGAGTTGAAATGGAATCCCCAAGAGGAGGTCTTCCCTTGGATTAACCAACTTAAATCCTAACTACTCATATTAAAAGCAAGACATTTATAATGTAAAGAGACAAGGATGAAATGGAGATTAAAACTTAACTAAATGCAAGAAATCTTAAACTAAGAGGAGAAATCAACAATACCCATTTTAAACTAAGAATTGAAGAAAACTTGAAAACATAAATGGTGAAAGCTAGAACATGGAACTAAACTTTTAATAACTTGAAAGGAATGAGATTCAAGACAATAAATTAAACTTAGAAGATCCTTACAAGAGATTAATAAGCTTTCTACAACTTGAATGGAGAAGAAAATGCAAAAACGTCACTATTTATCTTCTTCCTCCTTGGAGCTAAACTAAAACTACTCCTAAGCTTAGCTAGCCAACTCTCTCTCCCTACAATGCTGAATAATTGTAGTTTATATTGTTGGAGAGCCTTAAATTTCGTCCATGAGGGTCCCCCAATGTGTGTGAGTTGATTTGAAGTGATTGGAAGGCTAGGACAAGCCTTGCCTGCATCTCCCAGGCAGCTCCTCTTCCCTCACATCCTCATTAATGCTTAAGCCGCCCAAGTCATCCAAATGTGTAAGGGATGCTGGCTCTTGTGTAAGGAAATGTTGGGGGGCAAGTGGGAGAAGTGTAAGTGGGACCCCCAAGCCTCAAAGTTGAGTTAGAGGCTGTTTTTCAGTCAGAAGATTCGTGGTACCGGTACTATTTTTATGCACTTGACCACCTTCGGTAGAAATGGTATAACTCTTGATCTAACCGTTGGATTGAGCTGCCATTTTGATACGATACAGAAGACATCCAGATCTACAACTTTCATGTGTACAACGTTTCCAGATTTTGAGTAGATCATGGTCAACATGGAGGACAACCAAGGCAGTGCTTCCTAGTGATGTGGCAGCTGGTGCCTTTGTTCCAAAACACCAATACCTCCTTCATTTCTTCACTTTTAAGCCTCCAATTCTTCGTGTATTGTGTCCATGCCATTACCACACATACAACATAGTTTCAAGGTCTTAACACCCAACATTTAAGCTATCAAAACATGTAACATCGAGAATTCAATATTATTCATAAAATAGGCTAACACTAAGTAATTAAATGCAAAAGTTGAGTTATAATGAATGTAATGAGGCCATGAAATGTGGAATACTATGTGCTCATCACTCATGAACAGGCATTAACAATGAAGGTGACTTTTATGAATGATGTGATGTTCTAGATTTCAATTGTGTATGCTAGTTGTGATCTTGTTTCGAGAAGGTCACTTTGGCAACACTTGCTTGATATGGATGTGTCTTGAAAGTCTCCCTGGATGATTGTGGGGAATTTCAATTCTATTTTATGCTCTGAAGAAAGGAAAGGGAGAGTTTCTCCTTCTTTGGTAGCTATGGAGGAATTTGGGGATTTCTTCGATTAGAGGGGCTTTGGATGAAGGATTTACAGGTAATCAATTTACATGGTGTGATAATAGACAAGGTCATGTAAAGATGACACAAAGGCTAGATAAAGCTTTGATCAATGTAGCTTGGAGGCTGAGTTATGAAAGGTTATAGGTTGTGCACTTTGCCAAGGGTACCTCAGATCACAGTTCTTTGCTTCTGAAAGTACAGGATGGTCTAGTTGCTTCGTACTTTTCCTTGTTGTTCCTAACCTCTTAACACCTTCCCTCAATGTATGTGTATGATGTATGAATGAAGGGGGTTGTCACTCTCCCTTAGGGATGATGTCAAGAGAAAGGGCAAGGAAATGGAGAAATGAAATGTTAAAAATGTGAGATGTGGGTATACAAAAATGCTCCCAAAGTGCAAGGAGTCTTTTGTGGGTCGTGTTTTACTTAGAGGTATTCCAAAAGCTCGTTACTAAAATGGAGGTGAGGATCAAGCATACCCTATGGAAATGCCTACGGTGTATAAAAAACTCACGACCATGTCCTCACCCCAACCTAGTCAAACTGAGCCATTGTGCATCGAGAGGAGGAGTGAAAAAGAGTCTGAATGGCATACCCAAGTGGAGGTCTCCCTTGGATTGGCCAACTAAAATGTTTAGCTACTCATGATTAAGATGAAATTAACAATTTAATGAGGATGCATTGCAAAGAAATAAAGTTTTTGAATAACTAAATGCAACAAAACATAAGCTATAAGAGAAGGTAATGAATACCCATTTCAAACTAAGACAAAATGAAGAACATAGAAGCATTAATGGTGAAAGCTTTAAATGAAGATTAAACTTGGAGATAACTAGAAATAAATGACATTCAAGGGTTTAGTGTTTCTAAGTCCCTAGACCTAGAAATTATAAAACTAGATTGGGTGATCTATTTAAAGAGAGGAGACATGTTGGAAACAGAAGGCCAATGTTAGCTGGGCAATGCAAGGGGGTTGGAATACTAAGTTTTATTAAACCATTGCAAAGAGTGAGGTGATTATAAATAAGGTGTAAACATTCAGAATAAGGATGGGATTTGGGTGCAGGGGATAAAGAAATAGCTGAGGTGGCTGAATCTTTCTTCTCTTATATGTATAGGTCAGAGGTTCATAGCTTATAGGAGAGTGTCTTTTCTTTTATTCCCCAATTATCAAGTTAGGAGGAGAATGAAAGGCTTTTTGTTGAGGTTTCTTTAGAAGAATTGAAGGAGATAGTGTTCTCTATGGCCATTGAAAGTGCTCCTGGGCCAAATGGTTTGTCCTGTTAATTCTTTCAATCTGTATGTGAGATTATTAAAATGGATATATGGAGTGTTGTAAATTTTTGGTTGAAAGGTGAAGTTGTGCCTTCTTCTGTTAACTCTGCCCTACTGGTTCTGATTCCTAAGAAAGTTGTTCATGTTTCTTTCTCTAATTTTAGGCCTATTAGTTTATCTTATTTCTAGTACAAGATTTTTACCAAACTAATTACCAATAGGCTTGCTTCTTTGCTTCCTGTATTGATTTCTGAAGGGCAACATGGTTTTGTGAATGGTAGATGTATTGGGGAATATGTGGTTTTGGAGCAGCTGATGATTGAAGAGTTGGATAGGAAGGTGGAAGGGGGTAACTTGGTCATGAAGTTGGGCATGATGAAGGCATAAGAAAGATTGGAATGGGATTTTTTGTTGAAATTCCTAACTAGTTTTTGTTTTTTTCTACCTGTTTATTCAGATTATTTCTCATTATTTAAGCAGTCAGAAATTTTAGGGGCTTAAGATATGGGTATTTCTCAAATTCTAGGGGCTTAAGGCAAGGGGACCCTCTGTCTCCTACCTTGTTCATATTAGCTGAAGATATTTTGAGTAGGGGCTGAGGAGTATTTACCAGCAGAATTTGGTGACTCATTATCACTTGGGCAAAGGGACATCACTAGTGAGTCATTTATTGTTTGCTGATGATATTTTGGCGTTCTTGAGAGATAAGAAGAATTCTATGGTGAATGTGATAAAGTTCATTGAGGTGTATGATCTTGTTCTGGTCAAAAAGTGAATCATTTGAATAGTGCTCTGTATTGTTTCAAGAGGATTTCATTGGCTAAGAGAAATATGATATCTTCTTTGCTAGGAATTAAAATGAAAGGGTGTCCTTTTACTTATTTAGGATGCCCTATTATTAGAGGAAGAACAAGGAAGTGTTAATTTGAAGAGGTTGTGAGGAATTTCAGAAGTAGGATTGAAGAATGGTATGCAAAAATGCAGTCTGAGATTGTAAATGTTGTTATGGTGTAGTCAGAAAAGCCTGATGTTAGAGTATCGAAGCTGACAAATTCAGGTTCTTTTTTTGTTAAATCTGCATGGAGTCAAACAAAAAGCAGGGTGTTCAGTGTGTAGTTGTTAAAGAGATTTGGAAACAGAAGATCCTTCCTAGTGCTCAGTTGTATGCTTGGAAGATTTTTAGGGATGCTTTGACCACTGATGCAAGGGCGAAAAGTGTGGGGGTGGTTTTGGTTAGCAGATGTAGTTTGTGTTATTAAGAGGAGGAGAGTGATTGCCATTTTTTTTGTTAATTGCTCTTTGGCCCAGGCATTTTGGGAGAGAGTAGGAGTTGTTAATTTATCTAGGGAAAACTCCCAATTGCAGACTGTTGAAACTGATGAGAGGATTTAAGGGACAATCTCTGAGCCATGGTTTGACTAGAGGGGTTTCTGTGTTGATTCTTTGGGCCTTATGGAAAGAGAGTAAAAATTTAACCTCGATGACTGACTAATCTACTGGCTTAGTTTGAGGTGTGATGGCGTAGACACTCTCCTGGGTCCCCGAAGTCCTAACCTACATGCCTTGTCCTCGGCCTCGATCCATGCTCCGGCCCATCTGGCCTGACTGTGATGTCCACGGTCGGAACGTAGTGGGGGCCTGAGTAGCACCCTGTAACTGGTACTGACTTCCCTGGCCCATGGTGGGGTAGGGAGGTACAAGATATATCTGTAGCTGCCCAACTGATGAGTGGGACTGAGACGTCCCGTAACTCTAGGATCCCTGCCTCTGAGGACAATCCCTCTTCATGTGACCCGGTTGGTGGCAATGGAAACAAGTCTTCTGACCTTCCAGGTAGGTAGTCTTGAAGTTTTCCGCACCATGGGAGGATCGACCTTGGCCATGGCCTTGATAGCCGCGGCCCTGTCACTGTGCTCCCTTTGGAGTAGAAATCATCTGCTTCTTCACCGAGTTAGAAGATGAGGATTAACCCTCCTTCTTCCTATCCTAAGCACCCACCTCTCGGATGTTTCGTGTGTCTTCTACCTCTCTCTCAATGGATATAGCTGTCTCGACCATTGTGTCCAAGTCTTGGAGGCGGAGGCCCACAATCTTCTCTCGGATGGATAATTTCAAACCATCCTCAAACTTTCTCACCTTGGCCATGTTCGTGGCCACGTAATCATCTACAAAGCGGGCTAGTTCGGTGAACTTAGCCATATACTCCATCGCTGTCATTGTGCCTTGCTTCAAGTCTTACAATTCCCGGGCCTTTGCATGTCGAATTGCCGTTGGGAAGTACTTGCTCATGAAGAACCCCCGAAACTCTTCACATGTCATGGCCTCTAAGTTTTTTGGGGCTGTCACCTAATCCCACCACAACTAAGCTTCTCCTTCTAGCTGGAATGCAATGAGTCTCACCTTGGTGGCATCTGAGGCGATTTCCATTGCCCCTAAGATCTTATTAACTTGTTGGAACCAATGGTCAGTGATTGTTTGTCAGCCTTGCCTCCCTTAACCACTAATTACTATCCCTTAGACTATGGAATGTATGAACGAAGGGAAGAATTTCTCTCCTTTGGGATAGAAGGGCAAGGAGGAAGGGAGATGGGATGATGTAAACATGGGAAGTAAATGCACAAAAATGCTCCTCAATCGTAAGGAGACATTTGTAGGTCGTGTTTTACTTGGTGGTATTCCAAGGTCGAACCAATATGAAGGTGATTTGATGAAAATGAAAGTGTAAAATCTTTGTGGTTGAAAGTTGGTTGGTGAAGTATGTATCAATGAGAATGTAATGAAAAAATAAATGTTAGCAAACCCAAGAGGTCACTCCAATGAGGATACCATAACAACTCAAAACCCTCCTCCGATAGAGCATGAATGAACGATTGATTCGCGGGAAGCTAGGGATAAGATTGGTGAGGGTCTAAGCATAAACCATGACTATGTCTATAAAATATCAAAGACTCACCAAATTCTCCACTCTCAACCCGGTTAAACCGAACCATGGAACTCATAAGGGAGGGAGGAGAATGAGTTGGAATGATATACCCAAGTGGAGGTTTTCCTTGGATTTACCAACTTGTTGAGTTAGCTATTCATGCTTGAAATGACACCAACAATGCAATGAGAGTGCATGAGAAACTACGAAAATTAGAGTAACTAAGTGCAAGGATTTAAAGTCTAAAAGTGAAAGCATTTCAACCCCATTTTACTGCTAAGAAAAATGAAAGACTATGAGCATCAATAGTAAATCTTTAAATAGGCATTAAACTAACAAGAAACATGAAGAAAATTAACATTAACGAAATTTAATGAAGTTCTAAAGATCCTTACAAGAGATTACACGTCAATGTAATAAAGGAAATGCAGAAAAATCTATTTATCTCTCTAAAAACATTATTCATCGTCTTCTACCCAGGAGTTGTTTTCTATATCTCCACACACTTCATAATGCTGAACTCCCCCTCCCTCTTTTCTAAAAAACGTGCCTCTAGAGGTCTGGGGTAGCTTGGGTTGCCTATCCCATCCATAGGTTGTAGAGGGCATGGGTTGAACAGGGGTGTGCAGAGCTTGTCTGCACACCCAGCTCCTTCCTCTCTCTCTCTCTCTCTCTCTCTTCATTGATGATCCAAGCTCCAAACATCCAATCCATGATGTGAACAAGGTGAATAGTGTTGTTGGCGTGTCAGGGGAGTAAGGGAGATAAAAATGACAAAGCTCCTGCTACCGAGATTTGGGGAAGAAATCGACAGACAGTACTGGTACAGTGTACCTGTACCTCGAACTCCAGTAGCCTTTGCGTACCCGTACGGTGTCTGCTATTTTTGTTGTTTCTGTTGCATCAGCCACCGTTAAGCTTTCCAATTCTCATTCTTTCATCCCCTTTTGTCTTCCTCCTTGTTGAAGTGCTAAAGGGAGTCTTGTTTAACACCTTTTTACTGCAAATACAAAATGTCATCATTAATAACTCGATATATCTAACTTCCATCTTTAGCGTCATAAAAACTGTTAATTAACGGATGGTTAGCACTTATAAAATGCAATATTTTGTTCTAATCACACCCCCCAACTTAAGTTTTCCTTGTCCCTAGCAAACAAGTTATTTGTAGAATGAAACAAAACATCATCATGCAAAATCAATCCATTCAAACATCCATTCATCCCAACAATTTAAAAGTAAATATCATAATGCAATTCACAACATAAGTATAACACAATTTATCAAACCATGGTTTTCCATAAATATGCCATTGAATTGGAGTACATAGAGTAGTACCTCAAAAACAAACAAAATGGCCTACAATTCTTTTCTAACAACATCTACCCCAATCCAACAAGAAACAAAAGAAAAACCAAAAACAATCCTATTCTTCATCACTGTCCTCCTCCTCATCATCATCATCTTCATCATCATCATCCTCCTCCTCATCATCCTCATCCTCATCATCATCATCCTCAACCACTCTTGACGTAGAAGGACCAGAAGTAAAGGCGCCACCAACAGAAGCAGGGGATCCACTAGGGACAGGCCTCCCAGGGAAAGTATGCATGAAGAGCTCTTTCATCATGGCCATCATCCCCTGCATTGATCCCTCCAATGCGTCAAGGCATTGGTCTGTTGAATGCGTTGGCACGGATGTGAATGGCCTAGTGGGAGCAGTTGGCAGCATGTCATCCAAGTCAGCCTCCATTTGAGCTTGCTCAGCTCTACTCATTGCTTTCCTCTTTTGGCTGTTGATTTTGCCAATGGCTCCTGTCTGGGGAGGAGTGATCTTATCGAAAGCATAACCCTTCACCTTAAAGTTCTTGCACATCTGGGTCACCAGACTCCCGTATGGCAAAGTTGGTCATTGGCTTCACAGTTGCGACAAAATCCTTCATCACCTCCCGAATAATCACCGCAAAATCAATTGTTTTGCCCGACACAACCACATCAAGAAGGGCTAACTTCTCCATATTTGGCTTCTTTTCTACAGCTCTAGGGAGAAGGTTATAATGAAAAAGTTTGTTTAACGGCCCATACACATGCTTTAAACCCCCGCTATGCACAGTTCCCCCAAATGTTGAAGGATCTTCATATATCAATGCCAAAAACTCAGCCTTAGTCTTCGGTTTATCCACATTGTGAGAATACACATGCGGGAAAAGTGGTGGTCTCTGATAATCCCCTAGAAGGGTGGCAATGACATCCGGGGTGACTTCTAACACCTTGCCTCGCGCATTAGCTCTCAGTGCCTCCCCATGTTGAGCTGTCACCACCTTAAATGTCTGGTAGAATTCTCTATACAGGGATAGGTTATACCCCTTAACAGGTTCAAACCAGAACTGCATCCCATATTGTTCGACGATTTTCACCACCTCATGTCGTGGGGTGAGTGAAATGAAATCAAGATGTCGCTCACATGTGACACCCTTGTCCCCAATGAACTGAAGTCGTGCCATCATCCTCGCCCTCTTACACTGTTCCTCAGGGTCTATGCTTGGTCCCTCACCGCTCCTCTTGTGGCTACTGGGCTCAGCGGGTGGAGATGACTTGGACCCTATTCTCTTGGTACGGGCCATGGAGTGCAACAGTGCCCATACGGAGAGGAACACAAAAATACACCACAATTTACCCTCAATTGAGTCTATTGGTTCAAGTACCATTCCCATTAGACAAGCCATATGAAGTGCTTGAAGAGAAATGAGGGGTTTGGGGAATTTGGGAAATTCGGCAGCAAGGGTTTTGGGCGAGGGAGGCACCAGAAATTGATAGGAAAGAGGGAGATGGGCTAGGGTTTAAGGAGGGAGGAAGAGGAATGGGGCCTTGGGGTGATTTTGAGTGAGGAAGAGGGAGAGCTAGGGCTGAAATTTTTAGGTGGGAAATGTAGTATGTCAAAAGATTTAAAATAAAAAGCCCTAATTTTTTCTCGGTTTAGCAGACTGTACTGTTACCGTACCGGTAGAACTCCAGTAGCCTTTGCGTACCGGTACGGTGTCTGTTGTTGTGGCTGCAAAATTACTACTGAGCTCTTCTCACCACACCATTTCAACTAAGAACTACCCTAGACACTTTTACCACACTCCTAATGACCATTACTTCATTCCAACAATGTATTCCACATGAAAACCACAATTCGAACCATCATGCCCAAATTAATGTTGAAATTGCTCAGTGATTTAAACCTTTGATATAATCAACCTACATGGAATGGATTTCTATTTTCAACTTATCAAAATGAACATCTAGAATACACATCATAAATTTCATCATCGAGACATTCTTAAGTCATGTCAAATATCAAAAACTTGAGCCATATTCCTCCATTCCACGAGCATGAGTTATTTAACACATTTCTCATATGACAGAACTAAACATACATGAGCAACACCATAGTCTGCAACACTAGTCTAAAGTATGCATGTACACATTGATTTCCAATCAGTTTGTGTGTGAATTAAGCACATAATTTAAGTATTTACACAATAGAATTCACATTCAAATAGCTTAGGCAAATTCAACTTCAACGCAAAACTGACCAAGGGACACTCTTAATCAAAGAATACACTCAAGTTATCCTGGTAGGCACTCCATGTGTACATGTGACATAGAATCTTGTGTTCAAAACGAAGTGCTCACATGTAATCCAAAAAATTAAGTGCATATATGAAAGTGAAGCGGCCTTGGCATAGTCTCATGAATAGAATGCTCATGCATTGAATAGTAAACATAACTTATCATTTTCTTTGAACATATGCACCTCCCATGCTTCTCTAGATCACTTAGGACTTTAACGGTTATAACAGGGCCTTGGGCTGATTTCTAGGCAAAAGAAATGACGAAAATAAGGTAACAAAGAGGGTTGTTTCGAGTGACAGACCTTTATTTTAGAAAGACACTTCTCTTTTCATGGGATTTTGATTCTCATATCATCACCATTCCCTTTGTCTCTTTTCTTTCTTGTCCTTGACATTTGCCTTTTCTTTTTCTCTTTCACCCATTCTTTCCCTTTTCTTGTATTTTTCATTCTTATATGGTTGACTCATTGAGTTTCAATCTCATTCATCCCTTTTGTTTACAGTTTCACACCTTCTTTTGCAATCTCTCACATCCACTTAGGAACAACCAAGGTAAGGTAGACATTTCTTCTTTTCTTTGGCTTGGTCAAATGTATGGCACAGAAACGAATTCAATTAAGGCTCAATAACAACACTAGGGATACAATTCGCACAAGAGAAAGGTAAAGACTCGACATATTCAAAGATGGCCTAAGATCACTTCTAGGTCTGCATGGGGTGACATTATATGATCACGACAAATCAATCCCCTATCCAAATGCACCGAACCAAAACAAGCATAATGAGACTATTGAACAAATTTGACGTTGAAAATTAGTTCTTTGAGTAATTGTGAAATCCCTCCAAAAAGGTTTAGGCTCTAAAGCTTTCATGGATCCAAACTCATCTCCGCTACTTATGTCAAGCTTGAAATATGAATCCAATCCGCAAATCACGGAAATTACACATTCAAGAGTCACCAAAAAAATGATTTTGAAAATCAATACATATGTGGTACTCATGCATAGGATCAACTTCCATAGAATGCTCATGTGCACAAAGTTCACAACAACGATTAACATGTCATTCAACACACAACTTCTTCATTACGGAATACAGATCAACTTAAGATAATTTTTCATCAAAAGTTTTTAAAATTTTCAAACATTTCACATCTTTTTCAATGATGCAAACAACAATCAAAATTTTTCAACAACCTTGGTGTATCATGTAAATGGTGCACCTCACCCCCAACTAGAATCATGCATTGACCTCCATGCAACAAAAATATATAATATGCAATGAAAGACAATAAAAAGATGAGTAAGGCAAGAGAACACCTCGCAATTGAGCTTTTGACAAAAACATCAAGGTCTATATCTAAGAGAGACCAATCTATAAAACCAAATAAAGTGAGTGCCATAAAAAAATAAAATTGACATAGATAAAGAAAAGGAACTGTACACTAGAAAGATAAAAACTACCTAATCCTCCACAGCCTCCAGATACACCGGGTCAATTAAATCTTCCTCCACCCTCTGTTCTTCAAAACCCTTAAAGAATGGCTTGAGTCTTTAATCATTGACCTTGAATGTTTGACCATCTTTAGGGTTTGTGATATCCACTGCTCCATTGGGGTAGGCCACCTTGACAAGATAGGGGCCATCCCATCGGGATCTTAATTTTTCTTAGAAATGGAGAGATGAGAATTATACAAGAGCACTTTGTGCCCGGGCTCAAATGACTTCTTTGTGATGGAACAATCATGAAAACTTCAGCCCGTTCCTTCGAAATTTTGGAACTCTCATATGCATCTCTTCGAATCTCATCCAATTCACTCAATTCCAACTTTCTCTGCTTACCAGCTATTCTCAAGTTAAAGTTCAAGGTTTTTATGGCCCAGTAGGCCTTGTGCTCCATTTCAACCCGCAAAATGGCAAGTTTTTTCATAAACTAGCCGGTAGGGAGACATGTCTAAAACTGTCTAATAGGTAGTACGGTACGCCCATAAGGCATCGATGAATCTGACTGACCAATCCTTCCTGTTTGGGTTAACCATTTTTTCCAAGATATTCTTAATCTCCATATTCGCTAATTCAGCTTGGCTATTGGTTTGTGGGTGGTATGCAGTGGATAATTTGTGTGTAAATTCATATTTGAACATTTACGATGCAAATGGCCTGTTACAAAAGTGGAATCCACTATTACAAATCATTGTACGAGGCATCCCAAACCTCGAGAAAATTTTCTCTTTTAGGAATTTGACTAAGACATGGTGGTCATTAGTATTGGTTGGGATAGCCTCTGCCTACTTGGACACGTAGTCTACTACCAGAAGAATGTACAGATAACCAAAAGACATGGGGAACGAACCCATGAAATCGATGCCCCAACAGTCAAATATTTCAATAACAAGCACGGGAGAAAGGGGCATCATATTTCGACGGGTCACACTACCCAATTGTTGGCATATGTCACGTGCCTTACATTATGAAACACAGTCTTTAAACAGAGAGGACCAATAGAAACCTGACTGTAGAATTTTTGCTAAAGTTTTCTTTGTCGAGAAATGCCCACCACAAGCTTGGGAGTGACAGAATGCAAGGACGTTCCGTTTTTCATTTTTGGGCACGCAACTCCTCATGACTTGGTCTGGTCAATATTTGAACACATACGGATTGTCGAAGTAAAAATACTTCACATCTGCCATGAATCGTCTTTTATCTTTCGAGCTCCAATGTGGCGGTATTTGTCCTATTGCAATGTACTTACAGATGTCAGCATACCAAGGACAAATTGAATGAATTGAGAGTACTTGCTCCTCAGGAAAAGAGTCGAAAATGGGAATGTGCTCATTTGTTTCTTGCTCCACCAGTCGGGATAAGTGATCCGCCACAACATTCTCTACTCCTTTCTTGTCTTTAATTGTCAAATCAAATTCTTGCAAGAGGAGGATCTACCTAATGAGCCTTGGTTTAGCATTTTGCTTAGCTAACAAATACTTCAAGGTAGAATGGTCAATAAAAACAACAATAGGCGAACCAATGATATATGAACGAAACTTATCTAAAGCAAACACTGCGGCTAGCAATTCTTTTTTCGTGGTGGTGAAATTCATTTGAGCCTCATTAAGTATCTTGCTAGCATAGTGAATGACATATGGTCGATTTTTCTCCTTCTGACCCAGCACTGCGCTGACCGCGTAATCACTCGCATCGCACATGAGCTCCAAAGGAAGATCCCAATTAGGTGATCGCATTATAAGAGGCGTAACAAGAATGCTTTTTAATTTTTGAAAAGATGCCTCACAATCATTCGACCATTCAAATGGGACTTCTTTAGATAGTAAATAGGTCAAGGGTCGGGCCAATACATTGAAATTCTTAATAAATCTATGATAAAAACCTACATGGTCCAAGAATGATCGGATTCCCTTGATGGTTGTCGGCGTGGGAAGGTTGGAGATGGTCTCCACCTTGGATTTGTCAACTTCAATGTCCCTCGCCGACACTATGTGGCCCAGCACAATTTCTTGCGTCACCATAAAGTGACACTTTTTCCAATTTAAAACAAGATCATTTTCTTCACATCTCTCCAATACCCTCTCTAAATTCTCCAAGCATCCATCGATGGAATCACCAAATACGAAAAAATCATCCATAAACACCTCCACAATCTTCTCCACCATATCGCTAAAGATCCCCATCATGCACCATTGAAAGGTAGTCCGAATGGCATACGGCGATAGGCGAAGGTATCATATGGGCAGGTGAACGTTGTCTTCCATTGGTCCTCCAATGCTATCTCAATCTAATTGTAGCCGGAGTACCCATCTAAGAAACAATAGAATAGGTGTCTAGCTACCCGTTCCAAAACTTGATCCAAAAAATGGCATTGGGAAGTGATCGTTCCTGTTACAAGCATTGATATTTCGGTAGTCAATGCAAACTCTCCATCCAGTTATGATTCTTGTCAGTATGAGTTCATTTTCCTCATTCTTCACTACCATGACTCCCAACTTCGTGGGTACTACTTGTGTGGGAGTTACCCATTTACAATCGACGATCGAAAATATGATGCCCACATCAAGTAGTTTTAAAACCTCCTCCTTCACCACCTCTGATTAACAACAATTCGGTGTAAATTAGAAGTATTTAAAAATTCGAATTAGTAGAATTACCGCACTAAAAAGTAGTAATTAAAGTAAATTAGGGTTAGTGCGGGAATTATTTGTTTTAACAATTTTTATCTAAAGTTGCAGGATAAATGCAGAAGAAACCAAAGATGAAGGGTGCAATGTCAAGGAAAAGGAAAGCTAGGAGGCCAAAGTGTAATAAAGCAAG
>CM042192.1:30526882-30544685 GCA_023539305.1 Ilex asprella
CGTCACTACCATTGGTACGATAGACGCCCTTTCCCAAAGTGCTTGTGATTTTGATTATGATTGGTGAACTAGGTATAGTCATTGAGAAAGATTCTTGAGAAACAATCAATGTACATGGTATGGGATGAACCAATATATATCAATATATCTAGATGAGAATATGGATTGGATTAAGTCAGGCCGGTGCATTAGTATGGGACAATGCAACGACAGGCGCTTTTCCTAACCATTTGGGAATGGTTTCTTTCGAGACTTACTTTGTAATGTTTCCATGTATTTATCGCTATTGTATAAGCTTGAGATCGATCTAAATGTCCTTGTTTTATTTCAAAAGCTATATATTCTATTTTGTTAAATGAGACCGACCGGTTTTATATTTTTCTTAACCTTGTTTAAGTTTGGGAAGATTTTTCTATAGAGCTTTGTGCTCATCCCCTACAAAAATATGTTTTCAGATTTTGTGTTAGAGGAGGAGTTGGGAGTAGAAGAGCCGGTATACTGCGAGACTCTACTAGCCGGAAGTATGGATCTCGAGGTGGACGCTTAGATCACCACATTCTTGTTCACTAGACTAGGATATTCTTTTGAAAATGATGTAAAACCAAGTTTATTTTGCTATATTCCACTGCATTGCGTTATCCTATTTTGTTGAAATGTAAAGGCCAAGATGGACCTATTCTTTTGGGATTGTAAACGCCATGACTTGGCTTATTCTTTTGGAATGATATTGTCCATGATATATATGATGAATGAAACATTTTTGTAACAATGGTGGTATTTAGTGTTCTCATGATGTAAATGGTTGTTAGAATGTAATGTCGTCCAAGGGGGTGTTTGGGGTGTTACACACGCTCAATAGATGCTACTCCCCAACCTAATAGCATATGAAATGTTCACATGCAACTTTCAACCTCTTATAAGATTCGAAACAAGAATATGCATCCAATGTTGGATCTATCATGTCATGCAATGAAATGAGATGAGACTCACTCATGCAACTCAAACTGAGTCCTTAACGACTCTCTAACACATGCAAGTGTCAACGAGTATGAATCTGTCATCTATGTTACACATCAAATGACATTTACCAATCTAGGGTCTTTCGTGGGGTGGGTATTGATGGACTTACACCAACGGCACCCAACCGACATGGAATTTATGAACTTCCACCATTATTTCCTCGTACACCGACACATTATATGGACTTGTACAAATGGACTGCGTATCCAAATCAATGGCCCTAAAAACATTCCTTGAATGGCCTTAAAATAGTTCACGAATGGCCCTAAAAATACTCCACTTTTCTATCCCAAAAATAGTCACAATTTCAGTCCAATTTCAGTTCATTTTAGGCCATAAAAATAGTCCTTAACATGCCATAAAAACAGTATGTAAACAGCCCCATAACTGTCCCAAAAATAGTCCACGTATAAAATAGTCCATAACTGTCCCAAAAATAGCCCCATAACGGGTCAAGTTTTAAAATTATAAATAGGGTTAAATACTTGATATTTCAGCAAAAATATCTGCTGAAATTCTTCCAAAAACCTATGGGAGAGAAAGAGGGAGAAAAGAGAGAAAGTCCAACATTCTTTCGTCGATTCCCGGAGTTCCGTCGCTCGAATAAACTTGGACCAAGAGTTAAACTTGATCACTGCATCAAGCGCTATGCAACCACACCATGAACGAGTGATTTCACCAAAGATCCAAGAGGAGACTTTGGAGAAATCAAGAGTTTTGGGAGCTTGGGAGGTGTTCTTGAAGCTCTAGCCTTCATTCTACGCTACAAGAGGTAGGGTTCTTCCTACTTTAGTTTTATTCCTATATTTTGAGCCGATTTGAGGGGCCTGTTATGTGGCTATTTAGGGACTATTTTTTGGTTATTAGGGGCTGAAATTATGGGATGTTAAGGGGATGAAATTATGGCTGATTTGGGTTGATTTTGTGGACTATTTTTATGGACTATTTTGGACTAATTTTATGGACTGTTATGTGGATGAAATATGCACTGAAATAAAGACTATTATGTGGTTGAAATATGGGTTGTTAAGTGGCTGACAAATGGACTAAAATATGGACTATTTTAGGGGTTGTTTTATTGCCTGATTTTGGGCTGTTTTGTAGGCATATTATGTGTCTACATTATTACTTGGTGAAAAACATTGTTGTTTCCTAACCTCTAACAACCATCCGTTAAAATATGTATTGATTGGATGAAGGGGAGTGCCACTCTCCCTTGCGATAGTGTCAAAAGAAAGGGCAATGAGATGAGAAAAATGGAATTAACAAAATATATGATCTGTGTGTGAACAAAAGTGCTCCCCAAGCGTAAGGAGTCTTTTGAATGTCGTGTTTTACTTGGAAAGTATTCCAATGTCGTCTCCTCAGGGAAGGAAAGTTCAAGTCGTGTGAAGGTAATTTTGTCAAAAGTTAAAATGCAAAATCTTTTGCTTGTATTTTGGTGAGTGAAATTCGTGAATGAAAATGCAATGAAAACAAGTGTTGGCTAATCCAAAGTGGTCATTCCAATGGGAGTCACAACTCAACTCAAAACCTTCCTCCGAGGGTTTATAGATGAAGATTGATCTGTGGGAAGCTAGAGATGAGATGGTGAGGATCCAAGCATAAACCGTGACCAGGCCTCTGAAATATCAAAGACTCACAACCACATCAACTCTCAAACCAGTCAAACCGAACCATCATACATCGAGAGGGGAAAGAAAATAAGTTGAAAAGGAAAACCCAAGAGGAGGTATCCCTTGGATTAGCCAACTAAAATCTAGCTACTAATGAAAGCAAGAAAGAAATGCATAATGTAAAGAAACATAATGAATACATAAAGCTTAGAACTTAACTTAAAACAAAAAAACTTAAACTAAGAAGAAAAATATTCAATACCCAATTTAAAGCTTGAAATGAAGAAAACTTAACACAAAAATGGTAGAAACTAAAATACTCAATTAAACTTGCAAAGCACATGAAATAAATGACATTAATAATTTGATGATACCAAAAATAATTCTAAGTATGAGCTCGGACCTCTAGGCCAAGTCAGGAGGTAAGCCAAGACAGAAGAGCCCAGAGAATCAGAGCTCAGCTTCATTCAAACGGGATATTGACAAAAATGGCATGGGGACAGCTAGGTAAATAGTAAGCACCCCGAAAAAATATGAAAAGCTAGAGTCAAGGAAAAAAACTCTCAACCAACCAAGATCTTCTCCCGAAAATCAAGGAAAATCCCATGGATGTAAGGCAAGGATCTTGGTACAGATCCCGTAGAAGTAGGAATTAGACTATATATACTAAACAATGCCTCCATTGAGGGGAGAGGAACCCTAATGGCACATACGCTATTATGTAAATGACTAAAGTTATCAATAAAAGAGAAAAGGAGCAAGAGCCTCTATTAAAGAGTGGACTAGCCGAGCTCTCGAACCAGTGAACCACTATATTTCTCCATTGCAATCCTCCCTTATCCTCCAACATTATTATTCCCTTAGTCAAGAATCTGGTAGCTCCGTGTTAATCAACTAGTATTCTCATACCTTCTGCTTATCCACCCGAAATTTATACCATCAGCTTGGTGTGGTCTGTGGGAACGACCGCTCTTGTTTTTTAAATACACTGATTCTTCATTGACTGATGGTCTCAACCCACAATATGAGCCGAAGCCAAACCAATCCACCATTCATGCAAGACCAATCGGAAGCCACAAATGGCAGACAAGCCGATAATGATCCAGAGACTAACCCCCATAAGGGATCCCCCTACGAATAACGAGTTGGAGGCCCTCCATCTTGTCAATCAGCGTCTGCTGCAACAAAATGAGGAGCCATTAAAACTCTTAAAATGCCCACAGGAGGCACGACCAGCCCAAGAAGGCCTGAATAATCTCCCTCGCAGAGAACAACATTATCTCGACCCCCTTAGAGAGATCAACAAAAGGAGGAGAAAATAGCCAGGCCATGGGGAGAGATCCATGATACCTCCTAGGAATGGCCACAACGAAGAAGTTCAAAGTCAGAACGATGGGAGGGAAGGAGTTATTTCCTCCCCTATCAGTAGGAAAGAAGAGAACAGTACTGGAACAACACTTCGAAGATATCAAGTAAGAGCTCAGCCACATGAAGGAAGCAGTTAGGAGCAAGACTCTTGTCACGATGGATGCCCTGGTGTAGCAGACAGAGTCATCATTCACCATAGGGGTGCTACACTTCCCCCTCCTCCCAAAATTCAGGTTGCCTCAGATTGAGGCCTTTGACGAGACTATAGACCCTATGGATCACCTCAACACCTACAAAAGTCAAATGGAGTTATACGGGTATCAGGATCCAGTGCGGTGTAGAGCCTTTGCCATTACTCTTAAACGGTCAACCTTATCATGGTTTAACTGACTTCCCCCAGCCTTAATTTCTTCCTTCAACAATCTCCTTCGTATCCCACTTCATAGGAGCTCGGATGTATAGGAAGCCGAGTTACCATCTACTAAATGTAAAGCAGGCATCAGACGAGAACCTCATATCATACGTCCAGAGGATTAATTCATAATCTTTAAAGGTAGATGTCCCCGATGAAAAGTTTGCCATTACTGCCTTCATCGCAGGGCTCGGGGTACAATCGAAGGATCTGATATTTTACATATCAAAGAACCCTCAGGCAAGCATGGCTGAAGTGTTGGCTAAAGCAAAGAAGTATATAAAGGGTGAAGAAGCACTCCTCTCAAAGTTAGGGAGTTCTTCATCGCGTAAAGAGAAGGGGAAGGAAGAAAAGAAAAGGGAAAGAAGTCCCAAAAAAGAAAAAGAGCGAGACAGGTCTCCAAGAAGAGACAGAGATCGTTCCCCAATTAGGAGAGACAATGTTAGAGACCGTCTGGGCCCCCCACAGCCAGAGCTGCAGCCGAGGTACCCACCTCGACAACTAACCTCTCTAACCGCTTCTATATTACAAGTTTTGTATGAGGTGCAGAATGAGAAGTTCATGTGATGGGCACCCTGGATGAAGGCAGATCCAGGGAAAAGAGATCCCACTAAGTACTGTGATTACCATAGAAATTATGGCCATCACACAGATGATTGCATTCAATTGAAGAAGGAAATTGAATTTCTGATCCTCCGGGGACAATTACGCCGCTTTGTGGCACAAGACAATCAAAACTGAGCTCTTCCACCTCCATCACCTCAGCAACAGGTTCCTTCACAACACCAACAACCCATGGGGGAGATCAGAGTGATATCAGGAGGATTTACAGGGGGAGGAGAATTCGGTGCCGCCAGAAAGGCTCATTTGCGCAGAATCCGAGCTGATGAGCTACTAGAGGTGTGCACCACGTCTATAGCACCACGGTTAGACACTACCATAACCTTTTTAGTTTCAGATTTTGAGGCTTCCATCATCCTCATGATGATCCGTTGGTAGTAAGGGCTGTCGTGGCAAATAGAACAGTGCATCGAGTCTAGGTAGACAACGAGAGCTCGACAGACGTCAACTTCGCCTCTGCTTTTGACAAAATGGGCTTAGGAAGAGAAAAGAAAGAGCCCGTAAGTACCCATTTGTTGGGATTCTCGAGAAAGAGGGTGTTGCCCCTAGGATCCATTCAACTCATACCACCATAGGGGACCCTCCTTGCCAGACCACCACAGCCGTAAGATTCCTAATGGTTAATGCCCCTTCAGCATACAATATGCTGTTAGTGAGACCTTCCGTCAATGCACTGAAGGCCATCCCTTCGGCATATCACCTTCTCATGAAGTTCTTGACAGAAAATGGAACTGGAATGGTCAGAGGAGACCAGCGTGTAGCTAGAAAATATTACATGACCTCTATGAAGCGAAAAAAGGTGGAGAACATCCAATTGGACGAGCTCGACATGAGGGATGAGCTAGAAACTAGACTAACACCATCAAAAGAGTTGGAACTCGTTCAGCTCGATGATGAACCAGAACATCTTGTCTACGTCGGGGCCAAGAAAAGCAAGGAAATCAAAGACCATCTAATCCAATTCTTGAGAGAAAACGCTGAAGTGTTTGCTTGGAAGCAAGAGGACATGGAGGGCATTGATCCTTCAGTTGTCACTTACAAGTTAAGTATAAATCCTACCTGCAGGCCCATCAAACAAAAACGAAGAAGCTTCGCCCCAGAACGTTAGAAAGCCATCAATCAGGAGGTCGGCAAGCTTCTCCAAGCCAAGGCCGTCAGAGAAGTAGTTTACCCTATTTGGTTGGCCAATGTGGTCTTTGTTAAGAAAACCAATGACAAGTGGCGGTTGTGCATAGACTTCACTGATCTCAATCAAGCCTGCCCCAAGTATAGTTTTCCTTTACCCCATATCCATTTGATAGTAGATGCTACCACAGGGCATGAGTTCCTCAGCTTCATGGATGCCTTCTCGGGGTATAACCAGATCAAAATGGACCCCAGCGACCAAGAAAATACCTCATTTGTGACGAAACAAGGAACGTATTGCTATCAAGTCATGTCTTTTGGCTTAAAGATTGCTGGAGCTACCTACTAGCTCTTGGTGAACAGAATGTTCCAAAGGCAATTTGGAACAACCATGTAAGTCTATATTGATGATATGCTGGTAAAATTGTTAAAGGGCGAGCTCCATATCCAACATTTAGCAGAATCCTTCCAGGTTCTAAAAGAATACAAGATGAAGCTTAACCCGGCCAAGTGTGCTTTTGGGGTTTCAGCAGGGAAGTTTTTAGGCTTCATATTGAATAGTAGGGGAGTAGAAGCCAATCCTAACAAAGTAAAGACAGTGCTAGATATGTAACCACCCTCAGATACAAGGGAAATTTAGTTACTGACAGGAAGAATATCTGCCCTGAGCCGCTTTGTATCCCGATCAAGTGACAAGTGCCAGCCTTTCTTTCGAGTGTTAAGGAAAGCTTTTGAATAGGATGCCTAATGTGAAGAGGCATTTAGATCTTTCAAAGCTTATCTGAGTTCCTCCCCTATTCTAGTCAGTCCCATAGAAGGAGAAGTGCTCACCCTGTATCTGGTTATCTTCGATTTTTCTACCAGCGCAACACTTGTAAGAGAAAAAGATAAAGCTCAGTAACAAGTATATTACTGTACCAGAGCTCTGAGGGGTGCGAAGGAGAGATACCCGAAGATAGAGAAGCTTATCTTAGCCTTAGTCACCACAGCCAGAAGGCTCAGACCATATTTTCAAGCCAGACCATAGAGGTTCTGACGGACCAGCCGATGCAGTAGGTGTTGCACAAGCCTGAAGCCTCAGGGAGATTGGTAAAGTGGGTCATTGAGCTCAGAGAATTTGACATAAGATATAAACCAAGAACAATTGTAAAAGGTCGAATTCTGGCAGATTTCATCGCAGAATTCACAACAGGAACGCCTATGGAAACCACACAACTAATGCCTAACCTCCCAATGTGGAATCTTTTGGTAGATGGTGCATCCAATGCCTAAGGAAGCGGAGCGGGTCTAATTTTGACCTCACCGAACGGAATAGACGTCGAATACACCCTAAGGTTTGGGTTTAAAGCCTCAAACGACGAGGTAGAGTATGAAGCTGTTATTACAGGGCTCATTCTGGCTTACTCGATGGAGGCAGAATAGCTAGAGATCCGCAGTGATTCATAGCTTGTGTTAAGGCAAATAGAGGAGTCTTATGAAACTAAAGGAGAGAAGATGATCCTTTACCTCAGAAAGGTACCGGAATTAATCAAGAAATTTGTACAAGTTAAGGTCAAGCATGTTCTCAGATTTGAAAACTCAAGAGCAGACTCCTTGGTAAGGCTTACAACTGCCTCGCAGGATAGTTTGGAGAGGCTAATTCCTGTGGAGCATCTAGCGAAACAAACCATCGACATTGAGAATGAAGAAATACTTCCTGTGCAAACCTCAACGAGTTGGATGAACCCTATTCTGGGATACCTTTCGGAATGGAATCTTGCCAGAGGACCCCAAAGAAGCAGCAAAGCTAAGAACCAGGTCAGCCAGGTTTTCTATTTTGCAGGAAAGCCTTTACAAGCGAGAATTATGTCAGCATTTACAAGAATTAATGAGATTATTTAAAGAAAGTTTACTGTAGAAGCGAAGATTATTCAAAGAGTAGATGTAGAACTTTTCTCTAAGAAAGATTGGCTTAAATTCTTCAATTGGTTATACATCTCCACTATATGTGCAAAGAGTGTAATATTTCACAACATTTCTGTAATAAAAGAAATCTATTCGTGCTTATAAGAGTACTAGGAATAACCCGTGCCTGAAGGCACGGTGTAATTCAAAAACATTGAACACTAAACATGGGCACAAAATAATCAAGTCAAGCACTAAACTCGGACGTATACTTAGCTGAAAGTCTAAACTGTCCCCATAATCTGTGCCTGACAAAACAATCAAACAATTAACATAGACACTACAAAAATAAACAAACACTGAATATTAATCGAAAATACAAAATAATCAAGTATTAAACTTAGACCGACACCACGTTGAAAGCCTAAAAATACAACCTTTAATACATCCCCATTTTACATAAATGATTAACAAAATAAAAATTCTAATAATAAATCAGGACAACCACTTTTTTTTACAAAATAATACATCCTCACTCGAATGATTCTATATCTTATGACTCCTCAATCTACACATCCAACCTTGATCAAGAACATCCAATAATCAAACAAAGACAACAAAAAGAAACAAAATCCAAGATTTGACCCATTTTGTTAAGTTGAGTTGAGTCAAGTCTTTCAAACAGTCTCTATCCCTCTTGCTCCAAGAACTGAAAAAGGACTATTCTGAGAGAACAGCAGGGTTGAAGCAGAGATAAAAAAAAAGACATGTAAAGCAACCCACACCCACACATAATCAACCGTTCAAATGTCAAGTTCACCAAGAAAGCATGTTAGAGGATAATTATGAAAATAAATCACTCAATCAACAAAACTACGCAATTTTATAAAAAAACATAAAAACATATGACATTCGTACATGCTGACAACAAAGAAATGTTATATTAACATTGTGGAAATTGAACTAATTTTCGTAGTTTATCCATACAATTAAAGTAAAACCCACAACCACTTGGCTAAACAAACTAAATGAAAACTCATAATTCATATAAGTTGAGTTGAAGATTACCAATTAAAGCCCTATAAATACATACAATCACAACCCAAATTTGCTAAAAACAACTATTGAGAAACCCTCAATTTCAGCCTTGCATACAATTTTGACATTGAATACCCTTCTCCAATTTTTACCCCCAATTGAAGGTTTAAAAAGAAAATATCAACTATTAAAAAAAAAGGAGATGGAACCTAAGTCCCACTCAAGAATAGATTACTCTCTCAATTAGCTCTCCGTGAAAAAGATTTTTTTCGTTGATCCAATAAAACCTATATTGTTTATCACACTTATATGCAGTTTCTTGGTTCCGAGTACTGCATGGATATTCTCTTTCCGCTTGGACAACAAAGGAAAGTTAGATAGTATTTCAGCAACTTCCAAGATCTCTATGAAAATAGTATTTAAGCAACTTTCAAGACCTTTTCTATTTGTTATTTTCAATTCTTTCCAAATTGATTACATCAGATGTATATTTAAACATATTTAGCCTCTACAACCATCAGCCCATCCCCATCCACAATAAAATAAAATAAAAACCAATTCAAAAACCCTACCCCCTGTTTCATCTGAACCACTAGCGCCTAACCCCACGTCCTCGTCGTAATAGTATACAAGTCAAGGAGAGAGAGAGCATACCTCAGTCCAACGAATCACCTGGATCAATAAAGACATTTGACGAAGAATGAAGATCAGTTGGGGCTTCAGTCCAAAAAAAAGAGTAAATTTGTGAAAGTACCCACTTAAATACATCCAAATAAACTCAGCCTGAAAAAAAGTCAAATCACGAATAAAAAATACATTTGATTCAAACATTGAATTAGACGATCGAAATCCATATCAGTCCAAAACCTAAATAAATCTTCGTACAATGAACGGAAGAAATTTGCTAAATTGAAGGCAACAATGACGCAAAAACACTAATCTTTAGAAATTTACACCAATGTTGAGATTATAATAAATAACTAGAACCTGAGATTCAATTTGTTACCTAATCCAAAGTTGAACTTGGGAGTGGAAAAGAGAGAATTGAGAACCTTCAAAAATGGATATGCATTTCCTACCACGTTTGTGAATTGTGTTTTGGGGGCGACCGTCTAAATCGATTTATAAACAAAGGCTTCTCCATTTATGGTCGTTGATCTTCAACATTTCGAGAGAGAAAGGAGCAAGGAGTGTCTATGCGAGAAAGGAGAAAGGAGTCAGGCGGTTACTCCTTGCGTGTGTCAGGCTGTGTGCAGCTGAGGCAGTGTAACATTAAGAAGGAGATGATGGGTGAGAAGTGATTGTTTTAGAGGGGGAAATATAATGCAGATAAAATTCAAGTTCCATCCTGTTTAATTAAATAGATTGCCCAACACAAATCATCGCATAATCAATCTCAAGAAAAATTTACTCAATGAACCAAACAAATCAAAGAAAAAAATTCACAACTCGCTACATAATCCAATCCAATCAAGAAACCAAAATTCACATTTCACAATCATACAAAAAAATTATCTTAATTCAAACAAAACATATAACCATCAAAATTATATATAATAATCATCACAATTCAACTCTATTTTTCACAAAATCACCATTCCAAATAATTTTATACTTAAATGGAATCCATGAAGACACCAAGCATATCTCCTAAATAAAACATAGCAAAAATAGAAAGCACTTGACATCCAAGAGGGTTCTCTTTCATAATTATTGTTGATAGATACATATAAGCATCACACTTGTAAAAAACACACCTCCACCGCTGCCCCAACCAGTAATCACTGCTTCCGAGCACCCAATCCACGTCAATCAGTCGCAGGGTTCATTATAAACAATTCTAGTAAGATCAAACTGAAATTAAAAAACCATATAGTTAGCATAAAAAGAAATCAAATCAAAACCATAGCAAAATCAAACCCAAAGTAATCACAACCTTATTAGAAAACTATGCCTAAATTTTCATGAAATCAAACCTACTTAGAAAGCTCACATCAAATCGAATCTAAACAAATAATAAAACAAAAACCCATGCTAAACCAACCACCATAAAATTAAAAACAGAATTGTGTGATTGAATTAGAGAGCTTACATCAAATAAAATCAAAAACTCATGCACCAATGTAACTTTTGGTCCATTCATTACCACCTGAAAATGGACCAAAAGTTAGCAGAACCAAAAAATAACAATATTCCATACGCAATAGAAACCAATAAAAAGGATTCAAAGAGCTAAAAATAAAGTACTCGTGATACAGGTCATCTAACTTCTATATACACTAACATGAAAATATAACTGCATTTAATTTTGGGATCCATATCCCTCAATGCCTCCATTTGAGTCGTTACAGCTTCTACATAAGACTCATTTAGTAGTCTACCATACACATACCCGAACCCACATGTAATCCTATCATTGTGTTTGTGGGAAAATAATAATGAATCAGATCAAATCATCATACTAAAAACCTCAATTGCATTTTATCAAATAGCTAGCAGGCGGGTGAGTTTGAGAAAATTAAAAAAGATAAAAAATTTCCTTTCAAGGCCACCAAGGAGCTTTACAACAAAAATACGATGTCAAATATGCATGAGTCTACCATACACATACCTGAACCCACCTTCGATAGATCAGTTGAGCAAATATTTAAGTCAAAAAAATCCAAATCAAATATATCCACCTCACTACAGAAATATTACAAACACATACTCCTAGCAAACTAATAACTTCGAATGCAATAAATACGAATAGAATCTACAACACATAGAAGAAAACAGACAAAAAGCCAAAAATATCAAATCAATTATAAAAAATAGAACTTCATGCTATAGATGTATGACCTATTAAAGTATAATAGACTACGACAAAAAAAGAGTCCATCAAATGGTTCACAAATTATGGAAATAGTAATAACGAAAGTCAGCTAATTAGGCAACATTAAATCATAAACAAAAAGAATGATACAATCAAACCCAAGAATTATGAAAGTGAAGATCATAAATTAGGTAGGTTGAAACTTAATACAACAGAGTGATTTTTGAACAGTCGACCCTTTGAGCTCTCTTTGCGGCTTTAATGATGTCTCAGTTGATGAAGACAGAGGCAGAGAGGCTCATATCTAGGAAAAGAAAGAGGTTGTATACAAAAAAATAATGAGATTAGAAAATGACACAAAATTTTAAATCTAACAATGAGAAGCCAGAGCTAATTCATCTTCTTTTCTTTCTTAATCAGCTCTGCAGCCAATGAATGAAAACAAATAATTTATGTAAGGCATTTTAGCAAACAACTTGTACGCCAAAAGCCAATGGAAATGCTTACCCATGAAATTAGCGATGGATTGGCCGAATAAAACCTACATCGCATGCAAAATTATTCAAAAATTAATTTGGGTGCACTCACATTAAAAAAGCCAAATTAAGATTCTAATTAAACACCCAATTGTTGTTTGCATGTGTAAAAACCCAAATTAACACCCAAATATGTGTGTGCATGGTATTTAACACCCAAATATGTGTGTACCTATGTGGGACTATATGTGTGTGCTTGGTGTGTCTCTATGGTTTGTGCAATTGTGTGTGTGCATGTTGTTGTGTGATATGTGTTATGTGTGTGTTGTGTGCCTAATCAATATATGTGTGTTGTGGTTTTGTGTGTGTGTGTGTGCGCGCAATGGTGATATGTGTGTGTTGTGTGGGCGTGAGTGCAAGAGATGCAGGGAGAAAGGGAAGAGAGAAATTGGTGGGGTTTTTGTGCTCTGTGTGCATGTGTCGTGTGTTTTTGTATGTGAAGAAGGAGAGGTGAGAGAGAGAAATAGAGGAGATCACCTAGGTTGAATGGTCATCAAAGGAATTAACACCCAATTTCAAAAGCCTAAATTAACACCCAATTCAAAAGCCTAGATTAAAAAATTGGGTGTGTTGTGATGTGTATGTGTGACTGTGTGCAACAGAGGAGAGGGAAGAAAGAGCGAGAGAGCTTACCTAGCTGGCTGTGTCATCGATAGTGGGGTGAGAGGAAGTAGAGAGGTCGCAAAGAAGGAGACAGAGATATAGGAAGAAGAAGAGAGACGTTGGGATTAGGTCAGACAATTGAGTTTGGCACTGTGCAAAAGGTTTTGGGGGGATGAATTTTGCCTGAGATGCATTGTGAGCCTTTGAATTAGATTAGAATAATAGAGATGAAATCTGGGCCATTAAATTAAAAGATGATTAAATCTGAGACCTTCTTATGCTTTCCCAACTTTAGAGTATTTATTGTTTTCAAATTTTAAAGATTCAAATATGGTTCTATCTTATTATTATAGAAGTTTAAATAAAAATATTAAGATAGCATACAACTAAAATATGAAAATCCCACGTAATCAGATTAAGGTTATTTTCACAAAGCATAGGAATATAAACTTAATTTTATTGCAAATTATATGATATAATCCTTCTAACTTAACAAGCATTAGTTCCATATTAATTAAAAACTAGTTTAAACACAAACAAGTTCAAAACACACAATATATTTAAAACATAAGATAAATTTTAAATGAATAAAATAAAAGTGCATAATGTAAAAGACGAGTGAAAGATAGTAAAGTTTTTGTAAATCTCCAGTATGTTCCAGGAAGTAGAAGGTCCTTCTCCAAAATGTTCCCTCCATAGTCTCAAAAGCTCAACTTGATTCTATTCATAGTCAACCATACGTTGATTAATCTGAGTAATGCTGGTCTCCAACCCTAATAAGATTTGTCTATCTGTTCTTTCATCCACTAGTACATATGGTTGCTCCTCTTGTGGTTGTTGTTCTTGTGGTATGAATTCTTTAGGTACTGGGAATGGCTCTTCTTGGGGTGCAGGTGGGGCTTCAGGTTGGTCTTCTAGTTGTCCTGCTTCACTCTTTTTCAATGAATTTTTCTCTAATGCTCCAAAATGGTCTACTATTTTCTAGATAGGATTAATGACCACACCCTCATTCCTGCACAACTAAGAAACTAATATAGCATACGGGAGTGATGAATTCTTTTCTATCCCCAACAAGTATCATTTGGTTCATGATTAAGTTTGATAAGTCAATGGTGTGTCCCATCCCAAATGTATATAATAAATAAGCTTGCTCCGTATAAATTTGATTCTTTTGGGCCCAGGGTTGCAAACTGATCACTGTTATCAAATTCAGGATATGGTTGTAACGCCCCAAAATACACCCTCAACGACATTACATTCTAAAACCATTGATATCTTAAGAGCACTAATATAATTTCATAAGAAACGAGACTTCATTTGTCATTCACGAATATTCTCAACATTATCCAAAAGAATAAGCCCAAGTCATGACTATTACCTCTAAAAAATTAATTAAAGAAGCGTAGTGGAATAAACAAAAGAAGCTAAACTACACAATGATCCAAAAAAATGTCCTAGTCTAGTACAAAAGGAAAGGAGGTCCCTCTACACGTCCACCTCGGGATCCGCACTCCCGTCAAGTGGAGTCTCCCAAGTAGCAGGATCCTCGACCCTTACGTCCTCCTTAAACGGGTAATCTAAAAAAAGTTAGCGGTAGGGGGTGAGCGCAAAGCTCTGTAGAAAAATTCTCCCAAACCCATACAAGGATTATTTAAAATGGTCGATCTCATTTTTAACATAACGTAGATACATAATTTGAAATAAAGCAGTGAAATTTAAAAAAAAAAAGACCTCAAGTTTATTTAAAAACATTACTTAAATGAATAAACAAGCACCACATGCAAATAATAATCATTAATGGCCATAAACAATTCCCAACAATGCTTTCTGTAGGTGGCACACTTTGTGGTAACCTCCACCCCTTTTTTGGTCACATTTGATTCTCAAGCATCCTTACCGAGAACCTCTTGAGAATGGATGAGCATCCTTATATGGAACCTCTCACCTATCAGTACATTATTTACTAAGCATCCTTATCGGGAACCTCTAGGGAAGGTGTGAGCATCCTTACAAGGAACCTCTCACTCATGTGCATCGCAAAAAACTCAACCAAGCATACAATTCTAACATTTATCTCAATTTACAAGCATCTATCTAAAATTCCCAAAATATATCACTCAACAATTCCACAACCAACTAAGAAAAATACATTAGATCACAATAACATCATTTTTCTACCCAACACAAAGCACTACGGTTTTGAAATTCATAATAAAGAAAGCATTTAAGAAGGAAATACACCACTCTAAAAAAAAAGGCTTTTAAAACTAGAAAAGAGATTTCATCGGTATTAAACCCTAACTTTGTTCAAAACATGTAATCTTTGCAAAAAAAAAAAACCTAAGAGATGATGATTCCATAGCATATATATATATATATATATATATATATATCATTGATAATCAAAACACACACACACACACAGAGATATATATATATATACCCAAGCCTCAGTGTAAGTGAATGAGAGAAACCCCTACCTTGAATCCAAAGTTCCAAGTCAAACCCAAGCTATAGTGACCTCTTTTCTTCCTTTCGTCTTCTCATTTATCTTCTCCTAGGGTTCTAAGGGGGTTGGGGTGAGAGTGGAGTGGTAGAATGGGAGAAAATGGGATAAAAATGAGGTTTTAAGACACACCAATCCCGAATTTTACTGTTTATGGGCTGTTTGGGTTGTCTCCGAATTTACGGTTTTGCCACTGAACATTCCAATTTGATCCATATGACTATCCTAAGGCTTTTCGACGTTCTGGATTCATTTTTCATGTTATTTTAACCTAAAAATATTTATTTTTATGATATATCTCAAAACCAAAGTCAACGTACACTTGAAACACTAAAGTTTATGTTTTACCCATCCGAACCAGCTATTGATGAATTTTTGTGATGTTTGCAAATAAAAGGTGATCAAGAGTGCTTCTTAAAGCTTTTTATACTTATTTGAAGCCTAAATGTACTCATTATTCTTATTTTTTGATTTAGGAAGCAAATGAAGACGTTAAATGCAAAAAAGAAGCTAATTGGACTATTTCGACATCGGTTCGTTATCTGGACATAACTCTCTCATCCAAGCTCCGATTGAGATGATTCAAGATGCTATGGAATTATAAGAAAGATTTATACAACTTTCATGTTTTGAGTCATGAGATATATTGACTGAATCAAGGTTTAAATCGGGCTTGAAGTTGCATCACGTGCACTGTTCACGTGCACTATTTAAGCTAAATAGGACTATTTTGACATTGCTTCGTTATCTGAGAATAAATCTCTCATCTGAGCTCCGATTGAGATGATTCAAGATGATATGGAATGATAAGAAAGAGCTATACAACTTTCATATTTTGAGTTTTAAGAGATATTGATTGCATCAAGGTCTAAATCGCGCTTGCACTTGCATCCAGTGCATTGTTCACAACATGTTTCATCCCTTTTTCCATTTCCAATCCATTCCTAAGCTAACCAAATCCATATCAAACCTCTCCAACACATATTTTTACACCAAGCCTATTTAATACAAGTTCTAGGACCTAAAATTTCATATTTTTACTTATTACAACTAAATTTCAACTATTATTTCCACTAACATTCTAAATCTTTACTTTTCCAATCTACCAAGTTCTAACACACATCACTACACATATCCACATTTCTACAATAATTATTTACTATATATCTATATACATATATAAAAGAAAATACGGGGTGTTACAATCCACCCTCCTTAAAGAAAGTTTCATTCGTGAAACTTACCTCAAGTAGCAAACAAATGTGGATACTTCTCCCGCATTTCTTGCATCGGTTCCCATGTAGCTTCCTCCACTCCATGGTATTACCACAAAATCTTCACCAATCTGATAAATTTGTTGCGAAGAACTTTTTCTTGGGTGTCGAGAATTTTTACCTGTTGTTCTATGTACGTTGCTCCGTCTTGTATTTCAATCTCCTCCAAGTTCATGGCTAGAGTTGCATCCGAGTGACACCTTCTTAACATGGACACGTGGAACACATCATGTACTCTGGATAGTTGGGTTAGTAGTCGAAGTTCATATGCCGCCTTGCCTACCACTTTGATTACCTCTAACGGTCCGGTATATCTTGGCACTAACTTCCCCTTCATGCCGAATCGAAACACGCCCTTCGTGGGCGACACCTTGAGAAATACGTAGTCTCCCACCTTGAATTCTAAGGGTCTTCGTATGCGGTCCGCATAGCTAATTTGTCTACTTTGCGCCGTCCGTAGCCTCTCTCGGATGAGTTGAATACTCTCCGTAGTTTCTCGAACAATGTCCGGTCCAAATAAACTACTCTCACCGGCTTCTAACCAACACGTCGGTGATCGGCATGGTCTTCCATACCATGCTTCATACGGTGCCATTCCAATACTTTCTTGATAGTTGTTATTGTAAGCAAACTCCACCAATGGTAAGTGGTCGCTCCAACTCCCCTTGAAGTCCAACTCGCAAGCGTGTAACATATCCTCCATAATTTGTATCACCCTCTCGGATTGGCCATCCATTTGGGGATAAAAAGCCATACTGAAGTGTAACTTCGTCCCCATTGCTTGTTGTAGACTCTGCCAGAATCTCGCCACAAACCTTGAGTCACGATCTGGCACAATCGAGAGCGAAACGCTGTGTAACCTCATTATCTTACGGATATACAGCTGGCTTAAAGTCTCGATTGTATCCATAGTCTTCATACCCAAGAAGTGAGTGAACTTGGTGAGTCTGTCCACAATGACCCACACTGCATTATGCCGGCGGGA
>CM042192.1:30548162-30574284 GCA_023539305.1 Ilex asprella
TAAGATTTCTTGCATTTAGTTAAGTTTTAATCTCCATTTTATCCTTGTCTCTTTACATTATGAATGTCTTTGCTTTTAATATGTGACTTATCGGGATAAGGGAGAGTGTCACTCTCCCTTGGAATGATGTCAATGGAAAGAGCAAGGGAATGGTGGAAACATGAAATGTATGATTGAACAAAAATGCTTCCCAAGCGCAAGAAGACTTTTGTGTATCATGTTTTACGTGGAGGTATTCCTAGGTCGTTTCCTTATGGAAGGATATCGTGTTGAAGACGATTTTGGTAAAAGCAAAGTGTAAAATCTTTTGTTGTTGAAGTTTGGTTTGTAAATTGTATTGTGGTGAAAATGAAATGGGAAATAAGTGTTGGCTAATCCGTAGGGTTCACTCCAATGGGAATGCCAAGTCAACTAGAATCCTTCCTCCAATAGAGCATAGATGAACGATAGATTTGTGGGAAGCTAGGGACGAGATGAAGTGAGGATCCAAGGATAAACAGTGACAAGTCTACATAATATCAAAGACTCACAATCTTGTTCTCTGTCATCCCAGTCAAACCGAACCATCGTACTCTGAGATGAGGGAAGAAAAAAATAGTTGAAATGACATACCCAAGATGAGGTCTCCCTTAGACTAGCCAACGTAAAGGCTTAGCTACTCATGATTAAGGCAAAGGCAACAATGAAATGAGAAGAAATTACAAAGAATTGAAGATTGTGACTAAGTTAATGCAAGAAAACATAAACTAAAAGAGAATACATTTAATACCCATTTTAAAACTAAGAAAATGAAGAACATGAATACATTAATGGTGAAACCTTAAATGAAAGATTAAACTTGAAAGCAACATGCAATAAATGGAATTTAAGACTTCAAACAAACCTTAGAAGATTCAGACATCAAATTACAAGACAATGTATGGAAGAAAATGCAAAAATCTCAACTTCTCTCTCAAACACTATTCATATTCTTCCTAGACTCCCTCTTTCTCTATATATATTCCAATGTGTATTGCATTATCCCCCCTATTTTCACTCTTGTAAGCTTCAAAAATGTCCATTGGGTCCCCCCACTAGCTATGAGATGTCATCTCCCTCCATAGGGGCTGACAAGGATGAGTTGGATAAGGTTGGTGTAGGCCTTGTCTCCATACCCAACACCTTCTCTCTCCTCTTTCCTTATTAATGATCAAGCATCCAAAATTCCAAAGGGAGGTGTAAGAAGGGTGTCCATGGGGTTGGGAGTGGTAGGGGCAGGTAGAAGAATGTCTGGTGGGACCCCCAAGATTACAGAGCTTGAGATTCAAATTCTAGTGCAATTCAGTAAAACCTACCGGTAGATCACAGAAAACCTACCGGTGGGTTTCACTCCAGTAGGCAAAATCTACTGGTATTTCTTTGGTAGGTACTGGACAGTAGCCAAAACCTACCGGTATGGTCTACTGGTAGGTTTTTCTTGGGTTTGTTGATTTCTTGGTTCCTCTAGTTCCTGAGCTATTGTCAAGCCTCCTCCTCGTCTCCATTCATCTTAAGCATCATGAGAGTGCTTAACAAGCATCATTTAAACCCTTTAATCTACAACCCAACCGAAACTTCGTTAATAGCTCAAACGGTATCATTCCTTTCATTTAAACCTCAGAAGTAAGTGTAAAAAGGGATGTATTGCTACATAAAATATGCAATGTTCGTGCTAATCACACCCTCCAACTTGATCTTTGCTAGTCCTTACCAAAGTTTACATTCAAACCAAAAGTATACACATACAATAATCTATTTACACAACCAAGTCATCTAATCATTCAAAATAAGAATTCATAATGAAATTAACAAAATTAATATAGACAAGATGAAATAAAATTTGTGATTTTTCATTCATCACATTCAAACTTGGAGTACATGAAGTTGGATTTTAGAAGAGACAAAATGGCCTAAGACCTAGAGACTCTTCTACTAGGCTAGTTACTCAGCTCCAGGATATGTACGATCCAAAACAAAAAGAAAAGATAACAGCTACATCACCCTACTCCTCATCTTCATTACCATCATCACCTTCTTCATCATCATTACCTTCACTCTCTTCATCATCATCAACTTCACTCTCACCCTCTTCATCCTTGTTGTCTGCATTGTCGTCATCCCCCACTTCAACAATTGTGGAGGCAGAGGGGACGGATGTAGAGGATTCAACAACTGAAGGTGTGTGTCCTCCCGGGATGGGCTCCCTAGGAAATGTATGCTGGAACATCCTCACCATCATAGCCTCTAAGACATTGAGGCGCTAAGGTATTGAGCGCTCCGATGCAGACGAGGATGGAGCAAACAAAGATAGCCCAAACATAGGTGGCACCTTGGAAGACGGCCCAGCATTGCATGACCCTAGGCCTAAAGCCCTAGCATACTTATATTGAATCATGGCGAACGTCTTGCTGCTACTTGCTTTGCCAATGGCTCCAGTGTCTGGTGGGGTGATTTTGTATGTGATATACCCCTTCACATTAAAATGAATACACATACAAGTTACCAAATTTCTAAAAGGGAGGTTCGCCTTCAGCTTCGGAGCTTGGGCAAAATCTCTCATCACCTCCCAAATGATGAGTGAAATATCTATGGCTTTTCCCGTCAACACCACGTCCAAGAGGGCCAGCTTCTCCACATTAGGTGTCTTCTCAGCACCTCTGGGAAATTGGTTGTAATGCCTAATCTTAATCATTAGACCATAGGTGTGCTTGAGGCCCCTAGCAAGGACTGTCCCTGTGAATTGTGTTGGGTCCTCATACATTGACGCCATATACTCTTGAATGGTTTTGACCCTCGTGATGTTGCATGGGTAGACAGGTGTGGAACGAGGTGGCCTCTCATTCTCCATGAGAATGGCAATCACAACTGAAGTGACATCCAAATTCTTGCGCCCCACATTTGACCTCAAGATCATTGCTTCCTCATCAACCACCTTAAGTCTCTAGTAAAACTCACGACATTTAGACAAATTGAAACCACTTACAGGCTTAAACCAAATTCCAATCCCACGAGCCTCGATCATTCTCACAATCTCGTTGGTCAGCCAAAAAGATCTCCTATCAACATACCTCTCACACGTTATATTTTTCCCATCAATGCTTTGAGTTATAGCATCATTACTTGCTTTTTTTCTTTCTTTGCCTCTTTGTCCACTTGGCCCTTCCCCACTTCTCCTTTGATCACCAACATTTGAGGCTTGTGGTGGGCTTGCCCTAGTTCGTTTGGTATGGCCCTTGCATAACAATAGTACCCCTAAGGTAAAAAAAGAAAAAAGGGTCAAGAAGAGACCCTCAACCGAGACCACAGCCTCTTGTAGAACCATTACTTGACAAGACATCATAGAGATATTGGAATTTTTGCAAAGAAGGAGGGAGATTAGGGCTTGAGAGATTTTCGACAATTCAAGGGCTTCTAAAGAGGGCAAGCTTCATATCTTCACTAAAATCAGCAAATTATCCATCCTAAGGTTGGGAATTTAGAGAGTTATGGAGTATGAGAGTGATTTGGGAGGCTTGGGAGTGATTTGAGTGAGGGAGGAGTGCATGAAAATCAGTAATTTAAGAAGACAAAGAAAGAGTTTCCCGAGAAATTTCAATTATAAGCCTTAATTTTAGAGTTTTGGGTGAAACCTACTGATAGATCGCGGAAAACCTACCGCTAGGTTTTACACCAGTAGGTTAAGAATACCGGTAGTTTTGTGGTAGGAGCAAACCAGTGGCCCAAACCTATCGGTATGGCCTACCTGTAGGTTTTGCCTTTTTTTATTTCTTTCCCCTTTACTATCTAAATCTTTTCCTTTCCGTTTTATTTATATTCCTTAACATTCTAAGTCTCAAATTATGACCTCTAATCATCTCTACTCATGTACTCCACTTGTAAACCACAATTTGAACCATAATGCCTAACTCCGTATTGAAATTGCAATACACTTTAAAATTTTGTTCATTCAACACACAGGGCATGGATTTCTACTTTAAAATACCAAAATAAACACCCAAAATGCAAGACACATATGCAAATATTAGGGACATTCTTAATTCATTCAAATATCAAAAACTTGAGCAATATTTTTCCCATTTTGCAAGCATGGAGCTATTTAACACATTTCTCAGATAGTCGAACTAACCACACATAAGCATCACTATAGCCTCAAATACTAGTCTAAAGTATGCACCTACACATTTATTTTCAAACTCGTGTGTGTGTCAATTGGAAAATTAATTTGAGCATTTACGCAACATAATTCATAATCAAATGGCTAGCCAAATTCAGCTTCAATGCAAAACTCACCAAATGCCACTCTTAACAATGAAATACACTCCAGTTATCTTGGTATGCACTCTATGTATACATGTGAGATATAATCTTGTGTACAAAACAAAGTGTGGTGACATGTAATTCAAAAATGAAGTTTATGTATCAAAATGAAGCGACTTTGGCATAGTCTCATGAGAAGAATGCTAGGCATTGGGTAGCAAAACTAACACATCATTTTCTTTAAAAGCTTGTATCTTCCATACTTCTCTAGATCACTTAGGACTTCAAAGGTTATAATGGGGCCTTGGGGTGATATTAAGACAAAAGAAGTGAAAGATATAGGATAGCAAAGAGGGTTGTTCTGAGTGAAAGACAATAATGTCAAAAACACCTCCCTTTTCATGGGATTTTAATTCTTAGAACATCACCACACTCTTTGTTTTTTTTGTTTCTTTTCCTTTACATTTTTCTTTCCTTTTGATCATTTTTTTCTTATTCTCACCCCTTTTCTTCCTTTTCTTGAGTTTTCATGCTCATTATTTTTCAACTCTTTGAGTTTCAACAATAAATATCCCTTGCTTGAATTTCCAAACCACACTTCCTTCACTTATGAATCACTCATATTTAGTTCGAGGAAAAACCTAGGTAAGATAGAAATTTATCATTTTCATTGGCTTGGTCAAATGTGTGGCATAGAAAAGAATTTCAATTGAGGCTCAATCATAGCAATAGGGTAAGATCACTTCCAAGCAAGCATAGGAGAGCATTGTACATTTTAGAAAAGTTAATCGACTACACAAATGCACCTAAATGAACCAAATGTAATGAAACTATTGAACAAATTTAAAATTTGAGAATTGTACTTTAAGTAAATGTAAGTCCCCTCCAAAGAGAAATGGTACTAAAGCTCTAATGGGTCCTTACTCATCTCCACTATTTATGTCTAGCCTAAAATATGAATCTAATTCTTAAATTGCTAAAATTACACATTCAAGAAGCACATACAGTTGAGTTCAAAAGCATATACATATTTGATACTTACACATAGGATTAACTTCTATAATATGCCCATGTGCTCAAAGGTCCAAAACAAACATCAATATATTATCTAACCCAACACTCTTAATAAGGAAATATAGATCAATATTCAATACTTTTCACAAAAAAAAAAATCTACTTTTCCACATAATTGCACCTATTGTAACCAAACATCTTTATGCTATGTGAAAGGTGAATTTTCACATCAAATTTTTGTATTATCCACAAAAAATTTCCACAAAATACAGCTGTAACTTGCAATACACAAAAAATTTTCACAAGTAATGGTGTAACATGCAAATGGTGCACCTCACCCCCCCAACTTGATTCATGTATTATCCTCAATGCAACAAAAATATATGGTATGCAATGAGGGATAGTAAGAAGATGAGTAGGGTTAGAGAACACCTCACAATTGACCTCTGACAAAAACACCAATATCTGAAACTAAGAAAAAACAATGTTATATGTCCAAGTAAAGTAAGTAACATGAAAATGAAAATAACATAAGTAAATAAAAAAAATTGTACACTAAAAAACATAAAAACTGGTTACTCCTCCAGGAATTCTGGATAGACTGGATCCGTCAAATCCTCCTCCACTCATTGTCCTTTAAAACTCTCGAAAAATAGTTTAAGTCTTTGGCCATTAACCTTGAATGTCTTGCCATTCTCAGGGGTTTTGACCCCCACAACTCCATTAGTGTAGGCTATCTTGACAAGACAGGGGCCATCCCAAAGGGATCGAAGTTTGCCCTGGAAAATCGAGGAACGAGAGTTGTACAAGAGCACTTTTTGGTCGGGCTCAAATGACTTTTGTACAATAGATTTGTCATGAAAGATCTTAGTCTGCTCTTTTAAAAATTTGGAGCCCTTATACGTGTCTCTTCGAATCTCTTTCAATTCATTGAATTGTAGCTTCCCATGTTCTCTGTCCACTCTCAAATTATACTTCAAAGTCTTTATGGCCCAATAGGCCTTGTGGTCCATCTCAACTGGAAAATGGCAAGCCTTTCCAAAGACGAGTCGATAGGCAAATGTGCCCAATACAGTCTTGTAGGTGGTGTGGTAAGCCCATAAGGCATCAATCAGTTTATTTGACCAATCTTTCGTATTTGGGTTAACCATTTTCTCTAAGATATTCTTGATCTCCCTATTAGCCAACTTGGTTTGACCATTGGTTTATGGGTGATATGCAGTGGATACCTTATGAGTGACACCATATTTGTGCGTTAAAGATGCAAATGGCCTATTACAAAATTTTGATCCACCATCACTTATCATTGCTCGAGGCATCCTGAACCTTAAAAATATGATCTCCTTGAGAAACTTAACCACGATCCGGTGGTCATTGGTATGGGTTGGGCCAGCCTCCACCCATTTGGACACATAGTCCACTACTAGTAGAATGTATAAGTAGCCAAAAGATATACTGAATGGACCCATGAAATCGATGTCCTAACAATCAAATATTTTTATGACAAGTATAGGGAAGAGAGGCATCATATTCATTCGGGCAGCACTACCCAAAGGTAGGCATCTATCACATTCCTTAAAAAATAAAAACAATCCTTTATAAGAGAGGGCCAGTAAAAACCTGACTGTAGGATCTTTGCCGAAGTTTTCTTTGCTAAAAAGTGGCCACCACGTGCTTTTGAATGGAAAAATGCATGGACATCTCACTGTTCATTCTCTGGTACGCATCTCTGCATAACTTGGTTAGGGCAGTACTTGAACAGGTATGGGTTGTCGAAGTAAAAGTACTTCCCATGATCCATGAATCTCTTTTGATCCTCTAGGCTCCACTGCATTGGTATCTATCTTGTTGCAAGATAATTACATATGTATGCATACCAAGGACACACATAATGAATTGAAAGCAATTGTTCATCAGGAAAGAAATATGGGATATGAATGTTCTCACCGACTTCTTGCACCACAAGTCAAGATAAATGATCTGTCACCACGTTCTCAACTCCTTTTTTGTCTTTGATTGTCAAATTGAACTCTTGGGGTAGGAGGAACCACCTGATAAGTCTTGGTTTAGCATCCTGCTTAGACAACAGATACTTTAAAGCAGAATGTTTAGTATAAACAACTATCGATAAACCAATGATGTAGGAATGTAATTTATCTAATGCAAATACTATGGCTAGCAGTTCCTTTTCTATGGTAGTGTAATTCATTTAGGCCTCATTGAGCATTTTGTTAGTGTATTTTATTACATACGTTCTATTTTTCTCCCATTGATCGAGCACTGCACATAAGCTCAAAAGGTAATTCTCATTTGGGTGGTCATATAATCGGAGGTGTGACAAGCATACTTTTGAGTTTTGTGAAAGATATCTTACAACTATTCAACCACTTAAATGGGACATCTTTAGACAATAAATTGGTCAAAGGACGGGCCAATGCACTAAATTTTTTAATGAAACAACGGTAAAATCTAGCGTTGCCCATAAATGACCTGATACCCTTGATGACTCTTCGCGTAGGGAGGTTGGAGATGGTCTCCACCTTTGATTTGTCAACTTCGATCCCTTTTGTCGTGACGATGTGCCTGAGAACAATCCCTTGTGTCACCATAAAGTGACACTTCTCCTAATTTAAGACTATGTTATTCTTTTCACATCTCTCTAAAACTTTCTCCAAACTTTTCAAGCATTCATTGAAAGAATCAACAAAGACCGAGAAATCATCCACAAACATCTTAACAATCTTTTCCACCAAATCACTAAAGATGCCCATCATGCAAAGTTGCAAGGTTCCAAGGGTGTTACACAACCCAAAAGGCATGCGACGGTAAGCAAAGGTACTGTAGGGACAAGTGAAGGTTGTTTTCTCTTGGTCTTCCAATGAAATCTCGATTTGATTGTTACCAGAGTACCCATCTAAGAAGTAATAGAATAGATGCCCCACTACTCGTTCCAACACTTGGTCAAGGAATGGCATTGGAAAATAGCATTTTCTTGTGCATAAGTTGAGGTTCCCATAATCAATACAAACTCTTCAATCTATGATCACCCTTGTTGGAATAAGCTCATTCTCTTCATTATCCACAACCGTGACTCCCAACTTCATGGGTACTACTTGCGTGGGGCTAACCCATTTATTATCAGCAATCAGAAAAATGATGCCCACGTCAAGTAGCTTCAGCACCTGGTCCCTCACCACATTTTTCATGATTGGGTTCAACCTTCTTTGTGGTTGTCGAGATGGTTTGGCGTCCTCCACAAGATAGATCCGATGTGTGCAAACAAGGGGGCTCATCCCTTTAATGTCAACCATTGTCCAACCAATCGCCCCTTTATGCCTCCTCAACCCTTGCAAGAGCTTTTTCTCTAATTTTTCATCCAATGTTGAGCTAATCACTACCAAAAATGTATCATCTTCCTTAAGATATGCATACTTCAAGTGGGATGGTAGCGGTTTCTACTTCAAATTGGGCTTTAATACATTTGATGGAAAGATCTTCATGTCTTGGGGAGGGAGCTTTTTAAATGTAAGGATCCTTTTTTCAACCCCTTTTAAACTCTCTAGTTCCTCTTGCTCATCAATCTCCTCGAGATCAATATTCTCCTCTTCTTTTATCTTTAACATGCCCAAAAGTTTCAAGTGCTCTTCAACCAATGTGTCAATCCTATTGACTTCATGCAACTCCTCATCATCCCCCCGTTGCTTGGAGAAGTTGAACACATTAAGGTCCATTGTCATGTTCTCAAATGCAAGCTTTATGTGACTGTTCTTGCAATTAATCAAAACATTTGATGTGGCAAGGAAAGGTCTACCAAGTATTACGGATATTTGGGAGCTAATATTTACAATAGGGCGAGTATTGATTAGCACAAAACATTGTATATTTTATGTGCTCTTACATCCCTGTTTCTTTTGCATTGGCGATTAAAATGGGCAAAATTGCACTATTTGAGCTATTAACGAAGTTTTTATGTGTTTGTAGATAAAAGGGGTTAAATGATGATAGATAAACCCTTTCATGGTGTCCAAGAAAATTAGAGTTGAGAATGAGGCTTTATGAGAGCTTAGGAGGTAGAGGAACCAAGATTTTTGCAAAACCAGGAAAAACCAACTGGTAGGCCCTTCTAGTAGGTTTTGGCTACTGGAGTGAAACCTAGTGGTAGGTTTACCTCGACCTACCGGTAGGCTTTATCGAAAAGGGCCAGATTCTGAATATCAAGCTCTGCAATCATAGGAGTCCCACTACCTATTCTCCGACCTACCCCTGCCACTCGCAGCACCATGACATCCATGTTGTACCTCTTCTTGGAATTTTGGAGCTTTGATCATAAATGAGGAGAGAGGAGAGAGAAGATGATGGGTGTGCAGGCTATGCCTTCATTACCCTGTCCAGTCCATCCTTCTTCAACCCTAGGCACGAAGATCACATCACTGAGCTATAGCATGACTCCAAGGACGTTTTTGGCAAGGAGATACACCATTATGAAGATATACATTGTAATAGAGAGAGAGAGAGAGAGTTTAGGAAGAAGATGAATAGTATTAGAGAGAGAATTTCAGATTTTTGCATTTTTTTCCACAAATTGTCTTATAATTTGCTGCAAGAACCTTCTAAGATTTGTTTGAAGTCTTTGCTGCCATTTATTTGAAGTTGCTTTTAAGTTTAATCTTCCATTCAAGCTTTCACCATTAATGTATTCAAGTTCTTCATTTTCTTAGTTTTGAAACGGGTATTAGTTGCATTCTCTTTTAGTTTACGTTTTCTTGCATTAACTTAGCTACAATCTTCATTTTCTTTATAATTTCTTCACATTTCTTCGTTATTTTTCTTTCAAGCATGAGTAGCTAAGTCTTTAAGCTGGTTAATCCAAGGGAGACCTCCTCTTGGGTATGCCATTTCAACTCTTCTTCTGTCCTTCCCTCGGTATACAATGGTTCAATTTGACAGGATTGAGTGTGGAGATGGTTGTGAGTCTTTGATAGCCCATCGGCCTGGTCATAGGATATGCTTGGATCCTCACTTCCATCTTGTCTCGAGCTTCCCACGAATCAATCATTCATTTATGCACCATTGGAGGAAGGCTTTGAATTGACTTGGCATTCCCATTGGAGTGAACACTATGGATTAGCCAATAGTTATTTTCCATTTCATTTTCAGCACAACACAATCATAAACCAATTCCAAACAACAAATGATTTTACACTTTGTTTTTGCCAAAATTGCATTCTACACGATTCACATCCTTCCCCGAGGAAATGACCTAGGAATACCTTCAACTAAAACACAATACGCAAAAGTCTTCTTGCACTTGGGAAATATTTTTTCTCATACACACACTTCATATTTCACCATCTCCTTGCCCTTTCTTTTGACGTGATTCTAAGTTAGAGTGACACTCCCCTTCAAACATACGTTGAGGGGTGATGTAAGGAGGTTAGGAATAACATGGAAATAAATTCAAGAATTTTTAGCCCCATTGTCGGGGAAGGCAAGCGTTGAATTAAGAAGGTGACTTTCACAAAACAAAGGTAAGTCCCGTGATGTTCATCATGGGCTAATGTACGTTGATTCTTGCATACACTTTTGTTGTTTACATTTCATTTGTAGATAATTTTGTTATATGTGGGGTCAGAACGAACAAAATTGACTAGTTAAGCAACCCTTGGACCCCAATATGAATATTGACCAAGACCAACCCGAGAATGTGAGTTATAATTTTGGGAATGTAGGTGCCAATCCAAACACGGCAAGGGGTGGGAGAGGACAAGAACCTAGAATGCCCAATCCACGTATGCAATTTCCACCTCCTATGAATGACGGGAACAACATCCAAATTGATCCTCTGGCAAGGTCATTGAGGGAGTTTCTTCAACCAACACGAAGAACAACTCCCTCATGCATTCTCCTTCCCGTGCTAGCTCATCTCTTCCTATTTAAGCCGAGATGTTGCAACTACTTCCCATATTCCAAAGAATTGAGAAGAAGAACCCCTATTTGCACATAAATGATTTAAAGAAAATATTTACAACCTGCCTAACCAACCATGGTATGGAAGACATAGCTAGGCTGAAATTCTTCTCATTTCCCTAAGAGACAAGCAAAAACTTGGCTTAACTCTTTGAGACCTCGATCCATAACATCTTGGAACCAAACCAAATGCTTTCTTTGAGTTTTAAACAAATTTTTCTCGGTTCATAGAACCACCACTTTGAAAAAAGAAATTCAAAACTTTTCAGAGAAGCCTAGTGAGCAATTCTACCAATGTTGGGATTGGTACAAGGAGTTACTGCAATCCATTACATTTCATGGCTTCTAATTGTGGCAATTGGTTAGTTTTTTCAATAAAGGAATCACACCGAGCCATAAACAATTCCTTGACATGATGTGCAACTGCAAGTTTTTTGAACAAAGACCCTGATGAAGCCTTACACTACTTTGATACATTGTCATAAAATGCATAATCATTGAACATTACGGATCCCATCGATGTACCAAGGTCTTCTCTTCAAGAGAGTAGTCAAACTCAAGAGGGAGATATGTATAACTTGAGAGACTGGGAGGAATTGCTTTCTAAAATTGCCAAATTGTCAAAGAAGGTTGAGAATCTTGAAGTCAATAGACGACAAGAGGTGTCTAATGTTTCAAAGATGTTGGAGTTTTGCTTAATTTGTGATAGTGTGGAGCATTCCATATTGGATTGCCTCAACATTTTGGCTCTTAAAGAAGTGTACCATGAGCAAGTCCATGCCTTTAACCAAACAAGACAATCATTCTCTCCGCATTCAAACACATATAATCCGGCATGGAACAATCACCCTAATTTTAGTTAGAGAAATCAAAATCACATTCCTCGTGCTTATAATGCATATGCACCTCCCGCGGCTTCTAGGCAAAATCAATTTCAATTCCAAGGTCAAGGGCAAACGTCTAGCTTCCAATACCCCCGGTCCAATCTGCAAGGGTATTCATCAAACCCTCCACCACATAATTTTTTACCAAGTCCACCTCCCCAAAACTTTTTCAAAGGACCATCCAATCTTCCCATATATAAACCTCCTCACAAGATAAATTTAGAGGATATGGTGCATGCTTTCATCCAAAGCTAGACTACTTTTAATCAAAATGAAATCGTCATCAACAATCAAAATGCCACATCTTTTAATGACCTTAGGACCAAACTCACAAAGTTGAAAAACTTCATTAGCACATCAGAACAAGAGAAAGGAAAATTTCCCACTCAACCTCAAGAAAACCCTAGAGGTCAACATGTTGTTGAGTCATCGGAGCCCTTATGAGAGAGTTGTGAGCAACTCAAGGTAGTCACTACCCTTCGTAGTGGCAAAGAAATTGATAAGACCATTGTGCCAAAGGTTTCACCCTAGGCCACATTGCCAAATGAAAAAGAGACCATGGGTGACACCTACAAGGGTGAGGTGAGCTAAGAAAGAAAGTGAGGTGGTTGAGAAAGAAAAATAGAATGATGAAAGTGTGCTTGTTTCACCCATGCCTGTTCCTTTTACAAATCGTTTGAAGCCACCTGTAAAGGTGGTTAATTATGTTGATAAACTTGAAATGTTTAAGCATGTAAAGATCAAGATTCTACTCCTTGATGCCATTAAACAAATTCCATCTTTTGCTATGATCTTTAAGGACTTGTGCACCGTGAAACGAAGGCTCAATGTCCACAAGAAAACACTTCTCATTGAGCAAGTGAGCTAAAATTTGAGGACAAACACTCCTCTAAAGTTTAAAGACCCCGATTGTCCCAACATGGCCATGACCATAAGAAATTATCGGGTGGAACAAGCCCTCCTTGATTTGGGGGCAAGTGTGAACCTCCTCCTATACTCGGTGTACCAACAACTTCACCTCAAATAATTAAAGCGTACTTTAATCATGCTTCAATTAGCAGACTGTAGTGTCCTAACACCAAGGGGAATTGTTAAGGATGTTTTAGTGCATGTCGATAAGTTTTACTTTTCTGCTGATTTTATTGTGGTTGGCACTCACCTAGTTCCAAATCTTTGCTCCCAAATTCCTGTAATACTTGTAAGACCTTTTCTTGCTACATCTAAGGTTGTGATTAATTATTGAAACAATCTTATAAAGCTAGCATTTGGGAACATGAAGACTGAGCTCAACGTGTTCAACTTGTCTAAGCAATTAGGGGATGATGAGGAGGTGCATGAAGTCAATAGGATTGACACCTTGGCAGAAAAGCACTAAGAACTTTTGGGCATGTTGAATTTAAAAGAAGAGGGAAATGTTGATCTTGAGGAGTTTGAGGAACAAAAAGAGTTGGAGTGTTTAAAAGGGGTTGAAAAATGGATTCCTACGTTTGAGAAGCTCCCACACATAGACAAGAAGATCTTTCCATCGGATGTTTAAAAGCCCAATTTGGAGTTAAAACTACTACCATCTCACTTGAAGTATGCATATCTAGGTGAAGATGAGACATTTTTTGTGGTGATTAGCTCAACATTGAATGCAAAGCAAGAAGATGAGCTATTGGAGGTGTTGAGAAGGCATAAAGGAGTGAGTGGTTGGACAAATTCTGATATCAAGGGGATAAGTCCCCTCATCTGTACACACTGCATTTATTTTGAGGAGGACGCAAAACCGTCTCAACAACCACAAAGAAGGTTGAACCCAATCATGAAAGATGTGGTGTGGGACAAGGTGTTGAAACTACTTGATGTGGGCATCATTTTCCCAATTGCCAATAGTAAGTAGGTTAGCCCCACACAAGTAGTACCCAAGAAGTTGGGAGTCACAATTTTGGAGTGATATGAAAAGAAGAACTTAGTCTTGAATTGGTAGAAGTGTCACTTCATGGTGACATAAGGAATTGTTCTCGGGCAAATCATCTCAGCGAAAGAGGTTGAAGTTGACAAATCAAAGGTGGAGGTTGTCTCCAACCTCCCAACACTGAGAGTTGTCAAGGATATTAGGTCGTTTCTAGGCTATTGACTTGATCCGAAATGTGTATACCCAAATGCAGGCGGTCAAGTTGTAACAATAATCCGGTTTGAGTCCAGAGTCGAATCCACAGGGAACTAATAGTGGTGTTTCAAAGTAATCAGTTAAGGAGACCAATTGATCGTGACCTTTGAGATTTTAGGATTGTGGGATGTGGGTGAATTCCTTGAACAGAATATTAAATTTTTTCCAAGAAATTTTCTAGACAAAATATAAGATTGATTCAAATAGCGGAGAATTCACTCTTTAGTTCGAGGATCGAGACACGTGATCAATTATCCAGAATATTATATTTTTGCTTGATAACTCAATTAACTCCCGTGTCAACGAAAAGTCAATCAAAAGATAAAAATGGCCTATTTAGGTCATGGTTCCAAGGTCTTACTAAAAGTTTACAAGAATTATTTGTACCGAGAGTTATCGCGCGTACAAACAATCAAGTATTTCTTCATGTCATTCAACCATGGCTTTAATAGTTCATCCTTTTCAAATGAAGCTTGATAATAAGGGATGATTAAAGGGTAGTCATCAAGATCTAGCCGGGGTACTTGCCTTAAAACGAAGAGTCTTTCTTATGCAAGAGTCATCCGTGTCATAGAAAGACTATCGATTATACAAAGTACCTTAGCTTTGCTAGATGCAATCAATCATCCAATAAGCAAAGGGACATGAACATTAAGCATTAGAACAAAACATCATATAATATCCGGATAATCAATACATGCCCTTCACCTCTGACTAAAGAGTGAATGAGAAACTACTTACTCTTCATAGTTTTGGTAAAGCTAGAAAAGTGAGTGATGCTCATCCCTCTAAGTAGATGACTTAACAAAGTAAAAGTATAATTAACAAGGAGCTAATCTTCAACAAAGAATGAGTGAATCACGTTCCACCCTTCACGGCTTTGGTAAAGCTCTAGAAAAGTTGAAGAGTTTCACTCCTCTAAGCAAGAAGGGAGCTCAAATAATGAAAGTGCAAGACATAAAGAAAAGCATGTATGTATGAGCATAAATGTAAAGACTAGAAGTAAATAAAGACATAAATGTAAAGACTAAATGCAAATCAAGAACTTAAATGTAAAGACTTAAAGTAAATAAAGGAATTAAAACTCTTAAGTAAATGTAAATGTGAACATTAATGTAAAGGAAATGAGTGGGAATCTAAACTCCCACTTCTTAAAGAGAAAAGCCAAGACAAGAATTGAAATAGATGGATGTGATGAAATGCTACGTGATGAATCCCTCAAATGGTTCCACTATGAGTCCCTCTTCTCTTCAAAACTAAGTGTATTTAAAGGCAAGGAGAAGGTAGGGAGGGGTAAAAGAATAGAGCTGGGCGTCAAAGTCAAAGTGAAACGCCAACCACTCTGCAGGCAGTCTGTCTACACCGTTCGAACGGTTTCTCTTTCTTTGCTCTTTGCCGTTCAAACGTCAGATGGAATCAGTGCATGCAAGTTATGTCAGTCCACACGTGGTTTCTGTCGAAAATCTTCCTCCAAGTCTTCATGCAAATCTTCCTCCAGGCCCTTACACAATCTTAACTGATCTGTCTAATAATTTCTGGGGCGTTCGAATGGTGTTTACCATTCGAACGTGGCACTCAAGTGCCTGGGGCATCTGACTGCAAGTCTGTAACACGCCATGTCTTCAGTCAGTCTAACTTGTCCTTGCTCTAGTTGACGTTCGAACGTTGATTACCGTTCGAACGGAGCCCTTAAGTCTCCAGGGCCTTGGGTCTTGCCTGCAACACAGATTACAATAGCTGGCCTGGTTCATCATTACCGTTCGAACGGGGTTTAACGTTCAAACGTTGCTTCCTTATTTCAAGGTTTTACAATTTGTTCCTTAAAATGTTGTGATTGCCTGCAAAAGATACTTTTTGGTGCCTTTGAGTCCTTGTTCACATTAAGACCAGAAATATCATCATTTAAACTCCACCAAAGCATAATAAGAGTATGCTATTTTTGATTGTTAATCACACCCCCAACCTAGATATTGCTAGTCCCTAGTAGTACCACAATTAATTTAAAAACAAATCTATTTCTAACACCTTTTTCGTAGGTTATCCGATTGCAGTTAGCTTATGCAATAAGCCGTTAAACCTCGAGGTTTATCCTAGAGGACAAGTGTTGTCTCGTGAGGGTTTTCAGTGTAGCTACCCATAAACTTCGGTCGAATATATGTAACTGTGAGATTACTGATTACAATAAATTATCATCTTGGTCATTGAGACACCCATCCCTTAATTTTGACTTTAAGGTCCGCATGCTCTTCACCATTGGTACTATCTCTATGCACAAATTAGCATTTGACACATTAGCATTTGAAATTTTCTTTGTAGAAAGATGATCATTCTAGAAACAAGAATTGGTGTATAACAAACATTCCACTTTAATCACCCTTCATGGAAAGTTTTGACTTCCCAAATCTCTCAAAGGGATGCTCTCAGTAGAAGATTCACTCTGACTATGGTGACTTGTTTCTCACTAAGTATGTAATCAGAAGATGGCCAATCAGAAATTACATGCATAATTTAGTAAAGGAGTGAAACTTTATAGCAAATAAACTCGTCATGTTCTTGGCATAATCTCATGGAAGAATATTGATACAAATAACGAAATGCTATATATCATACCCCAACTTGTGATTAACAACGTGCATATGCAACAGACTTGAGATCAATTAGGGCTTTCATAGGTTGTAATGTGGCTAGAGATCAGTGGCTAACGAAACGACGTCAATGGAGTTTCAAAAATACTATCTCTTTTATGCACTTTAGCACACCTCTCGTTGGCTTTTCGTCATTTCTTTTGGGAATGAGATTTCTTTCTTTCATTTTTCTCATTTTTCGTTTTCTTAGAAATTCCCTGTCTTTCTACCTCTTTTCCTTTTTCTGTTGTTTTCACCGATTTTCTTTTCTTTCATAGAACAGTAGCCTTCGGTATCTTTTCTACTTTCCTTGCTTTTCTTGTATCATTCAGATTCAAACGAGGGTGTAAGAAAATTGGATAGCAAGGTAGGTCAAGTATTTTTTCTTGTGGCTTGGTCATCATATGGGCTTTTTGGAAAAGAATTTATCTTTTGAAGGCTCAATCATGGCTGACTAGGGTCATATTTTTGTGAAAGGGGTTGGCAGAGGCTTAAATTTTAGTACAAAGATGGCCTAAGATCCTTTCTCAAGTATGTGCATACGCATGTGCCGTCTTGTTTGTATTTATTGCAAGATATGTCAATAGATCACATTAGTTATATCAATCAAAACAAAATTAATGAGATTATTGAAAGATAGGCCATGAAAGAAAACCTTTCTTGAGTAAATGTGGGTGTTCCCTCTGAAGCATCGCAAGGTTCAAAAATTACCATGGTATCTTTTGTAATCTCCACTGATCATGTTAGGTTTTGCAGGGAATGTCGATTATATACCGATTCCATTTTCGAGTTTGATCACTGTGTACTTTGAGAACAACAAATACTCATGTTCATTTGATAATGTAAGCACAGAAATAATATCAATTAAAAGAGTTGTGACCCGAGGTCAAGATTGCCAAGATGTGTGTCAAACGGATCATGTGATTAGTTACTTTAACAGACAATCTCAAAATTCACATGTGTTTTTATCAACAAGAGTTTATTTTTAAAATGTAATTTTTTACAAATGCTTGCAACAAAATAAAAAGGATATGATAAACTGAATCATTTCATTCACAAGATATGATCATTCGGTACATCAATCATTATGATTCAATTCATCCAAAAGAAGCAACAAAATCAACATAACTACACAGAACTTAAAAATATCTATCAAAACACCCAAACAAACTAAACACACAAAAAAACAGACCCAAAACAATCTCCCCCCCCCCTCAATCTCCTCTAGGTCCTGCCCTAAGATAGCTAAGAATCTCCTCCTGTTGTTTGAAGATCTCTGCTTGTTGTCGGAGAATCTCAGCTTGATTGCTCTCAATCCCCATCATCATCTCCCTAAGGGACCTCCGAGTGCTAGAGCTAGGTCCTGCCTGATCAGGCTGTGCTCTCTCCTCCTCCATCTCTCTCTCAATCTCTCGCTCGTCCTCTTGGTCTAGCTCTTCTTGTACTTCATCCCCTCCTTGGGTTGGTGGCCTATCTTGCCTTCTTGCCGATGGATCATTGTGCCCACGGCTTCTCTTGAATGAGCCCCTGTCAAGTTTCCCCATTGGCAACTGTATTTCCATTTTGGGCCTCTCCTATACTCCATTCTCCAGACAAATCTCTGTCACCAAAGTGCCAAAAGGTAAAACACTTTTCTTCACGTTGCATCCTTTCTTGATTTTATTTGGAATGAGAAAAAGGAGGTCATTGCTATGACCTCTCCCTATAGCATAGAGGAGGCGCGTCATCTCTGGCAAAATATCATTTTTCCTTTTTGGAGGAGCTAGGTTGGAGACCGTAATTAAATTGAGCATTCTATATTTGTCGGTCAATTCCCCTTGTTTCAAAAAATTTCTCCCTCCCCATGAAAAGTTCATATCTCTGGTCAACTCCCTTCCTACCCTATCCAATTCAACATTTTTCTCTGGGGGTTAAATGGGGTTTTCCACCCGAGGCAATTCGGGTCTAATCTCCTTGAGGTACGCCTCATCCACCTCGATGTGGTTTCCCCGTACATAGGTCCGTATAGAGCCATTGATGATTTCAGCGTTGGAGTAGAACTCCTGCACCAGATCAACAACAGCTCTTCCTCCATTACTTAAATTTAACACCCATTCTGTCATCTCCATCTCCTCCAGCAGGCCCAACTCAGCAAAATCAGAGACTACAATGTCTCTCTCACACACCACAGCTTGACTTCTAAAGAAATGTTCATACCTTTGTGCTTTCATAGCATTTGAAAATCTGGTACGATCGTACCTCTTTCTCTTCTCCCTGCAACTTTCATCTTGGATTACTTCCTCAACCCAGTTGGGTTCTTGGTTCACTGGTGGCTTGCGTTTAGCAGGAATCTTCATCCGAGGCATGGCGTTCGAACGGTTGGGAGCTTGAGGGAGGACTTAAACTTTGGGCGTGAGGTCTGGGGTTGATGCTTTTTAGCTGGAGAGGGTAGGGGAGAGTCAAATTGGTGTTTCTTGGGGTCTGAGGGGAGATTAAGGTATGGAAAATGAGAAACGAGCTTTAGGATTGGAGAGATTCTAAGTGATTTGGGGCTTTCTGAAATGAAAAAGACGATCATGTTTTTATAGTTCACGTTGCACCGTTCGAACGATGGAAACGTTCGAACGTTATATGAAGAATTTTAAACAACCGTTCAAACGATACTCAATGTTCGAATGGTAAACCAAAAATCAAATGTGTTTCTCCCAGTACTTTGTGTTTTCTACAGTGTTTCCATCAGAGAGTTCATCAGTGGCAAAGTACTGCGAGTAGCAACCGTTCAAATGGTGGATCAAAAAATAAAATTTTATCTGTTACACTATACACAATCAGAGAAAGCTAAACACACAAATAAAAATTCATGGCGTCTCAGGATAAATTACCACCCACGCTTGAGGTTGGCGTTTTGGGACATTCCTTACTTGGCCCATATTTTCATTGCAGTAATTTAAAAAGCAGAAAAATATGCACAAAAATTTCACACTTTTTACCAAAATTCGGACCATTGGATTTCATTCCTCAATACCAAATTTTTCCACAGCTTATCAGGAAGTAATCTCAATCCGAGTTATCTTCTATGTAGCTTGAACTACCAGTGACTCTTCCAATCTCTTGTCGCACAAACCGGTTAAGCATAACACCATAATAGGATAGCGCGTCAGGATAATCCTTACTTTGCCCATTCACTATCCTGTCTAACCGATCGAGTGCGATACCAGAGATCGGTTCAGAACACTGATTGTATCTTTTATCATGAAATACCCGACCACACTGTTTACAGACACCAAGTCTCTTGGCACGTCGGTGTTTAGCAAAAGTGCTTCTACCACAGAGGGGTTTTCCTTGCTGCTCTCGGATCTCATTTTTTCTTACCAACCTTGCTTTTCTCATGATCACATTATGCACCATCTTATGGAAAATTGTGTAGAGCTCTTAGACTAAACCAAAAAAGTTTAACATCCAGGGTTCCTAGACTCACTATCCGCTTCGTTAACGTGTGCCAGTCACAAAGACAATTTAAACTAACCCACAGATATAGCAAGGCAACAACAACAAAAATTGACAAATTTTTATGGCACAAGTACAAGAACAAAACACAGGCAAAATATGAACTACAAGTTCTCACACCCCCAACCTGAATTGAACATTGTCCCCAATGTTTCGATTTTACCAGAATGGTTCTTGGAAATGAGGTTGAACTGTAGTGATCCGTGCTTCTTCAGATACATGCAAATCTAAATGCAGCCAATAATCCTTTCGGCTCAGATCTAAATCAAAGGTGGGCTTGTAAGGTTTGTTTGTGATTGTGAAAAGCAGCCCATTAACAACTGAAGTAAAACAATGTACAATATCATAATAGGGATGTGCTTTTCTGGGTGCATGGACATGATTTCGCTTGGGTGTGGTCAGTTTTGCAGAATAGAGAAAAAAGAAAAGGAAACTAAGAAGAAGAAAGAACGAAACAAGACAGAAAAACGAGGAAGAAGAAGAATAAAAGAAGAGGTAAAGAAGGAAGAGACAACGCGGTGGAGTAGACAGAAAGTGGAGATTGGGAAATGAAATAGGCGGTTGTGGGGTGGGCTCAATGGTGACAGATGGGAAAGGATGGGAAAAGGTGGTGGGGGTCTCATGATGGTGTCTCCTCGGGTTGGATTTTTACCTGATCCGAGCCTTTTGAGTGTCGGAAGGCATGATTCTCGGAAGGATATTCGGGTTCCATTAAATTAATGGTTTCCACATTTTTAACAAAGTCCTCCAAAAATAGTTTCAACCTCTGACCATTAACAGTAAAGATATTACTGTTTGATGGGTTTTTTACTTCTATTGCTCCATGATCAAACACCATTTTGACAATGTAAGGTCCAATCCATCTTGATTTTAACTTACCAGGGAAGAGGTGTAGTCTCGAATTAAACAACAGGACCTTCTGGGAAGGTTTAAAAGATTTTCGTACAATGTTCTTGTCATGGAAGACTTTCATCCTGTTCTTTGCAATTTTAGCATTTTCATACGGTTCATTTCTCAATTCTTTCAATTCATTTATCTGAAGTTTTCTTGAAAGTCCAGCCTTGTCCAGGTCAAAATTTATTGCTTTAATGGCCCAGTATGCCCAATGTTCTACTTCCACAGGTAGGTGACACGATTTTTCATAGACTAATCGATAGGGAGACTTGTCCAAAATTGTTTTAAAAGCAGTATGATATGCCCAAAGTGCATCAGTCAGTCTTGATGACCAATCTTTACGATCTAGGTTTACCGTTTTTTCTAAAATTAATTTAATGTCCCGGTTAGCTAATTCTGCCTGTCCACTAGTCTGTGGGTGATAAGGGGTTGCAATTTTATGAAAAATCAGATATTTTTTTATCAAATCCCAGAAGGGACGATTGCAAAAATGAGAACCCCCATCACTTATTAGTGCTTTAGGAATTCCAAATTGGGACAAAATATTTTCTTTTAAAAATCTTATCATCGTCTGGTGATCATTATTCCGGCATGGAATTGCCTCAACCCATTTGGATATATAGTCTACTGCCACTAAAATGTATAGATAGCCAAAGAAAGGTGGGAATGGTCCCATAAAATCGATGTCCCAGCAGTCAAAAATTTCAATCACCAGAATTGGGTTTAAGGGCATCATGTTTCTTTTTAAAATATTTCCTAATCTTTGGCATCTATCACATGTTAAACAAAATGCATGGACATCTTTGAAAAGTGTGGGCCAATAAAAACCACACTGCATGATTTTTGCAGCAATTTTACTTGATGAAAAGTGGCCACCACATGCTTCAGAATGACAAAATGATATTACCTGTTTGCTTTCTTGAGATGCAACGTCTTATGATCTGATCCTTACAGTATTTGAATACATAGGGATCTTCCCAAAATAAGTTACAAACCCCCCTCATGAATTTTTTTTTGTCCATGGGAGTGAATGACGGGGGGAATGTTCCAGTAGCTAGGAAGTTAGCAATGTCTACATACCATGGGGTTTCATCGATTATGAACAGTTGTTCATCACGGAATTTCTCATTGATTCGCAGTCCATCCCCATAGAATTCATACGTTAATCTGGACAGATGGTCTGCCACCATATTTTTGACCCCTTTCTTATCTTTAATGACAAGATCAAACTCTTGAAGCAAGAGTATCCGTCTTAAGAGCTTTAGCTTAGCATCTTTCTCTGTGAGCAAGAATTTTAGGGTTGCATGGTCAGTGAAAATAGTAACATAAGAACCAACCAGATAAGAACAAACTTTTCAAAGCAAAAATTACAGTAAGCAATTCTTTTTCAGTTGTTGAACAATTCATTTGAGCATCATTCAAAGTTTTGATTGCACAATAAATTACATGGGGTTTCTTATCTTTTCTTTGCCCCAATACAACACCTACAACATAATCACTTGCTTCACACATTAATTCAAAGGGTAGAGTCCAGTCAGGGGGTTGCATTATTGGGACAGAAATTAACATACCCTTTAGCTTGTCGAAAGATTTCTGGCAAGCTTCAGTCCAGTTAAAAATTACATCCTGACTTAAGAGATGACACATAGGTTTAGCTATGGTACTAAAGTCATTTATGAATCTCCTGTAAAAACCTGCATGTTCCAGAAATGATCGGACATCCTTTAAAGTTTTCGGTGCTGGCAAATTTCCAATTAGATCAATTTTTGCTTTGTCAACTTTCATGCCCTTAGACGACACAATGTGACCCAAGACAATGCCTTGTGTTACCATGAAATGGCATTTTTCCTTATTAAACACCAAATTAGCTTCTTTAAACCTTATTAAAACTTTGTCTAAGTTTGCCAGACATAGATCAAATGAATCTCCATAGACAGAGAAATCATCTATAAATATTTCCAAAAATTTTTCAACCATGTCACTAAACAAACTTAACATGCACCTTTGAAATATTGCAGGAGCATTACAAAGTCCAAAAGGAATTCTTTTAAATGCAAAGGTGCCAAAGGGACATGTAAATGTGATTTTCTCCTGATCATCTAAGGCAATCTCAATTTGATTATACCCAGAATACCCATCCATGAAACAGTAAAATTCATGATCTGCAATTCTTTCTAGAACTTGGTCAAGGAATGGGAGGGGAAAATGGTCTTCTCTAGTTACCAAATCAGTTTTCGGTAATTAATGCACATTCGCTATCCTGTGACGATTCGAGTTGGCACTAGTTCATTGGAATAATTTTTTACCACTGTGACCCCAGATTTTTTTGGTACAACTTGGGTTGGACTTACCCACTTGCTATCAGAGATGGAAAAAATTATTCCTGCATCTAAGAGTTTGAGTACCTCTGTTCTCACGACTTCCTTCATGTGAGGGTTAAGTCGTCTTTGCATTTGACGGGAGGGTTTTGAGTCCTCTTCAAGATATATTGCATGATTACAGATTAACAGACTTATACCTTTCAAGTCAGAGAAGGTCAACCCAATGGTACTTTTATGTCGTTTAAGAACTTCAATTAGTTTAGACTTGTGCAAGTCTGTGAGCTTAGATGAGATTACCAATGGGTATGACATGTTCTCTCCTAGAAATGCATACTTGAGGTCAGATGGGAGGGGTTTCAATTCAGGCTTAGGTGGCTTGTCACTTGATGAGATTTGCTTTGTGCTATTTAGTGAAAGTTCCTCGAATTTGGGCACCCATGTCTCAATAGTATGAGTAGGGCAACTTTTTGGATTTGACTCAGCTGAGTCAAACTCAACCAGAGGTGAGTCGGTCAAAGTTTCACAAAACGTGTCACTCAGATGTTCTTGTATCAACGATTCAATGGAGTTTACTTCCCCTTCATCCTCATCCTCTCCTGGGTGTTTAGCAATACTGAAGTTCGGATGGTTTTGCCACCCTAGATGGTATGTTTCAGAGTATGGGTTGTTGTAAAGCTTGTTGAAATTGGAAATTGCATTTGATTGTTCCAACAAGACTTCTTTGAATCCAGGGATGGTAGGACATTCCCCAGTACGATGTCCTGTCAATGCACAAATCCCACACACTTGTTCTATGGGCGGACCCAATTCAACTTGATGAATTTTTTTCATCTCTAAAGCTTCAAGGTTTCGAGATAAAGTGAACATTTTTTCTCTTAAGTCATCATCTTCTTTCAAGATATACTTTTTTCCTTGGGAAGTGGATAGTCTAACTTCACTGGTGGTAGGGGAGGCTGAGTCCCACATCTGAGAACTATTAGATATAGTGTCAAAGAAATAGAATGCCTCCTGCAGACTTTTACCCATAAATTCTCCTTAGGCCATCATTTCGACAAACTGACGCAGTCTAGTGGGTAAGGAGTCATGGTGTGGACAGGCTTGGAGTAGTTCTTTAAATCTTTTCCAACTTTGGTAAAATGTTTTCCCTTCTTTCACCGAAAAATTTATGATTTACCTTTTGAGCGTGTTAGTCCGATGTAAGGGGAAAATTTTTCTAAAAAATTCATTTTGAAATATCTGCCAGGTTGGCATGGAAAGAGATTTTAAAGAATTTAGTCATTGTTTAGCTTTGTCCTTTAGAGAGAAAGGAAAAAGTTTCATCTTGGCAAGTTCAAAATTGTATTGAAATGTTCCACACACTTCTTCAAAGTCTTTCATATGTAAATATGAATTTTCAGTATCTAATCTATGAAAAACAAGCAACAACTGTGCAGTCCCCGACTTTACTGTAAAGGGGGTACATCTGGAGGAAATACAAAACATGAGGGGATACTATTTCTTGTGGGATTTAGATAATCTCTCAAAGTTCGAATGTTAGGCTCCTCATCTTCCCTCATGGAAACCTCTCCATTCCTTTCAATATTTTGTCATAATACTCTCACAAGAGTCTGCTATTGATCTTGGTGAATTTGGTTCAGATTGGTTCACAGATCCAGAAGATTCTGCCGACAAATTTTTATAGTGAGGAGCGTTCTCAGACATAAAAAAATTGAAACAAGAAAAAATTAGTATACAGTAAACAGAAGAATATAATGAAAAGAAAAGATATTTTTACCTTTTACTTGTAAAACACTTTTTACAAGGTTCTCCGGCAACGGCGCCAAAAACTTGACTAGATCCGAAACGTGTACACCCAAGTCCAAGCGGTCAAGTCGTAGTAATAATCCAGTTTGAGTCCGGAGTCGAATCCACAGGGAACTAGTAGTGGTGTTTCAAAGTAATCGGTTAATGAGACCAATTGATCGTGACCTTTGAGATTTTAGGATTGTGAGATGTGGGTGAATTCCATGAACAAAATATTAAATTCTTTCCAAGAAATTTTCTAGACAAAATATAAGATTGATTCAAATAGCGGAGAATTCACTCTTTAGTTCGAGGATCGAGACACGTGATCAATTATCCAGAATATTATATTTTTGTTTGATAACTCAATTAACTCCCGTGTCAACGACAAGTCAATCAAAAGAAAAAAATGGCCTATTAAGGTCATGGTTCCATGGTCTTACTAAAAGTTTACAAGAATTATTTGTACCGAGAGTTATCGCACATACAAACAAGCAAGTATTTCTTCATGTCATTCAACCATGGCTTTAATAGTTCATCCTTTTCGAATGAAGCTTGATAATAAGGGATGATTAAAGGGTAGTCATCAAGATCTAGCCGGAATACTTGCCTTAAAACGAAGAGTCTTTCTTATGCAAGAGTCATCCGTGTCATAGAAAGACTATCGATTATACAAAGTACCTTAGCTTTGCTAGATGCAATCAATCATCCAATAAGCAAAGG
>CM042192.1:30574384-30587933 GCA_023539305.1 Ilex asprella
CAGTCCACACGTGGTTTCTGTCGAAATCTTCCTCCAAGTCTTTACTGATTTGTCTAATAATTCCTGGGGTGTTTGAACGGTGTTTACCGTTCGAACGTGGCACTCAAGTGCCTGGGCCTTCTGACTACAACTTTGTAAGTCTGCAACACGCCATGTCTTCAGTCAGTCTGACTTGTCCTTGCTCCAGTGGATGTTCGAAGGTTGATTACCGTTCGAACGGAGTCCTTAAGTCTCTTGGGCCTTAGGTCTTGCCTGCAACACAGATTACAATAGCTGACCTGGTTCATCATGACCGTTCGAACGGGGTTTAACGTTCGAACGTTGCTTCCTTATTCCAAGCTTTTACAATTTGTTCCTTAAAATGTTGTGATTGCTTGCAAAAGATAGTTTTTGGAGCCTTTGAGTCCTTGTTCACTTTAAGACCTGAAACATCATTATTTAAACTCCACCAAAGCATAATTAGTCCAAAACATGACATAAGAGTATGCTATTTTTGAGAGTTAATCAGCCATGCTAGATTTTATCGTCGTTTCATCAAAAAATTTAGTGCTTTGGCCCGACCTTTGTCCAATTTAATGTTTAAGGATGTCCCATTTGAGTGGTCGGATGATTGTAAGGCATCTTTTTTAAAACTTAAAAGTACACTTGTCACGCCTCCGATTATGCGATCACCCAAGTGGGATTGACCTTTTGAGGTTATGTGCGACCTGAGTGATTACGTGATTGCCACATTGCTAGGTCAAAGGGAGGAGAATAGAACTTATTTAATATGCTATTCTTGCAAAATGATCAATGAAGCCCAAATGAATTACATTACCGTAGAAAAGAAGTTGCTAGCGGTAGTATTTGCATTAGATAAATTTTGTTCCTACATCATTGGTTCACCGATAGTTGTTTATACTAACCATTTTGCCTTAAAGTATTTGTTGTCTAAGCACGATGCCAAACCAAGACTTATCAGGTGGAACCTCATACTCCAAGAGTTCAATATCACAATCAAAGACAATAAGGGAATGGGGAACATAGTGGCGAATCATTTATCTCAATTGGTGGTGCAAGAGGTCGATGAGAACATTCCTATCCCTAATTTCTTTCTTGACAAGCAATTGCTATCAATTCATTTTGTGTGTCCTTGGTGTGATGACATATGTAATTATCTTGCAACAAGACAAATACCATCGTAGTGGACCCTAGAAAATCGAAGGAGATTCATGGCGGATGTGAAATCTTTTACTTCGACATCCCATACCTGTTCAAGTACTGCCCTAACCAAGTCATGTGGAGATGTGTATCGAAGAATGAACAGTGGGATGTCCTTGTATTCTGCCATTCAAAAGCATGCGATGGCCACTTCTCAACAAGGAAGACTCTGACAAAAATTCTTCAATCAGGCTTTTACTGGCCCTAGCTTAACAAAGACTGTGTTTCATTTTTGTAAAGAATGTGAAAGATGCCAGCGCTTGGGTGGTGTGACGCGAAGGAACATGATGTCCCTCTCCCATGTACTTGTTATTAAAATATTTGATTGTTGGGGCATCAACTTCATGGGTACCTTCCCCTATGTTGTTTGGCTATTTATAAATTCTATTGGTTGTGGACTACGCATCCAAATAGGTGGAGGCTATCCCAACCAAGGCTATCACATGAAAGATTCTACGAGCTGAGAACATTTTTTCAAGGTTTAGGATGCCTCGCACAATGATAAAATATGGTGGATTACATTTCTACAATAGGCTATTTTTGTCTTTGATGCACAAATATGGTGTTACACATAAGGTATCCACTACATATCACCCACAAACTAATGGCCAAGCCGAGTTGGCTAATAGACAGATCAAGAACATACCAGAGAAACGATTTTGTAAACCCACATGTTAAAGTAGTGTAATCATAAATTTTGTAGTAATGTGATATATGTAATGGTGTAGAAATGAAACCCATAAATTATAACTGTAGGAAATACTAATATTGTAAAAAAACAATAGTTCAAGCCGGTTTAGCTAGTGAATATATGAGATAATTTATAAAAAAACGTATATCAACTATATTTGGGGTACCAATTTATGTTGGGTAAGTTTGGGTTTACTTTGGAAGGGTTTAGGATGGATTGGAAATAAAAAATGAAGGAAAAAGGCTAAACTGGGCAAAACCGTACTGGTACTGTGTACCGGTTCTAAATCGTACCGGTACTGTGTACCGGTACTATTTCATACCAGTACTGCGTACCAGAGCAAACTGATCCAGAGAGTTCGATGTACCGGTACAGCGTACCGGTATGGGCGAAAGAATTCTGAATGTTTAATGTCGCGATCTTGGTCCGATTTTTGCCCTATAAATACATTGTGTCGCCTCCTTTGGCTCTATTTCTGCCCCTCCAACCTTAGAAACCCGAAGAGAGAAAGAAAAGAGAAAAAGAGAGGAAGAAATGAAGAGAAAAACACTTGCTTTGAAGGGATTTATACCTTGAAGTCCATCAAAACTTAGATTTCAAGAGTCAAGGTAGGGGATTTCTTCTCTTTCTCTTTCATTGAGATTAGGGTTTATGTATATATATATGTTTTGCTCTAAAGGCTAAATATATGATATGAAATCATCCTCTCTTAGTCTTCTGGGCAAAGATTACATGTTTTTTTTACAAAGTTAGGGTTGAATACCAACGAAATCCCTCTTTTGTTTTAAAAAAACCTGAAATTTTGGAGGGTGATGAATTTTCTTCTTAAATTCTTTCTTTATTATTGATGTTGGAACCATAGAACTTTGTGTGGAGTGCTAAATGATTGAATTATGATCTCTTGTATTTTTCGTAGTTGATTATTGAAATTGTCACATGATGAAATTGGGAATTTTTAGAAATATGCTTGTAATTAAGAATATGTTGGTTTTCTTATTATATGGTTGTTGTGAGGGACTTGAATTACCATCGAGAGATGCCATAGAGTGTTAGAGGTTAGTCAACTCCGGTGGGGTGAGATGGTTTCCTAACACTTGTAGTGAGTTGTCATTTGGTAATGCGACCACTATCGTTCACTGGAGTTCGAACTAGGGTTGATATACCTTTCCTGGGAAGGGACTCGTCACTGCCATTGGTATGGTAGACGCTCTTTCCCAAAGTACTTGTGATTTGATTGTAATTGGTGAACTAGGTATAGTCGTTGAGTAGATTCATGGGAAGCAATCAACGTACATGGCATGGGATGAACCAATATATATCTATACAACTATATGAGGACGTGGATTGGATTATGTCAGAGCCGGTGCATTGGTATGGGACAATGCAACGACATACGCCTTTCCTAATCATTTGATACTGGTTTCTTATTGAGAAATGCTGGTTATTGTTTCTATTTGATTATCATTGTTGTATAAACTTGAGATCGGTTTAAATGTCCCTGTTTTATTTCAAAAGTTATATATGTTATTTTGTGAATTAGACCGACCTGTTTTACAATTCTAAACCTTGTTGGATTTTGGGAATATTTTGCTACAGAGCTTCGTGCTCATCCCCTACCATTACATATTGTCAAATTATGTACAAGAGGATGATTTGGGAATAGAGGAGCCCATATACTCTGAGACTCCGCTAGACGGGAGTGTGGACCCCGAGGTGGACGCTTAAGGCGACACATTTTTTTTTGGTACTAGACTAGGATATTCTTTTGAACAATGTAAAGTCTAGTTTACTTTTTTTATATTCTGCTGCGCTACATTAGTTAATTTTTTTGAAATGTCAAGGCCAAGTTGGACCTATTCTTTTGGGGATGTAAACGCCATAATTTGACTTATTTTTTTGGAATGATCTCGTCTATGTTATATATGATGAATGAAACATTTTCGTATTGATGGTTTATTTAGCGCTCTCCTGATGTAAATGGTTGTTAGAATGTAATGTCATCCAAGGGGGTGTTTGGGGCGTTATAGATTAACCCAAGTAAGAAAGATTTGTTAGACAGACTGATCGATGCCCTGTAGGCTTACCGCACGACCTACAAAACTGTCTCAGGCATGTCTCCATATCGGATTGTCTTTGGAAAAGCTTGCCATTTGCCAGTTAAGATGGAACAAATGGCCTATTGGACCATAAAGACCTAGAATTTTAATTTGAGAATGGCCAAAGAACATATAAAGTTACTATTGAATGAACTGGAAGAGATTCGAAGAAATGTGTATGAGAGCTCTAAAATTTTAAAATAGTGGGCAAAAATCTTTAATAATACATCCAATGTATGGAAGTTATTCGAGCCCGGCAAAAAAGTGCTCTTGTACAACTCTCATCTCTCGATTTTCCAAGGCAAACTCTGATCTCGTTGGGATGACACATATCTTATCCAGGTGGCCTACCCCAACGGAGTTGTGGATGTCACAAACCCTAAGAATGGCCAGACATTCAAGATTAATGTCCAAAGACTTAAGTATTTTTTCGAAGAATTTGAAGGACAAGGAGTGGAGGACGACTTGACGGATCCAGTATATCCAGAATTTGAGGAGGAATAACTAGTTTTTATGCTTCTTAGTGTACATTTGCTCTTATTTATTTACTTTATTTTTATTTCATGTTAGTTACCCTCCTTTGTCGTACCAAGTTGTTTTCCTTAGTTCCAGATGTTGGTGCATTTGGTCAAAAGCTCAAAAGCGAGGTGTTCTCTAACCCTACTCGTCTTTTTACTATCCTTCATTGAATACCATATATTTTTGTTGCATAGAGGATATTGCATTAATCTAGTTTGAGGGTAAGGTGCACCATTTGAATGTTACAACAATGTTTGTGGGAATTTTTGTGGATAATACCAAATTTTGGGATGAAAATTCACCTTTCACATATTGTATAGATTTTTGTTCACCTTAGTGTAAATTAAGTGAAAATTTTAAAAAAAATTGTGAAAAATGTATGAATGTTGATTTGTATTCCCTTATTATGAGTGCTTGGGTTATTTGATATGGTGATCTTTGTTTTGAACTTTGGGCACATAAGTGTATTGTAGAAGTTAATTCTATGTGTGAGTATCACATATGCATCTGCTTTAAACTTAACTGTATGTGTCCTTTGAATTTGTAATTTTAGCAATTTACAGATTGGATTCATATTTTAGGTTGGACATAAATAGTGGAGATGATTAAGTACCCATGAGGGCTTTTGTGCCATTTCTCTTTTGAGGGGACTTATATTTACTCAAAGAACAAATTTTCAATGTCAAATTAGTTCAATAATCTCGTTATGTTTGTCTCGGCTAGTTGCATATATGTAGTTGATTGACTTATCTTGAATGTACAATGCACTCCTATGCGTACTTGGAAGTGATCTTAGGCCATTTTTTAAATTTTGAGCCTTAACCTTGTTCTTGAGAAAATATTATCCCTAAGCCTTGGTTGAAATTCGTTTCTATGCCACACAATTGACCAAGCCAGTGAAAAATGAAAAATCTACCTTACCTTTGTTGTTCTTAAAGTTGAATATGAGTCATCATAAAAGAGAAGAAAGTGTGGTGTGGAAATTTCAACAAAAGGGATGAATGGAAGTGAGATTCAATGAGTTCATTAGAAATAGAATGAAAACCCAAGAAAAATAGGAAAAGGGGTAAGAAAAAGAAACAATGATCAAAAGAAAAATAAAATGTTAAGCAAAAAGAAAGAAAAAAAGAAAAGAGTGTTGTAATGGTGTAAAGAATGAAAATACCATAAAAAGAGACGTTTTTGAAATAAAAGTCTTTAACTTAGAACCACCCTCTTTGTTATCCTATATCCTTTATTTCTTTTGCCTCAATATCACCCCAAGACCCCATTATAACCTTCGAAGTCCTAAGTGATCTAGAAAAGCATGGGAGATGCTTTATTTTAAAGAGAATGATGAGTCAGTTTTGCTACCCAATGCTCTAGCATTCTTTTCATGAGATTATGCCAAAGTCGCTTCACTTTCATGCATGAACTTCTTTTTTGAATTACATGTGAGCACACTTTGTTTTGAACATAAGATTCTATCTCACATGTACACATGGAGTGTATGCCAGGATAACGATAGTGTATTTCATTGGTATGAATGACTCTTGGTGAGTTTTGCATTGAAGCTGAATTAGGCTAGCCATTCAAATGTGAATTCTATTGCATGCTCTAATTATTTGTCCATTTCATACATGCACGAGTTCGAAAATAAATGTGTAGGTGCATACTTTAGACTAGTATTTATGGCTATAGTGTCGCTAATGTGTGCTTAGTTCGGCCATTTGAACAATATGTTAAATAGCTCCATGCATGTAGAATAGGGGAATATTGCTCAACTTTCGATTTTTGATAATATTTATGAATGCCTAAGGTTTCTGAATCTTGTACCTCTTCTTGGACTTTTGAAGCTTTGATCATAAATGAGGAGAAAGAAGAGAAAAGATGTTGGGTGTACAGGCTATGCCTGCAACACCCTGTCCTGTCCATATCTCTTCAGCCCTAGGCATGGAGATCACATCACTGAGCTATAGCATGGCTCCATGAACATTTTTGGCAAGGTGATACACCATTATGAAGATATATATTGTAATATAGAGAGAGATTCTAGGAAGAAGATGAATAGTGTTAGAGAGAGAAGTTGAGATTTTTGCATTTTCTTCCACAAATTGTCTTGTAATTTGCTGTAAGAACATTCTAAGCTTTGTTTGAAGTCTTTAATGTCATTTAAGCAATAGGGAAATATATTCAAGCAAGTATCAAATACAATAAAATCAACAGAAAAGTAAAATTTATCAACTTACACTAAAACATCCTAAACTACTCCCCTCGGTGTTCGGACACTACGGTCCGCTAGTTTAAGCATGATTGATGTTGGCTTTAACTCCTCAAGATTAAGTTGTTGATACACCAAGTATGGAAATATCCAAAATGTGTACACCCAAGTGCAGGCGGTCAAATTGTAGTAATAATCTGGTTTGAGTCCGAAGTCGAATCCACAGGGAACTTATTGTGTTGGTGTTTCAAAGTAAGTAGTGGTGGAGACCAATGGATTGTAACCTTTGAAATTTGTGATTATAAGATTGGAAGGTTTTTCCTTGATTAAATGTGAAATTCTTTCCAAGAAGGTTTTCTAGAAAAAATATAAGATTAATTTAAATGGAAGAAAAGTCACTTTTTAGTTTGAGAATCAGGACATGTAATCAATTATCCAATTTATTATATTTATGCTTAATAACTCAATTAACTCATGTGTCAACAACAAGTTAATATGAAGATAAAGATGGATTGTGAGAATTAAGACCATGGTTCCGATGTCTTTTTAGAAGTTTTGTTTGTGTCGAGACTTAACCCATCTGCAATCTAGCAAATGCTTCTATAAGACATCTAACCATGGTTTTAATATTCCATTCTTTAAATGAAGGACAGTAAGGGGAATGTTTAATATTCCACCTTCTGAGGGGTGGAGCTGGTGGAGAGAGAGAGATTTCTATGCTTGATAGTTTATGTGAACAAGTTTCTTCATTTGTGAATTGTTGTAGATGGTTTGAATCTTTTCTTTTGTGTTAAAACAACGAAATTTCATGGAATGAATGAATCTGTCTGAAGTTTTATCACTTTTATCTTTTTAAATGCATGCATAGAATTAGCATTATAATGATTGTTAATGAATGATGAAACAAATGTGGATTCTGAGGCTGTTTGTTAAAGTGACTAATCACGTGATCAGTTTGACACCTAACTGAGCAATCTAGACTTACCACCACTTATCCATGAAAAATGGTATTTTCGCTATGCTTAAAATGTCAAATGTATGTTGGTATTTGTTATTCTTAATGTACAAGAAGACCGGACTCGAAAATGGAATTGATATATAACCGTCATTCCTTGAGAAACCTGACATAACCAGTAGAGATGACGAAAAATACCATGATAAGTTTCGAGCCTTGTGATTGAGAGAAGATCAACATCTACTTATGTAAGGTCTTTTCACTCTAAATTTTTTAATAATCTCATTGAACTTGTTTTGATTGACACAAGTAAAACAATTTATTGACATATCCCACAAGGAATCTGTTTATACGACACATACAAGTGCACATAATTGAAAAAGGATCTTAGGCCTTCTTTTGATTTGATTTTGAGCCTTAGCCATTTCATTTACAAAATTATATCCCTAGTGAGCCAAGATTGAGCTTTTAATCTATGATCTTTTCCCGAATAACCCATATGATAATTGACCCGTAGAAAAATATACTTGACATACCTTTGCAATCTAATTTTCTTACACCCTCTTATAAATCAGTTTGATACAGAAATGCAAGAGAAATGAAAAAAACTATGGTGGTTACTGTTGAATGAAAAGAAAAGTAGGTGGAAACAATTGAAAAGAGAAGAAAAAGAAAGACAGAAATTGCAAAGAAAGTGAAAAATGAGAAAAATGAAAGAAAGAAATACCATTTCTAGGCAAAATATCAAAAAGCTAGAAAGAGGTGTGCTACACTACATAATGAAAGGATAGCTTTTGAATACCATTGACGTCATTTCGTTAGCCACTGTCCTCTAGCCACATAACAACCTATTAAAAGCCCTAATTGATCTAAAGTCTAATGCATGTGTACGCCGTCCACCAAAAATTGGGGTATGTTCAATAGTTTTCTTTTGTCTGCATCAATATTCTTGTATGAGATTATGCAAAAAAATGATTAGTTTGTGTTGTCCGAATTTGGTATTGACAATTTACGTGCAAGTATACACGATCAACAAATAAAAAAGTAATTAGTGGAGTAGCGTTCCCACAGAGAATTATTGCTAATAAATTCCAAGTACTAACTTTGTATCAATTCAAGTTTATTTAAAGAATTAGAATTGAACTATGAAGTGACTAATTTAAAACTAACCCTAAATTTAATGATCAAAGATTGAATTTAACGGATAGAAGAATTTAAGATTACAACTTTCTCTTAATGCTTCGTATAAATCTTTCCACTCTCTTTCCAGTTAATTGATCAAAATAAGTTGTTAACTAAGATAAACATATCTATCCCAATTAAATTACTATATTCCTATACAAAATAAGTTGGAATAGATTCATTAACTTCAAACTCACATAAAAGTTACACACGGCATATAGGTATATTCATATCCAATACACAAACTTAGCTATTCAATCCAAAGAAGAATCAACCAGACGCATGTCATCATATTCCAATCTAAACCTAAAATTTTTCACCCAATTTCCTCTAGGTTATCAAATTAATTGGTGGCCAAACAATTATATATTAAGCACAAAACATGACAAACAACTCTTATAAGATCAATAGAACTAGAAATGACAACAAATCAATTTAACTAAACATTAGGTTCCATTGCAATCTTATTAAAAATTAGTTCATAATGTAATTGAAAAACATCATTATCAAATTGAACAACATCTCAAAAAATAAGAACTAAAAGTAAGAAAAAAGGAATGAAAACTTGGTCGCAATCTTTAATTCATCTCTAGCCTTCAAGCTTGATTTTCTTCGCCTCGCTTCCGTCGATTCTTGTGTTAAATTTTCTATCGTTCCTTGGAATTTTTCTTATGTTAGCAGCCCCTAAAATCAGTATTTTTATATCCCCGCTCAAACCCTAGCATATAGGAGGCATTAGAGTCCTATTTTGGCCCAAAATTGCCCTTGTTGTTTAGCCTTCAAAAATCAGTGCAAGGGCACTAAATGGACAGAATGTTGGCGCAGGGGCGCAGATCCATTTTAGGCCCAAAATTGCCCTTGTTGTTTAGCCTTCAAAAATCCAGCACTTATGCTCCAAATTGACCTTGTTTCCTTCCAAAATATCATCCATACAAAATAACATCAAAACACACAAAACAAACAAAAAGGAACATAAAATGATTGAAAACTTGCAATTTCATCAAACCAAAAGTACTCAATTTGTAGATATAAACTCACTCATCAAATCCCCCCAAACTTAAATCTTCGCTTGTCCTCAAGCAAAATACCAAGAACACAAACTGTAAAAATTAATTCTACCAACCAACTATTCAAACAATGGATCAATATGAAACTAAATAATGGCCCCAAAAGTTACTAGGAAAAAAAAATAATTCACCAAAAACTTCAAAACAATGCAAAGTCTAACAATTACACATACTCCTTAATTTTACCTCTGCTCATGACCCTGTAAATACATGTACATATCCGAACTATTAAGCTAATCATCACCCAAATACATTTAAGTAATCAAATGCTTTATAGGAGATACTCATTATCGACTCAATGAACTTACATTTCACATCAACCTCTACTTATTAAAGCAACCATATAACAAGAATGTCTAAAGATTTTTTTTTCCTATCATTTTTTTTCTTTCTCTTTTCCATTCGTTTGGTAAGTGCATGTTATGCTCCATCTCACCTACTATTGAGCGAGTGCGTTTTACCCTCCATCTCGTGTTTTCTTGAACGAGTTTGTTTTACGCTCCATCTCATTCTCAACACTTGTTTAGGAGTGAGTGCGTTTTACGCTCCATCTCTACTCACCTCATGCCCTTTTCTTTTGTTTTTTTTTTCTTCTGATAATTTTTTTTAACTCATGAAGGATTTAATCGAAATAATTTTCAAAAACATTTTTTTTATACACTAACCAATCATAACTAATATTTTCCCAAACTTATATGATTACCTCAAATCCCTTTGAATGATGCTTAAATAAGTTTTCTAAAATTTCATTGATATCTCCCACAAGCATTTAACCAGATAAATTCTCTAAATAATGTCTAAACAAACAGATGTATGGGTGCTCATGAATAAAAAATCACAAACAGTGTAAAACCAACTAGTATGTCAAATTATAGACTCAACATGTTCATCAATTTCCCTTGAATTAACAATTAATTTCATTCATCATTGGCCATAATCAAATTCAATCAACCCATTGCTCAAGTCGTACTAAATCATGCAATCTAAATGCATACCTAATAATACAAATACAAACAAGAAAACACCCCCAAACTTAAATTAAACATTGTCCTCAATGTATAAAGTAGGAAAAAAATTAAGAAAGAAGACTTCCCTCAAACTTCACTAGTCGGCATCATCGTCAACGTCCTCGTCGTCCGCTGAGTCAGGAGTGTTTTGGGGAAACATAGGTGGGCTGTTCTTGGCTCCTAGTAAGGCTTTATGTGTGCTCCAACTTTATGTTCAATCCTTGGGTCCTTCAAGCAATTGACATTTCAATTAAAATGCACTAACTAACTAACTACATTATTTCTTATAAAAAACTAAATTAAAATGAAATGAAATAAAACTTAGAAACTAAAATTTAGGTTGCCTCCGAATTAGCACTTGTTTTATAGTCTTCAACCTGACTACTCCCTATGTCAACCCGGGTTGGCAAGGATGATTGAGGTTTTTTAACAATCAATGTCACTTCCCTAATATTGCTTCAGTCTTAGCCTGTTCACCTTGAAAGTTCTCTTTGACTTGGCTTCCTCGACTTCAATCGCTCCATGCAGGAACACCTCCTCTTTATATAGCTTGTTGTTCTCAAGAGGATCCGAAATACCACTCCCTACTAATACCCAATTCACTACATCTTCCACCAAATTAACCCCAAAACATTCTTCTGGTTCCTTTGAAAATTTCATAGCTGAAAATACATTGAATATAACCTCTTGATCTTGGACTCGCATAGTTAGCTCACCTTTTTGTACATCGATAAGTGTTCTCCCCATTGTTAAGAATGGTCACCCAAGAATAATAGGTATTTCCCTATCTTCTTTAAAATATAATACTATGAAATCAACTAAAAAAATGAACTTATCTACTTTAACTAGAATGTCCTCAACTATGCCTCATGGCAAAGTGAGTGATCTATCTGCAAGCTGTAATGTGATGTCAGTAGGCTTTGCTTCTTTCAACCCCAATTGTTTGTAGATTGAGAGCGGCATCAAATTAATACTAGCTCCCAAATCACACAATGCTCTCCCAAAAAAATAACTGCCTATTGTGCATGGAATTGTAAAGATATCTAGGTCTTTGAGCTTTGATGGTAGCTTCTTTTGAAGAATAGTATTGTACTCCTCCGTAAGTGTCACTGTCTCAAAATTACCTAGTTTTTTTTTCTTTGACAAAATTTTTTTCAAAATTTTCACATAGTTAGGAATATTCTCCACTGCTTCTGCAAAAGGGATATTTATTTAGAGATTCTTAAACACGTCCATGAATTTAGAGAACTCCTTATCCCACTTCTGTTTCTACAAACGTTATGGAAATGGCATGGGAGGCACAATAGGTCTCAGATTACATTCATTAGAACATGCAACTTGATCTTCTTCTTTCTTTTCATGTTCCACATTCTTGCTCTCTTTTATTTTTTTATCCTTAGTGTCATCTCCATGCGATAGTTTTGGAGATCAACCAACAACCTCAAGTAACTCTTTTTTGCTCCGTAATGCAATAACATTGCAATGGTCCATACCTTTCCTCTTAGGATTAATCTTTGTATCACTAGGTAGAGTGCCTTAAGGTCAATTGTTAATGGCATGAGCAAGCTAACCCATTTGGTTTTCTAGGTTTCGAATAGATACTTCCATACTATTCTTCCTTGTCTCATTCTGTGATATGTACCAGTAAAGTAGCTCCTCCAGATTTGACTTATTTTCCTGTTGTGATGGAGCTTGATTCTGAAAGCCTGGTGGGTATGATTGTGTTGGAGCAGAAGTTTGGGCTTGATTAATATTCCATGAAAGGCCCTAATGATTCCTCCAACCAGGGTAGTAATTATTGGAATTATTGTCATATTGCTAACTGTTGAAGTTACCAACGTATTGTACCGACTCTGAACTAATTGCACATTGAATGTTCGGATGGTTCCCGGCACACAATTCACAAATAACTGTCATACTCTGAATAGGTTGCACCCCTAAAGTATCAATCTTTTTTGTCAACGTAGCAACCAATGGAGCCAATGCAATAACCGCATCAACTTTATAAATCTCTGCTACCTTTAGCTAATGGATTATGGTATAGGGCCATTGATAATTGTTGGCAGCCGTCATCTCTAATAACTCGTAAGCTTCATAAAAAAATTTCCCCATTAATGCCCCACCTACAGCTGCATCGATACTAGTTCGAATAGCACTAAATAACCCATTGTAGAATGTTTGAACTTGCAATCACTCAGGAATACCATGGTGAGGGCATTTTTGGAGTAAATTCTTGAATCACTCCTAAGCTTCATATAAAGTCTCAGAATCATGTTGTGCAAATAAAGTGTTGTCGTTCCTCATCCATGCAGTTTTTGCTGGTGGAAAGAATTTAGCTAAAAAAAATTGAGCTAAATTTGTCCATGTGGTAATAAAAATTGACGGCAATGAATGTAACCAACTCTTTGCCTGATCACAAAGTGAGAAAGGAAAAAGTCAACGTCGAATTGCACCTTCTGTAACGCCCCAAAATACACCCTGGACGGCATTACATACAATAACCATTTACAATCATGAGAGCAACTACATCACTTCATATGCAAAAGAATTTTTCTTCATCATTCAGGCATATACAATAACATCCAAAAGAATATGCCCAACAATGGCATTTACATCCCCAAAAGAATATAAA
>CM042192.1:30588033-30598329 GCA_023539305.1 Ilex asprella
TGCCACCCACATGGCAGCCCCCTCCCTCTCATCCTCCATTAATGTCAAGCTTTTAAAGTCTTCCCAATGTGTAAGGGATACTGCTTTTGTGTCAGGAAGTTAGGGGGTAAGTTGGAGAAGTGTAAGTGGGACCCCCAAGTCTCAAAATTGCGTTACAGGCTGTTTTTCGGCCAGAAGATTCGTGGTACCGGTACTATTTTTCTGCACTGGACCCCATTCGGTAGAAATGGCATAACGCATGATCTAACCGTTGGATTGAGCATAAATGTTGACACAATACAGAGAACATCCAGATCTATAACTTTCATGTTTTGAACTTTTCCAAATTTTGAGTAGATCATGGTCAAAATTGAGGGCAACCGAGGAAGTGCTTCCCAGTGATGTGGCAGTTGGTGCCTTTGTTCCAAAACACCAATACCTCATTGATTTCTTCACTTTTAAACCTCCAATTCTTCATGTATTGTGTCCATGCCATTACCCCACAGCCAACATAGTTGCAAGGTCCTAAAACCCAACATTTAAACTATCAAAACATGCAACATCGAGAATTCAACATTATTCATAAAATAGGCTAACACTAAGTAATTAAATGCAAAAGTTGTGTTATAATGAAAATAATGAGGCCATGAAATGTGCAATATTATGTGCTCATCACATGCACTAGATCAAAATTGGAGAAGCTTGGAACAGAGCAACAACGTTCGAACACCAACTCACGTTTGAACGTCCCCTTTTTATTATTTGATGATCAGGCTACTAAGACAAGGCATGTTGCGGCTAGGATGGAAAACACTGAGGTACTTACGTACCATGTCCGAATGTCAATTCACGTTCGAATGTTGTCCTGCATTATTGAAGACCATTGAAGACCAAGATGTTGAGTGCAAAGCCTCAAGTTGTGCATGGAGTGCGGAAATGGATTTCACATAGTACTACATGCCACTTGAGTGGGAAGGTCAGACCCCACTTGGCGTCTGAATGCCCTTTAAGCAAAGCAGAAGAAACGTTCGAATGCCAAACAACGTTCAAACGTTGTCCCTTGACTGGCTGCAGACTGTTTGGCTTTCACTTGGGCTTTGGCTGCCTTGCACTATTCTTTGACACTTTCTTGCCCCTCCTCTTTGCCTATAAATACTCCCATTGTGGGAGATTCAAAGGGGAGTTGGATTGGCACTAGACCAACATTTTATTAGCTAGTTGTAGAATTTGTCTTAGACTTAGTTTTATGTTTACTTGAATCAAGGGAGATAGATCATCTTTTTGGTTGAGGAGAAAACCCTCCAAAAGTGACTAGTTTTCTTCTACTTCCTATATTTGTTTCATTCACTTCCATTGCTTAAACTTCTTGCTTCCCTTAGAGGAGTGAAACTCTTCCACTTTTCTATAGCTTTGTCAAAGTCATGAAGGGTAGAACGTGACTTACTTATTCTTTGTCAAAGATTGACTCCTTTTGTATTGTGCTTTACTTTGTACTTCCTCTATTTGGAGAGATGAACATCACTCATTTTTCTAGCTTTACCAAAGCCATAAAGAGTGAATAGTTTCTCATTCACTCTTTAGTAAGAGGTAATGGACATGTATAAATCATCCATAAGTTATATATGTGCATTTCATTTATTCTTATTGCTTTACATTTCACTTGCTTATTAAATGATTGACTGCATCTAGCAAAGCTAAGGTACTTTTTATAACCATGAGTACTTTTTATAATATATATTGCATAGAAAAACTCATTGGTTCAAGACAAGTACCTCGATTATATCTTCACGACTACCCTTCAATCTGCACCATTATTGCGCTTCAATTAAATAGTGGAAATGGATTATTAATGCTATGGTTGGATGCCTTGTAGAAACACTTGCTTGTTCATAGATGGGTTGAGTCTCACCACAAACAATTCTTGTAAACTTCTAGAAAGACATCGGAACCATGCGCTTAATTCTCACAATCCACCTTTATCTCCTGATTAACTTGTTGTTGACATAGGGGTTGATTTAGTTATCATACACAAATATAATAAATCGGATGATTAAATATATGTCCAGATCCTCGAACTAAAAAGTGACTTTTTACATTTGAGCTTATCTTATATTGTGTCTACAAAACCTTCTTGGAAAGAATCTTATATTATGTCCAGGAAATCCCATACACCACTCAACTTCAAATCTTAAGGGTTACAATCATTTGGTCTCCACCACTACTTACCTCGAAACACCAACAATAGTTCCCTGTGGATTCGACTGTGAACTTAAACCGGATTATTGCTACAGCTAGACCGCCTGCACTTGGGTGTACACATTTCTAATCAAATTAGTAAGCCCACAGGGCATCAGTCAACCTAAATGGCCAATCCTTCCTATTAGAATTAACTATTTAGCCATTGGTTTGTGGGTTGTATGCAGTGGAAACTTTATTTGTGACACCATATTCATGCATCAACGATGCAAATGGTCTATTATAGAAATGCGACCCTCCATTGCTTATCATTGCACGAGGTATTCCAAACCTTGAAAAAATGTTCTCCTTGAGAAACTTGACTACAACCCGGTGGTCATTAGTCTTGGTTGGTATATCCTCCAACCATTTGGACATGTACTCCACTGCCAACATAATGCATAGATAGCCAAATGACCCCGAGAATGGACCGATGAAGTCGATGCCCAAACAATCAAATATCTCGATAACAAGTACAAGGGAGAGGGGCATCATGTTCCTTAAGGTCACACTACCCAGACGTTGGTACCTATCACAATCTTTATAGAAAGAGATACAATCTTTTATCATAGTGGGCCAATAAAAAACTAATTGTAGAATTTTTGTCGAAGTCTTCTTTATACAGAAATGGCCACCGCACACCACCAAATGGAAAAAGTGCAAGGAATTCTCGTTGTCCATTTTTTGGTATACAACTCCACATGACTTGGTCAATGAAGTACTTGAACAGTAGGAGTTTTCAAAGCAAAAGTACTTCACATTCGGCATAAAACCTCATTTTATCTTTTAAGCTCTGGTGGGGTGATATTTGTCCTGTTGCAAGATAATTACATATGTCAGCATACCAAGTGCAAATAGAATGAATTGAAAGTAAATGCTCATCAGAAAAAGAGTCAGGGATAGAAATGTGCTCATCGACATCTTGCACTATAAGTCAAGATTAATGGTCCGCCAGCGCGTTCTTAACTCTTTTTTTTTATCTTTGATCGTCAAATTGAATTCTTGTAGGAAGAGTATCCACCTAATGTGTCTCAGTTTGGGTCCTGATTAGAAAAAAAATACTTCAAAGTAGAGTGAACGGTACAAACTATTATATGTGAACCGATGATGTAGGATCTGAATATATCTGATGCAAATACTACTACTAGTATTTCTTTTTCAATGGTGGTATAATTCATTTGAGCTTATTTGAGAGTTTTGCTAGCATAGTATATTACATAATCTCTCTTGTCCTCCTTTTGACTGAGCACTGCACTGACCGCGTAATCACTCGCGTCGCACATAAGCTCAAATGGTATATCCCACTTGGGTGGTCACATAATTGAAGGTGTAGTAAGCATGCTTTTGAATTTGGTAAACGATGCCTCATAATTATTTGACCACTCGAATGGGACATCCTTAGACAGTAAATTGGTCAAAGGCTGGGCCAATGCATTAAAATCTTTAATAATATGACGATAAAAGCCGGCATGACCCAGAAACGACCTGATATCCTTGATGACCTTCGGTGTAGAGAAGTTGAAAATGGCCTTAAACTTTGATTTATCCACTTCAATCCCCTTCGCCGAGATGATATGCCTGAGTACGATTCCTTGTGTCCCCATGAAGTGGCACTTTTCTAAATTTTAAACCAAGTTTTTCTCTTCATATCTCTCAAGAACTTTTTCTAGATTCTCTAAACATCCATCAAATGAAACCACAAACACTGAGATGTCATCCATAAACACTTCAAAGATCTTCTCCACCATATCACTAAAGATCCCCATCATGCAACGTTGAAAAGTTCATGGGGTATTAAACAACCCGAAAGGCAAGCGTTGGTAGGCAAAAATATCATAGGGGTAACTGAAGATGGTCTTTTCCTGATCCTCCAAAGTGATCTCAATCTAGTTGTACCTGAAGTAGCCATCTAAGAAGCAGTAAAAAAGATGCCCAACTATTCTTTCCTACACGTGGTTGAGAAATAACAATGGGAAGTGGTCTTTTCTCGTGCATAAGTTGAGCTTTTGGTAATCAGTACACACTCTCCATCCAGTGATTACCCTTGTTGGAATAAGCTCCTTCTTCTCATTTGCAACAACTGTAACTCTTGACTTCTTGGATACTACTTGTGTGGGGCTAACCCACTTTCTATCAGCAATCGAAAAAATAATGCCCAAGTTAAGTAGTTTTAACACCTCACCCCTGCCCATGTCTTTCATAATTGGGTTCAAATGTGGAGGCTTATCACCTTGATGTCAAGAATTGTCCAACTAATTTCTAGTTTATGCCTTCTCAGTAATTTCAAAAGATCCTCTTCTTGCTTTACCTCTAAAGATGAGCTAATCACCACTGGAAAGGTATTGTCATCCCTTAGGTATGCATACTTAGGATGGGAAGGTAATGGTTTCAACTCCAAGATGGGAAGTATAGTGTGAAAGAAAGGGCAAGAGAAAAGTAAAATGGGATGATGTCAATATAAAATGTTTATGAACAAAAGTGTTCCCCAATCCCAATGAGACGTCCGCGGGTTGTGTTTTACTTGGTGGTATTCCAAGGTCATTTCCACGAGGAATGAAGGAAGTAAACTTAGGGGAAGGTGATTTTGAATAAAAGAAAGTGTAAAATCTTTGTTCTTGAAATGATTGGTGAAGTTTGTATTGGTGAAAATGAAATGAAAAATAAATGTTGACAAATCCAAGAGGTCACTCCAATGGTGATACCATCGTAACTCGAATCCCTCCTCTAATAGACTATGAATGAACGATTGATTCATGGGAAGCTAGGGATAAGATGGGTAACTATCTAAGTATAAACCAAGATTAGGCTTACAGAATACCAAAAACTCGCCAACTTATGCACCCTCAACCCAGTCAAACTGAACCATTGAATTTTGAAAGGAGGGAGGAGAATGAGTTGAAATGGTATACCTAATTGGAGGTTCCCCTTGGTTTTGCCAACTTGAAGATTTAGCTACCCATGCTTGGAATGAAAGAGACAAGATAATGAGAATGCATTTCATGAATATGAAGGTCTTGAGTAACTAAAGGCTAGCAACCATAAGCTAGAAGAGAATGCATTTAAAACCCATTTTAGAGCTAAGAAAATAAAGAACTTTCATGCATTAATGGTAAAAGCTTTGAGAGAGCATTAAACTAGCAATGAACTTGAAAGAGAATAACATTGATGCCATAAATTGATGTTGTAAAGGTTCATACCATTGATTACAAGGCAATGTAATGAAATAAAATGCAAAATCTTAAGTTTCTGTCACTAGACTACTATTCATCATCTTCTACATAGCTTCCCTCTCTATATTCTCTGTCAATCTCTACAATCCCCTAAACATGGATCCTTTTCCCCCCAAAAAATGTGCCCTAGAGTCTCTTGTAACTCTCTTGATGTGATTCCCAACATAGGACCATGAAAAAAGGTAGGCTGGTGCAGGTTGTGTCTCCTCACCCAACAACTTCTCTCTAATCTCTCCTCATTTATGATTTATACTTCAAAAGTCCAAGAGGAGGTACATAAGGGGATCTTCTGAATACGGGAAAAGGAGGTTTGTTGGTGGGACCCTTGAGACAGCAGAGCATGAGATGCAGAGATTTGGGGATGACTCAGCAGACCGTACCAGTACTGCAAACCAGTATTGTGTTCCGGCACCTCAAACCCTAGTAGCCTTGGCGTACCGGTATTACATACTGTTGCTGTTTTTATTGTTTCATGTTATTTTTTTATTTTTCCACTCTTGAGCTTTCCTCTAGCCATTCTTTCATCTCCAATCATCTCAATCCATTTGGGAAGGCCATAAGAAGCCTTATTTAGCCCTTTTTATCTTCAAATATAAAAAATCATTGTTAATGGCACAATTCATGCAACTCCCATCATTTATCTTCCAAAAGCAATTAAAAGGAGACGATTAGCACATAGAAATATGCAAATTTTTGTGCTAATCACACCCCCTAACTTAAGTTTTGCTAGTCCGTTTGCAAAAAGTTATTTCCAATGCAAGACAAACAGTATAATGCACACTCAATCCATTTAAGTAACCAATCATCTCAACAATAAAAAAATAAGAATCATAATGAAATTAACAACAAAAACATGAACAAGATTGATCAGACTATGCTTTTCTATTAATAAGCCACGAAGTTGGAGTACATAGAGTAGGACATCAAAAAGGAACAAAATAGCCTATGGCTCCACGACCCTATATAAACTATGTACAACCCAAACTCCAAAGAAAAGACAACAACCAGATATCACACTACTTATCATCCACTTCCTTATCATCCTCATCACCATCAGACTCTTCATCATTAGAGGGTCCTGGTGCAGATGGGGCATCAGCTGAAGTAAGGGGTCCTACGGGGATGGGCCTCCCAGGGAAGGTATGCATGAATATCTCCTTCAGCATGGTCGTCATCCACTATACTGATCCCTCAATCCCATACACTATTGCTTCTAGTGCATCAAGATGCTGGTCCATCGAATGTGCTGGTACATATGTGAATGGCCTAGTGGGTGCAGTTGGTAATAGGTCTTCATAATCAGCTTCTAACTAAGCTTGCTCCCCTCGAGTCATTGTTTTTCTCTTCTTACTACTGGCCTTTCCAATAGCCCGTGTCTCATAAGAAGTGAGCTTGTCAAATGTGTAGGCCTTAAATTAAAAGTGCTTGCACATCCGAGTTACCAAACTCCCGTATGGCAAGTTGGTCAATGGCTTCACTATCACGGCAAAATCTTTCATTACTTCCCATATGAACAGGGTAAAGTCAATCTTTTTGCCTGACACAACAGCATAAAGAAGGGCTAACTTCTCCATATTAAGCTTCTTTTTCGCACCCCTTGGAACCAGATTATAATGGAGAAGTTCATTCAGGAGCCCATACACGTGCTTCAATCTTCCACTAAGCAAAATTCCCCTGAATTTTACAGGGTCTTCATACATCAAAGAAACAAACTCAGCCTTGGTCTTAGCTTTGTTGATGTTGTGTGGATAGACTAGCGGAAAGGGTTGTGATCTCGGATAGTCCCCAAGGAGGGTGGCAATGACATCCGGGGTCACCTCGAACATCTTTCCCCGTACATTTGCCCTCACTACCTCCCCATTTTTCACCGTCTCCACACTGAGTGTCTAGTAGAAGTCTCTGCACAGGGACAAATTATACCCCTTAACGGGTTCAAACCAAAATCGCATCCCATGCCTCTCGATGATCCTTACAACCTCATGTAGTGGGGTAAGCGAGATGAAATCAAGATGCCGCTCACATGTTACGCCCTTATCCCTAATCCACTAGGGTCATGCCTCCATCCTCGCCTTTTTCCTTTGTTCCTCAGGGTCCACGCTTGACCCTTTACCACTTCTCTTGCAGCTAGTGGGGTCTTTGGGTGGAGGGACTAGGACCACGATCTCTTGATCCGGGCCATGGAGTGCAACAGTGCCTACATTGAGAGAAAAGCACAGATGATCCACAAATGAACTTCAATCGAGTCATTGGCTCAAGAACAACTCCCATTCGACGAGCCAAGTGAAGTTCCTTGGAGAGATTTTAGGGATTCGGGGGAATTTAAGGGATTCGGCACCCAAGGTTTTAGGCTTGGATTACACAAGATTTAAGCTTAAAGAATAAAGGGAGTTTAGGATTTAAGGAGGGAGAGGGGGAGTTAGGCCTAAAATTTTAGATGGGAAATGAAGGTTCACCGAAGGATTTAAATTAAAAAGGCCTAATTGTTTTTCGGTTCAGCAGACAATATGGGTATTGTGTACCGGTACTGTGTTCTGGTACTTGGCACTTCAGTGGCCTAAGCGTACCAATACTGTATATTGGTACTGTCCTTACTATGTTTGCCACAATAATTCTGCTTAGTACGCTTCTCCACTCCATTTCGACTCAGGATTGCCCTATACACTTTACCACACTCCTGATGACCTCTACTCCATCCAAAAAAATGTACTCCACTTATAAACCATAATTCGAACCATCATGCCCCTATTATTATTGAAAATGCACAGTTATTTAAACCTTTGATGCATTCAACCTACAGGGAATGGGTTTTCGAATCTTAACTATCCAAATGAATACCTACATTCATGCCAAATATCAAAAACTTGAGCGATATTCATTCATTTTGCAAGCATGGATTATTTAACATAATTCTTAGACGACTGAACTAAGCATATATGAGAAAAACCATGGTCTCCAACACTAGTCTAAAGTATGCACTTACAAATTAATTTTCAACTCATTTGTGTGTAAATTAAACACATAATTTGAGCATTTAAGCAATAGGATTCACATTCGAATAGCTAGGCAAACTCAGCTTCGATGCAAAACTCACCAAGGATCACTCTTAAGCAATGAAATACACTCAAGTTAACCTGGTATGCACTCCATGTGTACATGTGGGATAGAATCTTGTGTTAAAAAAAATGTGCTCACATGTAATCCAAAAAAGAAGTTCATATATGAAAAATGAGGCGACCTTGGCATAGTCTCATGAACAGAATGCTAGGACATTGGACAGTAAGACTAACTCATCGTTTCTGTTAAGATTATGCACATCCCATGCTTTTCTAGATCACTTAGGACTTTAAGGGTTATAATGGGGCCTTGGGGTGATATCTAGGTAAATGAAATAAAGAATATATGATAACAAAAAGGGATGTTCCAAGTGCATGACATTTATTTCAAAGCATCTCCTTTTTCATAGGAGTTTCATTCATACACCATCTCCACACTCTTTGTTTCTTTTCTTTATTTCCTTTAACATTTTTCATTTCTTTTGATCATTCTTCTCTTCTTTTTCACCCATTTTCTCCTTTTCTTGGATTTTTGTTGTTTTCCATTGAACTCTTTGAGTTTCAATCTCATTCATCCCTTTTTCTTGAATTCCATACCACCATTCCTCCATTTTTTTTACGATTACTCATACTCAGCACTAGGAACAACCAAGGTAAGGTTGATTTTTATCATTTTGCACTGGCTTGGTCACATGTGTTGCATGGAAGCGAATTACAATTGAGGCTCAATCACGGCACTAGGGATAAATTTTTGACAATAAAAAGGCAAAGGATTGACATATTCAAAGTTGGCCTAATATCACTTCTGGGTCTGCACGGGATGGCATTATATAATCAAGACAAATCAGTCTACTGCCTAAATGCATCTAACCAAACAAAACATAATGAGACTATTGAACAAATTTGACATTGAAAGATTTTTCTTTGAGTAAAGGTAAGTTCCCTTGAAAAAAGGAATTGGCACTAAAGCTCTCATGGGTCCTTACTCATCTCCACTACTTATGTCAAACTTAGAACATGGATCCAATCCGTAAATTGCCAAAATTACACATTCAAAAGCCATATACAGTTAAGTTCAAAAATCAATACATATGTGATACTCATGCCTAGGATCAACTTCCATAGAATGCTCATGTGCATAAAGTTCACAACAAGGATCAACATGTCATCTAACTCATACCCTCTTCATGAAGGAATACTTGTCAACAATCAGATATTTTTCATCAAAATTTTTAAAAATTTCACATATTTTTCACTAATGCAAGCAAAAATTAAAATTTACCAACAACCTTGGTGTATCATACAAATGGTGCACCTCATCCCCCAACAAGAATGATGCATTGTTCTCAATGTAACAAAAAGATATAGTATGCAATGAAAGATAGTAAAAAGATGAGTAGGGTAAGAGAACACCTCGCTATTGAGCTTTTGACCAAAACACCAAGATCTGTATCTAACGGAAACCAATCTATACAACCAAATAAAGTAAGTGACATGAAAATAAAAACATCATAAGTAAATAAAAGAACTGTACACAAAAAACATAAACTCTAGCTAATCCTCCACAAACTCCGGATACACAGGATCCATCAATTCTTCCTCAACTTTTTGCTCTTTAGAACCCTCAAAGAACGGCTTGAGTCTTTGGCCATTGACCTTGAATATTTTGGCCATCCTCGGGGTTTGTCACCTCAACGGCTCCGTTGGGGTAGGCCACCTTGACAAGATAGGGGCCATCCCAATGGGATCGGAGTTTTCTGTGAAATATTGAGAGGCGAGAGTTGTATAAGAGTACTTTT
>CM042192.1:30612974-30633742 GCA_023539305.1 Ilex asprella
TCATATGATAGAGAATGTGTATTGATTATCGAAAACTCAATTTGGTGACTAGAAAAGACCATTTTCTCCTTCCCTTTCTTGATTAGATTCTAGAGAGAATTATCGGCAATGAATTTTACTATTTCTTGGATGGATATTTCGGGTACAATCAAATTGAGATAGCCTTAAACGATCAGGAGAAAATTACATTCACATGCCCCTTTGACACCTTTGCATTTAAAAGGATGCCATTTGGATTTTGTAACACTCCTGCAACATTCCAAAGATGCATGCTAAGCTTGTTCAGTGACATGGTTGAAATTATTTTAGAAGTATTCATAGATGAATTTTTTGTTTATGGTAACCCATTTGACTTGTGTTTGGCATACCTAGAAAAGGTATTGATAAGGTGCAAAGAAGCCCATTTGGTGCTCAATTGGGAAAAATTCTATTTTATGGTAACACAAGACATTGTCTGTCTTATGTCATATTGTGTCGTCTGAATGCATTAAAGTTGACAAGACAAAAATTGATCTAATTAGAAATCTGCCCGCCCCAAGACTATAAAATATGTCCGATCATTCTTAAGACATGCAGATTTTTATAGGAGATTCATAAAAGATTTCAATACCATAGCCAAACCTATGTGTCATCTTTTAAGTCCGAACATAATTTTTGTGTGGAGTGAAGCATGTCAAAAGTCTTTTGATAAGTTTAAAAGCATGTTAATTTCTGCTCCGATCATGCAATCCTCTGACTGAACTTTGCCTTTTGAACTAATGTGTGATGCAAGTGACTATACTGTAGGTGTTGCGTTAGGACAAAGAAAGGATAAGAAACCACATGTAAATTACTATGCAAGTAAGACTTTGAATGATGCTCAAATGAATTATTCAACAACTGAAAAAAAATTGTTTGCTATAATTTTCGCTTTGAAAAAATTTTGTTCCTATCTTGTTGGTTCTTCTGTTACTGTATTTACTGACCATGCATCCCTAAAATACTTGCTCACAAAGAAAAATGTCAAGTCAAGGCTCTTAAGATGAGTATTCTTGCTCCAAGAATTTGATCTTGTCATTAAAGACAATAAGGGTGTTGAGAATGAGGTGGCAGACCATCTGTCCAGATTAACTTATGAATTTCATTAGGATGGTCTACCAATCAATGTGAGATTCCCTGATGAACAACTGTTCATAATGAATGAGACCTCATGGTATGCAGATATTGCTAATTTCCTTACTACTACAACTCTCGCTCCGTCATTCACTTCCATGGACAAAAAGAAATTTCTTAGGAAAGTTCGTAACTTCTTTTGGTAAGATCCATACGTGTTTAAGTACTTTAAGGATCAGATCATAAGACGTTGCATCCCAGCTTAGAAAAGTGGACAGGTAATAAAATTTTGTCATTTCGAAGCATGTGGTGGCCATTTTTCAACAAGAAAAATCGCTGCAAAAATTCTGCAGTGTGGATTTTATTGGCCTACACTTTTCAAAGACGCCCATGCCTTTTGTTTAACTTTTGATAGATGCCAAAGGTTGGGAAACATTTCAAAAAGAAACAAGATGCCCTTAAACTCCATTCTGGTTATTAAAATTTTTTACTGTTGGGACCATTCCCCATTCATTTGGCTATCTATACATTTTAGTGGCAGTATACTATGTATCCAAATGGGTTGAGGCAATTCCATGTCGAAATAATGATCACCAAACTATGATCAAATTTTTAAGAGAAAACATTTTGTCCCGGTTTGGAATTCCGACATCAATCATAAGTGATGTGGTGACTAATTTTTGCAACTGTCCTTTCATGAATCTGATGAAAAAATATTTAATTTTTTATAAAATTGTAACCCCTTATCACACACAGACAAGTGTACAAGCCGAATTGGCTAATCGGGAGATCAAATTAATTTTAGAAAAAACAGCAAATCCAAACTGCAAAAAATGGTCGTCAAGACTAACCGATGCACTCTAGGCATATCGTACTACTTTTAAAACCATTTTGGGCATGTCTCCTTATCGATTCGTCTATGGTAAGCCATGTCATCTACTTGTGAAATTGGAACATAGGATATACTGGGTCATTAAAGCAATGAACTTTGACCTGGACAAGGCTGGACTCTCAAGAAAACTTCATATTAACGAATTGGAGGAATTGAGAAATGAAGCATATGAGAATGCTAAGATTGCTAAAACTAGGATGAAAATTTTTCATGACAAGAACATTGTGCGAAAACCTTTTGAACCTTCTCAAAAAGTCCTATTGTTTAATTCCAGACTCCACCTCTTCCCTGGTAAGTTAAAATCAAAATGGACTGGGCCTTATATTGTTGAAAATATGTTTGAACATGGAGCAGTAGAAGTGAAAATCCCATTGAACGGTAATATTTTTACTATTAATGGTCAAAGGTTGAAACTATTTTTTTCAAAACTTTGTGAAAAATGTGGAGACCATTCTTTTAATGGAACCAGAATACTCCTCCAAGATTCACGCCTGCCGACACTCGAATGGATAGGGTCAGAAAATATCTAAGCCTACCCGACCCGAGGGGACGCCTTTATAAAGCCCCATGCTTTTTCCCCTTGCTCCACATTCATCGGTTGTTGGCCCCCTTCTCTTTTTTCTTTTTCTGCTTTTGCTTCGCTTTCTCTTCTTCTTCTTCTTCTTCTTCTTCATCTTCCTTTTCTGTTTTTTGTACCTAGACCCAACCCTCAGCAGTCCCATGTCTATATCACCCAATGATCTAGTCCTTATTCTCGTGATCTATATTTGCTTACTCTATTTGTTTATGGATGTTCTTCTTCTATATGCACTCACAATCAAAGGTTTTCATCCTTGCAATAACCCAGACTCCCGAAAAAATTATTGATCCGTGTATTTTTGTTTGTAGGTTTCAGAAGAAGAACAGATCTCTGCATTTCAAACCTTGTCTCCAAAGATTCGTACACTGGAAAATTCAAAACATTGGGGACAATGTTTAGTTTAGGTTGGGGGTGAGAACTATAGTTCAAATTCTATGTAAACTGTGGTAATTTGTGCTTGTAAATTTTATAAAAAAATCTATTATTTTTGTTTTTGTAGTTGTTGTTATGATCATATTGTACCTTGCCTGGTATAAATTGATAATCATGTATGTGAGTCAGTTTACACTGTCTTTATGACTGACATATGTTAAAGAATCAAATAATGAGTCTTAAAAAGTGTAAGAAGCATGAATGTCAACCTTTTTTGGTTTAGTTTGGCAGTTCTAGGAACTTTTCCATCTGATGTGCATAATGTGATCATGTGAAAAGCAAGACTGGTAAGGAAAGTCGAGATCCAACAAAAACAAGCAAAACTCCTCTGTTGCAGAAACACTTATGCTAAAAGTTGTCTTGCCAAAAGACTTGGTGCCTATAAACAATGTGTTAGAGTTTTTTATGAGAAAAGTTATAATCAGTGTTGTGAACAAATTTTTGGTCTCGCACTCGATCGTTTAGACTAGATTGATAATGAGCTGAGTAAGGATTACACTAAGAAGCCATCCTAACCAGTTTATGAGAGAGGAAATTAGGAGTCACTAGTTGTCCGAGCTACACAGATACATAGGATGATTTAGATTAGTCTGCCAACAAACTGTGGAAATTTGTATTTTGGGGATGAAAGCCAAGGGTCCAAATTTTTTTAGAAAGTGTAAAAATCTTTTTGTTTTGTACAAATCCTATTGACTGAAATGAAAACATAGGCCGAGTACGGAACATCCTGAAATACCAACCGATAGCGTGGGTAAGGATTTATCATCAGACGCTATGAAATTTGGTTCATTTTTTTTGTTGTAAATAAACTTCAATGATTATGGGTAATATAGTATACCAACTAACGTTCGAACCTTAATTGCTTGCAGTACTCTACCTCTAATAAACTTTCTGATAAAACCAAAAGTACTAGGAGCTCAGCTCGTTCGATCTCCAATAAACCGTCCGAACGAGACTTAACGTCCGAACACCAATAGCTCGTTCGAACGAAAAAAGCTCATAGTACTTTGGTCTCTGATTGAACACAAAAGTACTGCAAGCTCCTAACGTTCAAATGACACCCACGTTCGAATGATATTTTAAAATCTTTCAATACATGTTTGAACGTTGAACGTTGATAACGTTCAAACGCCCCTTCTCAGACTATAAAAGCCTGCATCATCTTTTTCAGTCAAAATCCCAAAATCTCTCAAAACCCTAGAGAACCCTTCTCACTCCACAGACCTCATTCCACCCCCATTCCCTAAAAATACCCAAATTAAATCCTCCCTAACTCATCTCTACCCCAAAAGCTTTAATCCCACACAAAGAACTCCAAGTTTTCAGCACCCTCTCCAGCCCAACTCACTTTCGAACGCCATGCCAAGGGAAAAGCTTCCTGCCCGACGCACTCAACTAGTGAGTCAGGAGCCAAACTTTATTGAGGAAGTGATAGTGAAAAGAGAAGGGAAGCAAAGGACAAAAAGGTATGATCGAATAAAGTTTTCCAGTGCCTTAAAAGTAGTGAGCTACGAAAATTTATATTATAAGCATACAATAGTCTGTGAAAGAGACATAGTAATCACTGATTTTGTTGAAATTGGACTGTTGGAGAAAATGAAGAAGAGAAACTGGGTGTGGTATTTGAGGAATGACGAGGATACTGCAATTGCCTTGGTGAGGGAGTTTTACTCCAACACCGAGATCATCAACGGTGCAATTCGAACATACATGACGAGAATCCACATTGATGTGGTTGAAGCTTATATCGTGGAAATGAGGCAAGAAATACCTCAGTGAAAAACCCAGTATACTCCCCAAAGAAAAATGTGGCGATGAATATTTTAGGGAAAGAGTTGACTAAGGTGAAAGAATTTTCAGGGGCGGGGCAAAATTTTTTGAAACAAGGGGAGTTGATAGACAAGTATAAGATGCTAAATCTGATTGTAGTCTCCAACTTTGCCCCCTAAGACAAACAAATTTTTTTACCTGACATGGCACAATTGCTCTATATAATTGGAAACGACCAAAGTATTGATGTTCGCTCCATCATTTTGAGTGAACTAAAAAAGTGGTGCGACGTGAAAAAGATTTCCCTTCCCTTTGGCACCCTAGTGACGAAGATGTACACGGACAATGGGGTCAAGCTAAGGCCCGAGATGAAAATCCAAAAGCCGATGGGGCCACTAAACAAAGGCTCTTTCAAGAGAAGTAAAGGTCATAGTGGAGCCCTAGATGCAAGACAAGAGGTGCCACCAGGCCGAGGTGGGGACGAAGTACAAGAAGAGCTTGACCAAGAGGAGGAGATAGTGTTAGAAATAGAGTATATGCAGACTAAGGAGCAGGCAAGCACCAACACCCATAGACCACTATGAGATATCATGCATGGCATTGAGGCCAACAAAGCCAAGATTCTCCGACAACAAGAGGAGATTCTTGGCTATTTGAATGGTGGAGCTGGTGGTGCCAGTGGTGTTAGTGGAGCTGCTGATGGTGGAGAGGGAGGAGACTGATATCTATTCTTATGGTGATTGTTTGTTTCTTTTTGATAAAACTTCTTCTTTGGTGAATGATTTGAAGTCTTCATGGTTGAAGTTGTTTCTTCTTTTGTGGATATTTGAAGTTTTTGTGTGTTTTCAGTCACTTTTTATGATGGATTGAATCTTGGTTATTGTTGTAAATGATTATATTTTGAGCAATAAATGGTTCAATTTATCACTTGTATTTGTTTTAAATGTATGTGTAGATTTAGCTTTATACTGTTAAATGTTAATAACTAAACAAATGTGGATGTTAAGATGGATGGTGAAAATGACTAAGCACATAATCAGTTTGACACCTCCACTTAACAACCAAGACATAAAACCTCATTTTTTGGAACGTTGATACTATCTCTATGATTTAATTGTCTAATGTACATCAGTAATAGCTATTCTTAAGGTACATGGTAATCAAAATCAAAATTGGAATCGCTATATATCCAACATGCCTTGAAACACCATACATAACCAGTGGAGATGATAAAGAAAACCATGGTAAGTCCTGAGCCTTACAATGTCTTTTTGAGAGGATATTGACAATTACTCAAAGTAAGCTCTTTCCCTTTCAATCACATTAACCTTGCTTTGATTGATGCAACTCAAGTGATCTATTTTCATAACCCACAGGGAATGTTTGCAAACGCATACATATGCACATACTTGAGAAGGGATCTCATGCCATCTTTGGATCGACTTTGAGCCTTAGCTAATTCTTTTATAAAAGTTTATCCCTAGTCAGCCATGCTTGAGCCTTCAATGAATAAAATTCTATTTTGAAAAACTTGTGTGATGATCAAGTCACAAAAGCATAGATTTACCATACCTTGCTATCTAAATTCTTGCACCCTCTTATAGATGGATAATAGAAAGGCAAAAAAAATAGCAAAGACAATGGTGGTTGTTGTTCAGTAAAAAGAAAAATTAGTAGAAATAGCCTAAAGAAAGAAAAAAGAGGATATTGTGAGACAAGAAATTGCCAAGAAAGTTAAATATGGGAAAAATGAAAGAAAGAAACCCCATTCCCATGCAAAACTTTTGAAAAGCCAAGTAGAGGTGTGCTAAAATGCATAAAAAATATAGCTTTTGAACTCCATTGACGTCATTTCGTTAGCCACTAACCTCTGACCCATTACAACCTAAGAAAAACCTTAGGTGATCTTAAGTCTGATGCATATGTATGTCGCCTACTATAAATGGGGTATGTTAACTAGAATTTCTTTAGTTGCATCAATATTCTTCCATGAGATTATGCCAAGGTAAAGTCTATTTTCCTCAAAACTTCACTCATATACTAATTGTGCAAGAGATTTTTTGATTGGCCATCTTCTAATCACATGCCCTTTGAGAGATAAGTCACTATAATCAGAGCAATTTATTTTGCTGAGAGCATTCCGAGAAGGGTTTGTGAAATCAAAGTTATCCATGGAGGGTGAAAATAGGGAATGATTGTTATATACCAATTCTTGTTTCTAGAATGATCATCCTACTACTCAGGAAATTGCAAATGCTAATGAGACAGATGCTAATTTTTGGATAGAGTGAGTACCAATGGAAAAGAAATGTAGGGAATAAGTCACGATTGAGGGTTAAGTGTCCCAAGGACTATGATGCTAATTCATTTTTTTAGCAATCTTATATACACACTTGTTCGACTAAAGTTTGTGGGTAGCTACAATGTAAACCCTCACGAGACAACACTCATCTACTAGGATAAATCTAGTTATTTAATGGCATGCTATTTATGCTAAATGCAACCAAATGACCTACGAAAAAAGGCATTAGAAATAGATTTTTATTTACTATAATACTAGGGACTAGCAATATTTAGGTTGGGTGTGTGATTAGTGCTTAAAAGTAGCATTTCATTATGACTTTTTCAGACTAATTGTACTTTGATGGAGTGTAAGTAATGACATTTCAGGTCTTAAAGTGAACAGGGGCTCAAAGTTAAGAAATATCACACTATATTGCAACACCAGCAAAATAAAGGACAAAATTGGAAAAGCTTGGACCAAGACAAATACGTTTGAACACCAACTCACATTCAAATGTCTAACTAAACCAAGTGAAAACCAGACTACTAGGACAGTGTGTTGCAGCCAAGCACAGGATCTTGAGCAAGAACCTGAGGTACTTGAGCACTACGTTCGAATGCCAACTAACGTTCGAACGTTCTCCAGAATAATGACAAGATCAGACTGCCTCTTGAGTTTCTGAGTGGTTAAGACATTTCATGTTGCAGTCAAGAAGACCTTGAAGTACTTAAATACCATGTTCAAAGGCCATTCAACGTTCGAATGACCTTTTTGGCACTTTGCTTATCGCTAAATGCCATTCGGTTCTATAATGACCAGGCAACTTTTTTGAGATGCATGATGGAAATCTTTAGCAATATAGTGGAGAAAATTTTGGAGATGTTCATGGATGATTTTTCCATGTTCGGGACTCATTTAAGAGATGTTTGGAGAATTTGGAGAGAGTGCTTGAAAGATGTGAGGAAAAGAATTTGGTGCTCAACTAGGAGAACTGCCACTTCAAGGTCAGCCAAGGGATTATGTTTGGGCACATTGTATCAGAAAAGGAGATTGAACTGAACAAATACAAGGTGGAAGCTATTTCCAACCACCCCACTCCAAAAGTCATCAAGGATATCAGGTCGTTTATTAGCCATGCCATTTTCTATCATAGATTTATAAAATATTTTACTGCATTGGCAAGGCCCTTGACCAAATTTATAGCAAAGGATGTTCCTTTTGTGTGGTCAGATGATTGTGAGGCTTCTTTTAAAAAACTCAAAAGCATGCTCATTTCACCTCCAATCATGCGACCACCCTAATGGGAACTCTTCTTTGAGTTCATGTACAACGCGAATGATTATGCGGTCGGCATAATGCATGGTCAAAGGGAAGTAAAAAGACTATATGTAAAGTTACCAGCTATAGTATTTGCATTAGACAAATTTAGGTCTTGCATCAATGGTTTGCCTATCGTAGTCTATACTGATCACTTTGCTTTAAAGTATTTTTTGTCTAAGACGCAAAATTGACACTTATTAGGTGGATCCTCCCCCTACAAGAATTCAAATTGACCATTAAAGACAAGAAATGAGTGAAGAATATGGTGGTGGGCCATTTGTCCAAACTTGTTGTCCAAGATGCCGAAGAGTATATTCCTATCCCTGACTCTTTTTATGATGATCATTTGTTTTCTATTCATTCTATTTGTGGTTGGTACGCTGACATCTGAATTATCTTGTCACATAACAAATACCTCTGCATTGGAGCCTGGAGGATAAAAATAGATTCATGGCAGATGTGAAGTATTTTTACTTTGACAACCCATATTTGTTCAAGTATTGCCTAGATCAGGTGATGAGGTGATGCATACCTGCAAATGAATAAAGGGATGTCTTTTCATTATGATATTTTGAGGCATGTAATGGCAACTTCTCTTCAAATAAAACTTTGGCTAAGGTTTTGCAATCTGGATTTTATTGGCCTTCTTTAATTAAAGATTGTGTTTCATTTTGTAAAGAGTGTGATAGGTGCCAAAGGTTGGGTAGTGTGACCCGTAGGAATATGATGCCCCTTTTCCCCATGCTAGGCATTGAGATATTTGATTGTTGGGTCATCGACTTCATAGATCCATTTCCTAAGTCCTTTGGCTACCTCTATATCCTATTGGCAATGGACTATGTGCCCAAATGGGTAGAGGTCATCCCAACCAAGAACAATGACCAACGAGTTATGGTTAAGTTTTTAAAGAAAAACATCTTTTCAAGGTTTGGGGTACCTCGTGCAATGATAAGTGATGGTGGGTCTCATTTTTGCAGTAGGCCATTTGCATCTTAAATGCATAAATATGGCATAACACAAGGTGTCCACTGCTTATCACCAATAGATTGATGGCCAACTAGTGTTCGCAAATAGGGAGATTAAAAACATACTAAAGATAATAGAGAGTCCAAATCAAAAGGATCGATCACTTAGGTTGACTGATGCCTTGTGGGCTTATCACACTGTGCACAAGACCATCCTAAGTATGTCTCCTTATAGACTAGTCTATGGCAAGTCTTGTTATTTTCTAGTAGAGATAGAGCACAAATATTATTGGGCCATCAAAACCTTGAACTTCAATTTGAAAATAGCCAGAGAGAATAGGAAGTTGGAGTTGAATGAATTAGAGGAAATCCGATGAGGCACATATGAGAGCTCAAAAATTTTTAAAGAGAGGGCAAAGATCTTTCATGAAAATCCATTGTGATAAAAACATTTGAGCACAGACAAGAAGTTCTCTTGTATAATTCTTGACTCTTCACTTTCCAAGGAAAACTTCGATCACGTTGGGATGACCACAATATGGTCAAGGTGGCCTACCCCAATGCAGCTGTGAAAATTATAAACTCCAAAAATGGAAAAATATTCAAGGTCATTGGCCAAAGACTTAAGTCATTCTTCAAGGGTTTTGAGGTTCTAGTGATGGACGAGAAGTTAGTAGATCTAGTTTACCCGGAGCTTGTTGAATGATAATTGTTCAAATAGATTGTAGTGTACAGTGGCTTTATTTTATCATTTACTTTACTAGTTAAATTATTTTCTTACTTTCACTATTGCATAGTGTTTTCTTTTCAAATGTGCAGATTTTGATGTTTTTAGTCAAAGCTCATTGCGAGGAATTCTAACTCTACTTTTCCTTTTAAGTCCTTCACTGCATTCTATATCCTTTTTGTTGCATTGAGGATAATGCATGGTTCAAGTTGAGGGTGAGGTGAACAATTTGTATGATACACCAAAAGTTTTGGTGTTGATAATTTCATTTTGTGGTGAAATTAACCATTCACATATTTGACCAAAACTTTGTAGAGTAGTTTCCAAATATGTGAAAATTTTGAAAATAATTGTCAAAAATATCTGAATGTTGAACCATATTTCCCTATTCAGAGTGTTATAATTTCTTGATCTTTACTTCAAACTATGAATATATGAGCACGTCATTGAAGTTTATCCTATGACTGAGTAGCACATATATGTTTTAGTTTGAACTCAACTATAGTGCACCATGTACTTGTAATTTTGGCAATTTATGGATTGGATTGACATTTTAGTGCTTAAAATGCATAATAGATATGAAATAAGTAGTCGTGTGAGCTTTAGTGCTAATCCTTGTTAGAGGGAACTTACATTACTCAATGGAATAATTTTTCAAATTCAAAATATATTCAATAATTTCAGTATGCTTGCTTTGGTTTCATTATGTTTGCTTTGGTTAGAGTGCATGTGGATATTTGATTGACTTTGAGTTGAAATGCCAACATGCCTCCCCATGTTTTATCTAGAAATGATCTTAGGCCATCTTTAAAATTTTTTGAGCCTTAGCCTTCTTCTAGGAAAAATTTATCTTTTAGTGTTGTGATTGAGCCTTAAATGAAAAATTTGTTTCCATGCAACACAATTGACCAAGCCAGTGAAAAATGCCAAAAATTTACCAGACCTTGGTTGTTTCGAGAACTGATAGTGATTGATCATAAAGGGAAGAAAATGTGGTGGGCAAACCCAAAAAGGTAGAAATGGAGCCAAATTCAAAATTGGAATGGAAAAGAGAAAGAAAGCCCAAGAAAAAGGAGAAAAAGAAAAAAAAAAGAATGAAATAGAAAAGAAAGAAACAAAAAGGCAACCGAAGTTGTAAATCTTAAAATTTGTGCAAAAAGGAGATTTTGGTAAAAAAAAGGTCAATGCCCTTGGAATAACCTTTTTTGTCTCTCTCTACCCTTCATTTCACTCAGCCCAAGTATCAACCCCAAGGCCTCATTACAACCCTTGAAAGTCCTAAATGATCTAGAGGAAGCATGAAGGAAAAACAAAAGTTGGTTTTGTTATCTGGTGCCTTAACATTCCATTAATGAGATTTTGTCAAGTTTGTTTCAATTGTTATGCATGTGCTTCATTTTGGGATTATATGTGAGTTTTTTGGTTTGTGCACAAGATTCCATCTCACGTATACACTTGGAGAGCATGTTCGGATAATCATTGTGTTATTCATTTTTCAGAGAAACCCTTGGTGATTTTTTGCATCAAAGCTGAATTTGGATGGCCAAGTGAATGTGAATTCCATCGTGTAACTGCTTAAATTACATGTTCATTTCACACACACACACGAGTTTGAAAGTAAATGTGTAGGCGCATACTCGAGAATAACATTTAAAGCTATGTTGTTGCTCATGTGTATCTAGTTTGGGTATTGTGAATTATGTGTCAGGCAACCCTATCCTTATGGGATGGGGGAATATCGTTCAAAATTTCGGTATTGGGAAGAAATATGAATGTCTTTACCATTTGAATTTGCACTTTACATTTTGGGTATTCATTTGGGTAGTTAGATTTAGAAATTCATTTTTTTTGTTTTTGAAAACATTAAAATTTTAAATCACATTGCTAATTTGTAAATGACTTTGGACATGATCACTCAATTGTGGTTCACAAGCGTAGATTAGGTTTTTGGTGGAGTAGAACTCGTAAATTGGTTGTTAGAATGTGTAGAGGATAAATAAATTGGAGTGAAAATGAAAATGGGAGCACAGGGGAATTTTTGAAAAAAAAAAAGCTAAAACCTACTGGTAGAAGTTGGTCAAAACCAACTAGTAGGAATTTTCCAATGCAGAAAATCTACCAGTAGGATTTGATTGTTCTATCAGCAGGTTTTGCCCAGAAAACTTGGAAACGACGATTTTAAGTTTGCTTTTTCAGAAAATCCTTCACTTTCTCCATTTCTCTCAATCTTAAAACCTTCACCTCTCCCTCAAAACATCTCTTGCCTTTAAAGATCTCTCATCATTCCATCAAGTCTTCCAATTAACAGTCCTAGGGTTGATGCTTGCTTGGATTTCACTGCAATTTGTTGGATTTCTCGCAAAACCCTAGTTTTCTTCATTTTTCCCCAAATCCACTTCACTTACATTTTCATCAAAAGTTAGGATTCCATTGTAATGGCTCATGTAGGTAATCTTTCTCATGTCCCTTTTGACCTCTTTGAGCAACTTTGGACATGGATTTTGTCATTTATGGCCCTTGGGGTATTTATGATATTCATGGCCCGTGTGAAATGAATGGGGCCAAGTTCTCCACAATCCACGGGCACAATTTTCTACAAGAGGATAGAGGCGGGCCCCAGTGGAGAGAGTGGGGAGAGGAGAAAAAAGAAAAAGAATGATGCTCGTGCGAATAGCGTTGTTGAGAAGAATGTGACGTGCGAGTGTCATATGGATAAGCCCATGCTTGATGGTTTCGTTGTATTCCCTAATCTCCTAACATCATCCCTTAATATGTGTGTGGCTTATCGGGATAAGGGAGTGTCACTCTCCCTCGAAATGATGCATGAAATGGAGAAACAGAATAATGGTGGGTGAATGAAATAAAATGTGCAAAATGTGTGTGTGTGTGTTTGTGAACAAAAGTGCTCCCCAAGTGCAGGGAGTCTTTTAAGTGTTGTGTTTTATTTGGAAAAGTATTCCAAGGTCGTCTCCTCAGGGAAGGATGTGAATCGTGTTGAAGGTGTTTTGGTAAAAAGGTAAAGTGTAAAAATATTTGAGTTTGAGTTTGGTTGGTGATTGAGTTCTTAATGAAAATGAAATGGGAAACAGGTATTGGCTAATCCGAATGTGTTGTTCCAATGGGAATGCCAAGTCTACTCAAGACCTTCCTCCAATGGTTTCTAGATGTTCGATTGATACGCAGGAAGCGCGGGACTAGAATAATGCCTACTGTGTATCAAGAACTAACAACCATGTCCACACTCAACCTAGTCAAACCGAGTCAACATACACTATGAGGAGGAAAGAAAATGAGTTGAAATGACATACCCAAGAGGAGGTCTCCCTTGGATTTGCCAACTTAGAAGCTTAACTACTCATAATGAAAGCAAGAACATAAACATAATGAAGAGACATTGTAAGAAATGAAGCTTGGAACTTGACTAACGCAAGACATTACAAAACTATAGGAAAATGAAAGCAAGAACATAAACATAATGAAGAGACATTGTAAGAAATGAAGCTTGGAACTTGACTAACGCAAGACAATACAAAACTATAGGAAAATGCATTTAATACTTATTTGGAGAAGCTTTGAGATTAACACTTAAATACATTAATGGTAAAAGCTAAGATACTCAACTAAACTTGGAATGTGCTTGCATAATTGACATTAAAGACATTAAACAAAGCTTGAATAAGTCTTACAATAGATTATAAGGCAATGTATGGAAAAAATGCAAAAATTTTCACTTCTCTCTAGCACTATTCATCTTCTTCCTTGGACTCTCTCTTTCCCTATATTACAATGTATATGCATACAATGCTGAATGGACCTATAAAACGCGGAAAATTCTTGAACTTTTTCTCAAAAAGGGCAAAATGATCATTTCACCACTATAATACGAAATTAAAATACATGTTCTCTTGAGCTCGTACGACACCGCAAATTTTTCCGTTGGATTCGTATCGTAAAATCTAGTCACCCAGACTAATTTTGTTGAATTCTGAGATAGTCAGATTTTTTACGTTTGACGAGAAGACTGGATGGCAATTGACCTCACAAAGGTCCCCACAAATAAATTTTATAAAATTTCTTTAAAATTGGATAAAATTTCAAATAAAATTAATTTGAACTTAAATTGGGATGAAATAAATCAATAAGGGGCTAAAACGAACCCGAATAAGTGGGGGACAGGTGGCACGATGAGAGTCAAGCCTTTAATAATAAAATAGGGGATAAATATATGAGAAATCATATATTTCACTCCTCGTTCATCTCGGTCCAATGTGTGAGAGAAAGAGGGAGAGAAATGGGAGAAAATCAATCTTCTTCGGCCGATTCTTGGAGTTCCGTTGGTCAGATTCCGTCGAGCCAAGAACTAAAGTTGATCACGTCGACAAGGCCTACATAGCCATACCAATAACGAAGAATTTTACCGAAGATCCAAATGGGAGATTTTGGGTGAAATTAAGTCTTGGAGGTTTGGGAGGTGTTCTTGAAGCTCTAGCCTCCATGTACGCTCCAATAGGTAGGGTTCTTCCTACTTTGGTTTTATTGCTACCTTATGATGTCTAAGGGATAAGGATTGGGTCTATTTATATTGACATATGTATATATGGTTATGGAAATGGGAAACAAGTCAAGAAATGACTTAGACCAAATTCTAGTTTGAATTTGATATGTGGAAGTTCTTACGTGATCTCTTGAAAATTGGGATTGTGTGGACATGATATATGTTATATTGTGCATTATAGGTGTTTGATTAAATACCTTGGATAATTGAATGTTGTTATTTTGATGTAATTGAAATAACATGTTTGAGTTTGTTGCAATATATGGACATATGCTGATTGATATACTAAGCGTAAGGATGATTTATAGAAGTTATATGCATATGATATAAATTTTCATGTAATATGTTGATATATGGTTTAAATTTATCCATATGAAATTCATACATAAGGGATATGATTTTTATTAAAATGGTGCATCACATTGCATATGCAAGAAAATATCTCATCACAAGGGTGTGTGTATAGTTGTTGTCAACACCACACTTGGTGATTGACGGAAGCCTTAGGAAAGTTGGGCTGAAGGCCTAGCTGAGGCGTATAGTTGCATGATAAGTTAGGTTAGGGTTAGCAAGAAGGGGTTAGAAGATACCTCAGGTGAGAGACCCGGTGATTGGATACGCACTCTGTCGGTATAAGAGCCCATAAAGTGTGTCAGTGTACGCGGAACTGGTGGTAGAAGTCCATGAATTTCGTGTCAGTTGGTTACCGTTGGTGTAAGTCCATAAATATCCACCCCAAGAAAGACCCTAGATTTATAAACATCAATTGATGTGTAACATAGATGATGGGTTCATACACATTGACACTTGCATGTATTGAAGAGTCGGGAAGGGCTCAGATTGAGTGCATGAAACAGTCTCATCTCATTGCATGGCACGACATGGCATAGTAAATTTCATCATTGAGTGGTATACACTTGATTGGAGTTATTGTGGATAATTGTTGTTGCATGTGACCACTTCATGTGCATCTAGGGGGAGTAGCCTTTGTAGGGGATACTCTATTGAGCGTGGCTCACCTTATACGGGAAAATATTTCAGGTTTAGGGCACACGATGGCAAGTGAAACTCATCCGGACCATCAAGGGTGAAGAAAAGCTGAGATGGGGCTTTGCATTGACTTTTTGTAAAACATTTATGATAACTTAGTTTTTGACATATAAATTTATGTGAATGAATGTAATAGAACTTGTGGGTAATAAGTTTTATGTTGAAAATGTTAATCATGGATGGGATGATTGTGGAAGGGTTTGAAATGAGATTGGAATGAAAAACAGATGAAACAAGCAAATTCGGACAAATCATACCGGTATGGAGCTGTCCAAAGGGTTTACCGTACCAGTACGCAGTACTAGTGAGCTCTCTATAAATTATACCGGTACACAGTACCGGTACACTCTCTAAAATTTTAAATTATTTTGCCAAGCTTTGTGCTTTGAGTTTCCCTCCTTCCAATAATGTAAATGAACCACAATGAAGTATAAATCATGGTCTATTGGACCTTGGTTTGATCAAATATATAATTGAACCGGATTACATTATCATTTATAATCCTGGTTAAGGGGATGTTATCAGGTGATGTTGGGTTATGCGGCATTCACGAGTATTTCTGCAGGTTGATAGGTTATCAATAGTTAACAAAAGACCCCCGAATTTTGGGGCTTCGCATGACCTTCAAAAAAGATCCATGAAGCCTCCCCTACCTTATGTGATATTCTGAAAGTAGGGTCGGGGTTAGAAAGAAGGGCTAGACTATCCCTCGAGTGTAAGACCCAAGGATTTTGGATACGCACTTTGTTGGTATCGAGTCTATAAGGTGTGTCGGTGTACGCAGAGCTGTTGGTGAAAGTCCATAAATGTCATGTCGGGTGGGTGCCCGTTGGTTTAAGTCCATAAATACCCACTTCAAGGAAGACCCGGAATTTATAGATGATCATTGGATGTGTAACATCAGTAGCGGGGGCATAGAATGCCTGTATTCATACACATGACATTACATTTGTCATTGGAGATATTGAAGGCTCGATTTGAGTTAATGTGTGAGTCTCAACTCCTAACATGGCATCGCATGGAGAATTAAATTATGAATTGCAGATTCTTAAATTGATTCTTGACGATTGTTGAATTGTATGTGAGCATTTTATATGCATCTAGGTTGGGGGATAGTGAAACCATCATCCCAATGGTGGCCAAAGTAAAAGAAGTCATGAAAGGATGCTACAATGCAAAATCTAAATAATAAGCACCGTCTGGACGGTGGTGGCGGCGTCTGGATAGTGTCTTTAACTGCCTCACCTCCTCTCTTTTTTCCCATTTGTCCGTTGATGCTCTAAAAGCCCTAATTAGTTGCCTTGGGCGTTTTTCGCCTTGACCTTTCATCGGAGAATATAAATAGGCATGTTCATAGTCATTTTAGAGAGATCTTCCACCTTTTGTAAGACATATTCCGAGAGAAGAAATACCCTACCTAAACACTCCTAGCCAAAAATTATCTTCTTTAACACTTCTTTGTATTCTTTTTTACTTGAAGGTTTGAACCTATCTCACTATTTCGCCCTAGTCGGTAATAAAAGTGAGGTGTTTTAACTATTCCTCAGGGAAGATTTTTTTTTTTGTTTGTTTTATATTTTCATTGTATTTTTATGTGATTGTCTTACCCTTCTTTTTCATCTATAACTATGAAGTGTGAGTAGTCTATTTATACTCTTTAGCCAAAGGTGAAGACATGTGTAATATTATTTTTATTGTATAAATTTTGATGTTCTTCCTATGCTTTAATGATTATACATCCCTTAAATGATGGATGATTTTCATTTTTATTTTATCGTATTAGTATATGCTCACAGTTACGAGTATCAACCTAAAATTATTATTATATACAATTTCATCTATATGTTATTATGTAGTTCATGCATGATATAATGATGCACGTAGTTTCAATTTATGTAACAGTCGGGAGATTGGTTATAGACGGGTTAAATTTGGTCATAGCCAATGTTGTTGATTAAATGCATGAATCGGAACTCTGTCTTCATTAAATCATAGATCTGCATATCAAATAGCTATATTAAACCTTTTGAATGGTTCACCTTCAGTTTTACCAAGGTTATTTGGTTGTTTCAAGGTGCATAAACCTTTCAATAAACTTAATAGTTTTTGTGGTATGGTTTAACTTATATATCAAACTTATTGGTTAACTTTATGTCGACACGGGAGTTAATTACCATAAGGTGGCATTTTCTTAGTCAAACAATACGATGAATATTGGATCCCGGAGCTAAAGAGCATCCTTTTTCAATTGTTGTAATCAAAGTTCAGATTAAGTGTTTATTTATTAGTTTTAAGGTCACACCACAAGCTGTTGTTATGCACACTACTCACACAGTAATTTCACCTTTTATTTTTTAGAGTTCTAATAGATAACTCCTAATGGATTCGACCTCAGACTTAACCAAGTAACATTATAACTTGACCACTTACACTTTGATGCATGATTAAGATCAATTCAAGCTTTTGGCGCTGCTGCCGGGGAGTTATAATAGTTTGAAAAGAACAAGGAAGTTGCTCTGTCTGTGTTATAAGTGTATATACTCTTTGTTTTATTTTTATTATTTATGTATGTTAAGTCATTAGTAGGGTGTGTAAATCAGTCTAGCGCTTCATCTTCATCTTCATCATCATCACAACCATCTTCATGCTCTTTTGAATTAAGGATGGCTAATAATAATCAAAGAGAATAAGAGGTGGTCTAGAATGCTAGACCTTTGAGATAATATTTGCATCCTACACACACTAGTGTCCCCTCATGTTTTTTTCCCCATAAATGCTCCAAATTTTAATATCAGATCAAGGACAATACAACTTTTACCACAGTTTCATGGTCCTAAGTCTAAAAATTGTTATTTGCATATGAAAGAATTCGAATAAGTATTTTGGTGTATCACAAGATAGTTTTGAAACGGCCCGGTTGAAACTTTTTCCTTTTTCTTTGAAGGATAAAGCTAAATAGTGACTAAATTCTTTGAAAGCTCAATTCATTCCAAGTTGGCAAGTTTTACAAATAAAATTTTTTAAAATTTTTTTCTGTGTACATCACACTAATGCATTGGAGACGTTAAATCATGAATTTTTGTGTGAAAAAGGGATAAACTTTTTATCAATAATGGGAGAAATTTACAGATCTTCTCCAAGCTTGCCCAAATCATGCTTTTTGAGAGTTGGACCCTAGTTGGTTTCTTTTATGTTGCCTTTCACTCTACGTTGCAGTTGTTGGTAGAAATGATGGCCTGGGGAGAATTCATGGGAAATAATCCCGATGAGGCATGTGAGTTTTTTGATACCGTTTCTGACCCATGTGGAACTAGACCTCACCAAATATTGTTGAAACAACCATCCATATCCCAAGGAGGAAAATATGTGTTAAAAGAGGATACTGACATGAAGGTCAGAATGACTACTTTATCTCAAAAGCCAGGTGCTTTAGAGATGAAAAAGGTCAATGAAGTTTCTCTTGTGTCTCCAACTGATCAGTTGTGTGAAATTTATGCTCTGTCAATACATCATACGAGGGAGTGTCCCACCATCCTAGCATTTAAGGAAGTCTTGATGGAACAAACCTACGCAATTTCAAAATTTAACAAGCCCTATTCCAATCCATATTTTGAAACTTACAACCTAGTGTGGTGGAATCACCCGAATTTCAATTGGAGAAACACACAGCTTGGCAGTAAACAACCAGATCCACCTCCACTATAACCTCAATCTTAGCAGCCATATCATCTTTACTCACCCCCACATAAAAGAAGTTTGAAAGATACCATGAATCAGTTCATTCACAACCAAATTTAAATTTCAATACATAGTCCACTCATGCATTTAATGATTTCAAAGCTCAAATATCTCTAAACATTGAGGATATTAAGAGTCATTTAACCAAGTTAACCCAATCTTTGAGCACTGCAGAAAAGAAAAATTCTTCTCTTAACCTAAACCTCAACAAGGTCAAACACAGGCTAATATCATACCTTCTGAACCTTACCCAAGCCAAGTCTAAGCAATTACCACACTAGGGAGAGGTAAAGTCCTTGACAGGCCATCAATGCCAAAACCCTTGAGTTAGTAGTTGAGGCAATCCCTGTAAATGAACCAATTGAGTCTGAACCAATAGTACAAAAGAAAATAGAGCTGTCTGACAAAAAGGACAAATCAAACCATTTTCCTCAACGAGTCAAGAAACCTCAACCATTGAATAATCATGTTGAAATATTTGAGTTGTTTAAGAAATTGAAGACTAACATCCCCTTATTGAATGCAATCAAGCAAGTCCCATAATATACCAAGTTTTTGAAAGACCTTTGCACAGTAAAAAGAAGGATCAATGTATAGAAAATATCATTTTTTACTGAAGAGGCTAGTGTTGTCATTCTGCACAAGGCTGCTCTAAAGTTCAAAGATCATGGGAGTTCCACAGTTTCATGTATATTTGGAAACTTTAGAATTTAGCAAGTTTTTCTTGATCTTGGATCCAGTGTCAATTTACTCTCGTATGCAGTATATGAGCATTTAGGTTTGAGAGAGTTGAAACCCTCAAATGCCACATTTCAATTGGATAACCAATCTGCAAGAATTCCACGAGGAGTTATTAAGGATATGCTTGTTCAAGTTGATAAGTATTATTTTCCTATGGACTTTATTGTTTTGGATACTCAACCTATTTTGCATACTACTATTCAAATTCTTGTCATTTTAGAATGATCATTCCTAACCACATCAAATGCATTAATTAATTACATGAATGAAGTCATGAAACTTTTCAAACCAGTGAATTACACGTCTTTCATGTGACAAATCACACAAGTGTGGAGGGAGAAATTTGAGACATATATGTAATTGATGGGATTGTAGAGGAGAAATTCAACACGTCTTCTTATTCTAACCTCTACCAGTCTATTTGATTAATTATGTTCATGATAATGGAAATTTTGATGTGGAGTTTTATGCTAATTTGTTAAATTCTTCGCATAAATTATCAAGAAAACCAAGAGACTTAAGCAACAAGAAGTTCATTGGAGGAAACAAGCCCCAACTGAAACTGGTCACTAACTCTATTAGGGAACTTAAGCCCGACTAATCTATCCCCTAAACACTTATT
>CM042192.1:30640615-30664414 GCA_023539305.1 Ilex asprella
AACTAGTAGTTTTGGTGTTTTAAAGTAATTGGTGAAGGAGACCAATTGATTGTAACCTTTGAGATTTTAGATTTGTGAGATGTGGGTGAATTCCTTGAACAGAATATTAAATTCTTTTCAAGAACTTTTCTAGACAAAATATAAGATTAATTCAAATGGTGGAGAAATCAATCTTTAGTTTGAGGATCGAGACATGTGGTTAATTATCAGAGATATTATATTTTTGCTTGATGACTCAATTAACTCCCGTGTCAACGGCGAGTCAATCGGAAGATAAGAAATGGCCTATTAATGTCATGGTTCCAAGGTCTTACAAGAAGTTTACAAGAAGTCTTTGTACCGAGAGTTATCGCGCTTACAAACAAACAAGTAATTCTTCATGACATTCAACCATGGCTTTAATAATTCATCCTTTTAAATGAAGCTTGATAAAAGGGGATGATTAAAGGGTAGTCATGAAGATCTAGCCAGGGTACTTGCCTTGAAACGAAGAGTCTTTCTATGCAGGAGTCATCCGTGTCACAGGAAGACTATCAATTATAGAAAGTACTTTAGCTTTGCTAGATACAATCAATCATCCAAAAGCAAGGGAATATGAAAATTAAGCATTAGAACAAAGCATCATATGATATCCGGATAATCAACACATGTCCTTTACCTCTTACTAAAGAGTGAATGAGAAACTACTCACTCGTCATAGCTTTGGTAAAGCTAGAAAAGTGAGTGATGCTCATCCCTCTAAGTAGAGGACTTCACAACGTAAAAGTATAATTAACAAAAAGCTAATCTTCAACGAAGAATGAGTGAATCACGTTCCACCCTTTACGGCTTTGGTGAAGCTCTAAAAAAGTGGAAGAGTTTCACTCCTCTAAGCAAGAAGGGAGCTCAAATAATGAAAGTGCAAGACATAAGTAAAAGCATGTATGTAAGAGCATAAATGTAAAGACTAGAAGGAAATAAAGACATAAATGTAAAGACTAGATGTAAATTAAGAAAAAAAATGTAAAGACTTAAAGTAAATAAAGGAATTACAACTCGTAAGTTAAATGTGAACATTAATGAAAAGGAAATGAATGGGAATCTAAACTCCCCACTTCTTCTAGTAAAGAGAAAGACTAAGACAAGAATTTAAATGGATGTGATGCAATGCTAAATGGTGAATCCTTCAAATGGTTCCACCCATGAGTCCCTCTTCTCCACAAAACTAAGTGTATTTATAAGCAAGGAGAAGGCAGGAAGGGGGTAAAAGAATAGAGCTGGGCGTCAAAGTCAAAGTGAAACGCCAACCACTCTGCAGGCAGTCTGTCCACACCGTTCGAACGGTTTGGGCATTTGAACGGTTCCTCTGTCTTTGCTCTCTGCCATTCAAACGTCCGAAGGACGCAGCATATGCCCATTATGTCAGTACACACGTGGTTTCTGTCGAAAATCTTCCTCCAAGTCTTCATGTAAATCTCCCTCCAGGTCCTTGCAGAATCTTGACTGATCTGTCCAATAATTCCTGGGGCGTTCGAACGGTGGCCACCGTTCGAACGTGGCACTCAAGTACCTAGGCCTTCTGACTACAACTCTACAAGTCTGCAACACGCCATGTCTTCAGTCAGTCTGATCTTGTCCTTACTCCAGTAGACATTCGAACGTTAAGTACCGTTCGAACGTAGTTCTTGAATCTCCAAGGTCTTGGGTTTTTCCTGCAACACAGGTAGCAGTTTCTGGCCTGGTTCACTATGACCGTTCAAACGGTTTGGGCGTTCGATCGTTTCTTCCTTATCCCAAGCTTCTGCAACTAATTCCTTAAAATGCTGTGATTGCCACCAAGGGATGATTTTTGGTACCTTTGAACCCTTGTTCACTTTAAGACCTGAAACATCATTCTTTAAGCTCCACCAAAGCATAATTAGTCTAAAACATGGCATGAGAGTATGCTATTTTGAATGTTAATCACTATATAACCAAACAAAGTAGGTGAAATGAACTAAAAATAGCATAAGTAAATGAAAGTAACTGTACACTAAAAAAAATAAACACAAGCTAGTCCTTCATCAAATCCGAATATACGGGATATGCCAACTCTTCCTCCACTTCCTTCCCTTCAAAACCCTTGAAGAATGACTTTAGTCTTTGGCCATTGACCTTGAATGTCTAGCCATTCTCGGGGTTTGTCACCTCAACAGCTTCATAGGGGTAGACCACCTTAACAAAATAGGGGCCATCCCAACAAAGTCGTAGTTTCCCTTGGAAAATTGAGAGGCGAGAATTGTCTAAGAGTATTTTTTGGTTGGGCTCAAATAATTTTCGTGTGACGGAATTATCATGAAAGATTTTAGTCCATTCCTTTGAAATTTTGGAACTCTCATACACATCTCTTCGGATCTCTTCCAACTCATTCAGTTCCAATTTTCTCTATTCATTGGGCATTCTCAAATTAAAATTCAAGGTCTTAATGGCCCAATACACCTTGTGTTCCATTTCGACAGGCAGATGGCAAGCCTTTACATAGACATGGCGTAGGGAGATATGCTCAAAATAGTCTTATAGGCAGTGTGGTATACCCATAGGGCATTGATCAATCTATCAAACCAATCCTTCCTATTGGGGTTAACCATTTTTTCTAAAATGCTCTTGATCTCTCTATTGGTTAGCTTGGCTTGGCCATTTGTTTGTGGATGATAAACGGTGAATACTTTGTGTGTGACGCCACATTTGAACATTAGAGACGCAAATGGCCTATTACAAAAGTGGGATCCTCCATCACCTATTGTTGCACGATGCATCCCAAACTCCGGAAGGATATTCTCTTTTAGAAATTTGACTATGACCCAGTGGTCATTAGTCTTGGTTGGGATAGCCTCCACAACCAGGAGGATGTACGGATAACCAAATGGAAAGGACACATGAAATCGATGCTCCAATAGTCGAATATTTCTATGACAAGCATAGGGGAGAGGGGCATCCTGTTTCTACAGGTCACACCACCCAATCGTTGGCATATGTCGCAAGCCTTACAAAACAAAACACCGTATTTAATAAGAGAGGGCCATTAAAAACCTGATTGAAAAATTTAGGTCGAAGTATTTTTCGTCGAGAAATGTCCACCGTAAGCTTGTTAATGGCAAAATGCAAGGACTTCCCGTTGTTCGTTCGCAGGTACACATCTGCTCATGACCTGGTCAGGGCAATACTTGAACAAGTGCAAGTTGTCAAAGTAGAAGTATTTTACATCTGCCATGAATCATCTTCTATCTTATGAGCTCTATTACGGCGGTATCTTCCCTGTTGCAAGGTAATTCCATATATTAGCATACCAAGGACATACTGAATCAATTGAAAGCAAATTTTCGTTGGGGAAAAAGTCAAGGATCGGAATGTGCTCATCAGCCTCTTGCACCACAAGCCTGGATAAATGATCTGCCACCACGTTCTCAACTCTTTCTTGTCATTGATTGTTAAGTCAAATTCCTGTAGGAGGAGTATCCACCTAATGAGTCTTGGTTTTGCATCTTGCTTAGGCAACAAGTAATTCAAGGCAGAATAGTCCGTAAAGACAACAATAGGCAAACTAATGATGTATGAACAGAATTTATCTAGGGAAAACACTATGGCTAGCAACTCTTTCTCGGTGGTAGTGTAATTCATTTGAGCATCATTGAGTGTTTTGCTAGCATAGTGTATCACATACGACCTATTTTATTCCCTTTGACCAAGCATTGCACCGGTCGCGTAATCACTAGCGTTGCACATAAGCTTAAAAGGTAGATCCCACCTGGGTGGTTGCATGATAGGATACGTGACAACCATGCTCTTAAGTTTTTTAAAAGATGCCTCACAGTCATCCAACCACTCAAAGGGGACCTCCTTAGACAGTAGGTTGGTCAAGGGTCGGGCCAATGCACTGAAGTTTTTATAAACTTGCGATAAAAACCTGCATGACCCAAAAATGACCTGATTCCCTTGATGGCTCTCTGCGTGGAGAGGTTAGAGATGGCCTCCACCTTAGATTTGTCGACTTCAATGCCCCTTGTCAAAACTATATGGCCAAGCACAATTCCTTCTAACATCATAAAGTGACACTTTTCCTAATTCTACACTAGATAATACTCCTCACATCTTGTTAGAACTTTCTCCAAGTTTGTCAAACATCCATTGAATGAATCCCCAAACACTGAAAAGTCATCCATGAAGACCTCCACTATTTTCTCCACCATATCACTTAAAATCCCCATCATGCATCGTTGAAATGTTCTTACAGCATTGCATAGTCCAAACGAAATGCAGCGGTAGGCGAAGTTACCGAAGAGGGAGATGAAAGTGATTTTCTCTTGATCCTACAATGCTAATTCTATTTGATTATAGCCAGTGTATCCATCTAGATAGCTATATAATAGGTGCCTGCTACTCTTTCCAAAACTTGATCAAGAAATGGCATTGAAAAGTGATCTTTTTTAGTGCATGAGTATAACTTTTGATAATCAATGCATACCCTCCATCTGATAATCGCTCTTGTCGGTATAAGGTCATTCTCATTATTCTCAACCACCGTAACTCTGGATTTCTTACGTACTACTTGTGTGGGGTTAAACCACTTACTATCGACAATTAGAAAAATGATGCCCACATAAAGTAGTTTTAGAACTTCGTCCCTCATCACCTCCTACATGATGGGATTCAACGATCTTTGTGATTGTCAGGATGGTTTGGAATCTTCCACAAGATATATGCGATGGGTGCAAATAAGAAGGCTTATCCCCATGATATCCGCAATTGTCCACCCAATTGCTCCTTTATGTTTTCGCAATACATCCAAGAGTTCTTTTCTTGTTCCATGTTCAATGTAGAGAAAATGACCACCAGAAATATTTCTTCTTCGCCAAGATGGGTGTACTTCAAATGGGAGGGTAACGGTTTAAATTCCAAGTTTGGCTTTTTTTCATCTACCAGGAAAATTTTCTTTTCTTATTGGGGTAACTCCTCCAACGTAGGGATCCAACTTCCCATCCATTTCAACTCTCCTACCTCCTCTTGCTTATCCAACTCCTCAAGATCAACAATTTCTTCCCCCTTGAATTTCAACATCCTCTCCAACTCCAAGTGCTCCTCAACCAAGGTGTCAATTTTATTGACCTCACTTACTTTCTCATCATCACTCGATTGGTTTGCCAAGTTGAATACATTGAGCTCCATTGTCATGTTCCCAAATGCCAACTTCATGAGACCATTCCTGCAATTTATCAAGGCATTAGATATAGCAAGGAAGGGTCTTGCAAGTATTACTGAAATTTGTGAGTTAAGGTTAGTAACATATCTAGCACATCAAAATCAACAAAAAAGTAAATTTTATCAATTTCAACCAAGATCTTCCACTACTCCCCTCGGTGTTCGGATGCTAAGATCCGCCAATTGAAGAGTGATTGAGGTGGGCTTCAACACCTCAAGATGAAGTTGCTGATACGCTAGACACCTTATGTCTCTGGTTGACTTCAAGACTTTCCACCTTCCCAGACAATTTGGAAATTCTTGAAAGTAAGTCCTCCCTATCCCTCAAATCATAAATCCCTCCCCCTTGAGGTTGGCCACTAGCGTAAGGTAAAAACTTGATACATCGAACGGGTTAGTGGTGTGCCATTACTATGCATTTTGGGCCAATATATCAAAATACTCTAAAGCCTCATCGAGCTTTTTGCTCAAAAACTCACCATTGCACATCATACCGATGAACTATCGATGGCCCGGTGTAATTCCTTCATAGAAGAAACAAACTAATTGCCATGGTGTGGAAAAGTCTGTAGCAATTCCTTGTACCATTCCCAACATTGGTAGAATTGTTCATTGGGTTTCTCCGTAAAGTTTTGAATTTGCTTTTTTAGGGTAGTGGTTTTACGCACCGAGAAAATTTTATTCAAAAGCACAAAAATTATTCAAGGACTAAAGCCACGTTTTTGCCTTGTCTCGCAGGGAGAAAAGGAACAATTTCATCCTTGCTATCATTTCCATATTATAATTTAGGAGAAAGGTTGCAACTATCTCTTCAAAATCCCTTATATACGAATAGGGGCTCTCATTTTCAATTCGACAAAAAGTGGGAAGTAGTTACAACATCTCTGGTTTAACTACAAATAGATGGGCTTGGACCGGAGGAAGGATGTATGAAGGTATGGTGTTACGGGTTGGTTGAACGAACTCCAGCATTGACCTTGCAGGAGGATCAACTTGGATATTGTTTCATTCATTTCTAGAAGGGGAAAATGCACTCGTGGGTTGGGCATTCTAGGTGGTTACTCTCCCCCATCCCCTTGAACGTTTGGATTAACACCAACATTATCAAAATTATCGCCCGCATCTTCGGGTGGGTCTTGGTCGATATTCATGTTGGGGCCTAAAGGTTGTTTGACTAATCGACCTTGGTTGTCCCTTCCCCACATGCAACAAAATATCTATAATTAAAATTATACACAAACAAGAATATATACACAGAGCAATGTACCTTAGCCTATGATGAAAATCATGGGACTTACCTCTGTTGTCCGAAAATCACCTTCTTGATTCGACACTTGCCTTCCCCAGCAACAACGCCAAAAAGCTTAATTGATTTTGTTGTATTCCCTTAACCCCTAAATATCCCCCTTTAGCATATATAGTGTATGGATGAAGGGGAATGTCACTCTCCCATGGAATAGTGTCAAAAGAAAGGGAAAGAAAATATGGGAAAAGTAATGTGAGGATGCACAAAAATGCTCCCCAAGCGCAAGGATACTTTTGCGAGTCGTGTTTTACTTGTGGTATTCCAAGGTCTTTTCCACGGGGAAGGAAGTAAACCAATGGGAAGGTGATTTTGAGTAAAAAAAAGTGCAAAATATTTGTTCTTGAAAGTTGTTTGGTGAAATGTGTGTTAATGAAATGAAGTGATAACAAACAAATGTTGACTAATCCAAGAGGTCACTCCAATAGGAATACCATCTCAACTCGAATTGCTCCTCTGATAGAGCATGAATGAATGAATGATTCATGGGCAGCTAGGGATTAAATTGGTGAGTATCTAAGCATTAACCATTACTAGGTCTATACAATATCAAAGACTCACTAACTTATCCACCCTCAACCTAGTCAAACCGAACCATTGAACTCTAATAGAAAGGAGGGGAATGAGTTGAAATTGTATACCCAAGTGGAGGTTTCCCTTGGATTTGTTAACTAAAAGATTTAGCTACTCGTGCTTGGAATGAAATTAACAATGTAATGAGAATGCATTGCAAAGATGGAATACCCGTTTCAAAACAAAGAAAATTAAGAACTTCAACGCATTAATGAGGTAAGCTTTCAAAGGAGATGAAACATGGAATGAACTTGGAGGCAGTAACATTGAAGGCATTCAATGAAGCTTAAAAGATTATTACAGGAGATTAAAAGACAATGTATTGAAGAAAATATAAAAATCTTACTTTATCTCTCTAGAATACTATTCATCATCTTCTACTCCAAACCTTTTCTCAAAAGTTTTTTAATGTATGGTATCCTTTACCATGGAGACTTGGCTTGCAAAAATGCCCTTGGAGAGGTCCCCTAGACTCCAGAAGTGACCTCCATATGTAGCGTTGCAGGAGGAATGGGCTGGACAAAGGGGTTGCAGAGCTTGTCTGCACAACCAGCTTCACTTCCCTTCTCTCTCTTCATTGATCGCCAAAACTCCAAAAGTCCAATGGGAGGTGTGAAAGGGGTGAATAGTTTTGTGGGCATGTCAGGGGAGTTTGTGAGACTTGATGGGAGGGACCCTCAAAGCAGCATAGAAAGGTTTGCAAAATTTAGGCTGTTTCAGCAAGGACTACTGGTAGATTGTGAAATAACTACCTGCAGTTATGCCTCCAGTAGCCAACGAATACCAGTAGTTGTGAGGTAGCTTTAGGTCTAGTAGCCATTACCTATCGGTAGTGACTACCGATAGGTTTTTCCTTGTGCTGCAAAACTCCTGATTCCTTCACCCTTTAAGAAATCCTTAATAATATCGGTAGTAATTTTTTGGTTTTGCTCAATTCTTGCTTCCTCCTTTTAATCCATCATCAAGCCTTATTTTCTTCTCTATTCATAAAAATGCCATGGGAGGGCTTACCCAACACTAAATGACCCCTTTTATCTGCAATAAAATCAAAACTCTATTAAAAACCCAAACCTAGCAATCTGCTTATTTCAATCACAAAAGCAAATATAAAAGGGATGTAAACACACGTAATATATGCAATATTTTATGCTAATTACGAGACATCTATTCTACTGCTTTTTAGATGAATACTCTGACTTCAACAGATTGAGATTGCTTTGAAAAATCAAGAGGAGACCACCTTCATGTGCCCCTATGGTACCTTTGCCTACCGTCATATGTCATTCGGACTATGCAATGTTGCGAGGACTTTTCAACGTTTCATGATGGGGATTTTGAGTGACATGGTATAAAAGATAATGGATGACTTTTAGTGTTTGGGGATTCATTCGAAGGATGCTTGGAAAATTTGAAGAAAGTTCTAACAAGATGTGAGGAGAAAAATCTAGTCTTGAATTGGGAATAGTGTCACTTTATGGTGGCGAAACAAATTGTGCTTGGCCATATAGTTCCAACAAGGGATATTAAAGTCAGAAAATCCAAGGTAGAGGCCATCTCAAACCTCCCCACGTCGAGAGCCATCAAAGGCATTCAATTGTTTTTGGGCCATGCCAGGTTTTATCGTCGATTCATAAAGAATTTTAGTGTATTGGCTAGACCCTTGACCAACCTGTTATCTAAAGAGATCCTATTCGAGTAGTCGAATGATTGTGAGGCATCCTTTAAAAAACTTAAAAGCATGTTAGTCACACCTTCGATCTTGCGAGCACACCATTGGGACCTACCTTTAGAGCTCATGTACGACACTTGTGATGGTGCGGTCGGTGTAGTGCTTAGTCAAAGGGAGGAAAATAGACTGCATGTGATACACTATGCTAGAAAAACACTCAATGAGGCTCATATGAATTACACTACCACCGAGAAAGAGTTGTTAGCAGTAGTGTTTTCCTTAGATAAATTTCATTCTTACTTCATTGGTTCACCTATTGTTGTCTTTACTGATCACTTTGCTTTAAAATATATGTTGTCTAAGCAGGATGCAAAATCGAGACTCATTTGGTAGATACTCCTCTTACCAGAATTTAACTTGACGATCGAGGACAAGAACGGAGTAGAGAACGTAGTGGCAGATCATTTACCCCAACTTGTGGTGTAAGAGGCCGTTGAGCACATTCATTTCCCTGAATTTTTTCATGACGAGCATTTGCTTTCAATTCATTTTGTACGTCCTTAGTATGCTGATATATGCAACTATCTTGGAACAGGACAAATATCATCGCAATGGAGCCCAAAAGATCGAAGAAGACTTATGGAAGATGTGAAGTACGTTTACTTTGACAACCTGTACCTATTCAAGTACTGCCCCGACCAAGTCATGAGAAGATGTGTACCTGAGAATGAACAACAGTATGTCCTTGTATTTTGCCATTCACAAGAATGCGATGGACATTTTTTAGCAAAAAAGACTTCAGCTAAAATTCTCCAATCAGGTTTTACTGGCCTTCTCTTATCAAAGATTGTATTTCATTTGGTAAGGGATGCGACAGATGACAACGTTTGGGCAGTATGACTCGAAGAAACACGATGCCCCTTTTTATTATGCTTGTCATATAAATATATGACTGCTGCGACATCGAATTCATGGGTCCTTTTTTTATGTCTTTTAGTTATTTGTGTATCCTTCTGGCAGTGGACTATGTGTCCAAGTGGGTGGAGGCTATCCGGACCAAGATTAATGACCACCAAGTCGTAATCAAGTTTCTCAAAGAAAACATCTTTTCGAGGTTTAGGATGCCTCGTGCAATGGTAAGTGATGGTGAATCGCATTTCTGTAATAGGCCATTCGCGTCCTTAATGTTTAAGTATGGTGTTACACATAAAGTGTCCACTGCATACCACCGATAAACCAATGACCAAGCTGAGTTAGCTAATAGGGAGATTAAGAATATCTTGAAAAAAATGGTTAACCCCAACAAGAAAGATTTGTCAGTTAGGCTGACTGATGCCCTACGGGCTTACCGTACAGCATACAAGACTGTTTTGGGCATGTCTCCCTACCGGTTCCTCTATGGAAAGGCTTGCCACCTGCCAGTCTAAATGAAACCTGTTAAGTTTAGAGGATTTACACAATATTGGAGAGAAATAGAGAGAGGTAAAAACTTAACCTGACTCTCATACATCACTCGTATTTATAGTTAACTCACAATAATAATAATTACACATACTACCCTAATACTATTGACTATGTACATATACAACCCTAATACTCTTAACACTCCCCCTCAAGTTGGACTATATATATTATATAATCCAAGCTTGGAACAAATCACCGTAAGACGTGTACGACTCAATGCTTTGGTAAACATATCTGCAAGCTGATCTTCAGATTTCACAAATGGAGTCGCAATCTCCCTAGCTACTATCTTGTCTCGAGTAAAGTGACAATCAACCTCAATATGTTTGGTTCTCTCGTGAAACACCGGATTGGCAGCGATATGAATAGCTGCTTGGTTGTCACAGAACAACTGTAAATGAAGCTGAACTGAAAACCCAATTTCCTGGAGGAAGTGTAGTAGCCAAGTCAACTCACTCGTCGTATGCACCATTGCCCTATACTCAGCCTCAGCACTAGATCTTGCCACCACAGATTTCTCCTTACTTTTCCATGTGACAACGTTACCTCCTAAGAAAGTACAATAACTAGAGGTCAATCTCGAATCAGAAGGAGAACCAGCCTAATCAGTATCTGAGAAACCTTCTACTCTAAGATGTCCATTAGCTCGATATAATAGTCTAAGTCCAGGAGCTCGTTTGAGATATCATAGAGTACGAGTAACTGCCTCCCAATGTGGTACACTAAGATACCCCATGAACTGACTTACTATACTGACTGCGTAAGAAATATCTGGTCGAGTAATAGTGAGATAATTGAGCTTCCCAACTAGTCTGCGATAACGACCCGGATTCTCAAATAATGCATCATCATCCATCAAAAGTTTCTGATTAGGATCCATAGGTACATCAATCGGTCTGCCACCCAACAAACCTGCTTCCTCTAACATGTCAAGTGCATATTTCCTTTGTAATAAACAAATACCCTGTTTAGATCGACCCACCTCAATACCCAAGAAATTCCTGAGTTTTCCTAAATTTTTAGTATGAAATTGATCCCGCAAGAATATTTTTAACTTGGCAATCCCCTCAGAATCATTTTCAGTAATCACAATATCATCTACATAGACCACCAATAGAACATATCCAACATTTGACTGTCTATGAAACATAGAATGATCTGTCTGACATCGAAGAAGACCAAACTCTAAAACTGCAATTTGAAAACTTACCAAACCATGCCCTCGGTGACTGCTTCAAACCATATAAAGATTTTTTTTAACCGACATACACTCTTACCATACTCCCCCTGAGCAGTAACCCAGATGGATGCTCCATGTAGACCTCTTCAACCAAGTCGCCATGTAGGAAGGCATTCTTGACATGTAACTGAAACAAGGGCCAATCAAGATTTGCAGCCAAAGAAATCAAGATACGAACATAGGAAATTTTGGCAACAAGAGAGAAAAGTCTCCTCATAATCAACACCATAGGTCTGAGTAAAGCCCTTTGCAACAAGCTGGACTTTGAGATGCTCCACAAAACCATCTGGATAAAATTTAACAGTATACACCCAACGACAACCAACAGTTCATTTACCGAGAGGTAAATGAACGAGATCCCAAGTCCCATTATGATGTAAGGCATCCATCTCATCCTCCATAGCTTTCCTCCAACCCAGATTAGATAATGCATCCTGTAAATGCTTAGGAATAGATATAATAGATAATTGAGAGGTAGAAAAAGAGAAGGCAGGAGACAATGCATCATATGAAATAAAATGAGCAATGGGATGATTAGTAACACACGAACGAGTACCTTTTCAAAGAGCAATAGGTAGAGAGTCTAAATTACCTGATGGACCAGGATCAGCAGACGGCAAGGAAGACAGTACAGGCATCTTAGTCGATGGTCGAGGACGGTGAGAGTACACACGAAGAGGTAAAGTAGATGGTAAGACAGTGGGCAGCAGAATATCTGAAGATGGAAGAGAAAATGGTATAAGAGATGACCCAAAGTCCAAATCCAAAGGCTGAGAAGGCGCTAAAATATATAGAACAGATTCTTCAAACGTGACAGCGGCACTTGTAAAGTATCGTCAGATAGAGGGACTGTAGCAACGATACCCTTTCTGTGTGCGGGAATAACCAAGAAATACACATTCGGTAGCTCAAGGGTCAAGTTTATCAAACCCAGGACCCAAATTGTGAACATAACAAACACATCCAAAAATCCTAGGAGTGAGAGAAAATAAGGGCTTACCAGGAAACAGGATAGAATGTGGACTTTTCCCATTCAACACAGTGGATGGCATACGATTAATAAGGTGACAAGCAGTAAGAACAACATCACTCCAAAAAATCGAGGAATATTCATCTAGAATAATAGGGCACGAGTGACTTCCAACAAATGACGATTCTTGAGTTCAGCAACACCATTCTATGGAGATGTGTAAGCACAGGAAGTCTGATGAATAATGCCAGTTTTACTAAGATAAGCTGAAAACGGATCAGATTTATATTCTTGAGCATTATCAGAATGTAAAATACGTATACAAAAACCATACTGGGTTTTTATTTCTTTACGAAAGGTCTCAAATATAGAGAATAATTCAGACCGAGATTTCATAAAAAACAACCAAGTCACGCGAGAATAGTCATCCACAAATGATACAAAGTAAGGATATTTATTAGATGAAATATTCTTTATTGGATCCCATACATCAGAATGTACCAACTCAAATGGACTAGACACACGATTATTGACTCTAGGCTGAAATGACACACGGTGATGCTTACTAAGTTGACAAGCTTCACAAGACAAAGACGACACACCACTAAGACTGGAAACTAGACGCTTCAGATTTTGGAGAGAGGGATGTCCAAGACGACAATGCCATTGAAAGGGAGACAAAGTTGTCTGTAAAGCCCAGGTAGATGAATCAAAGTCAAGATAATATAAACCACCAGCTTTATGCCCTGTACCATTCTTCCTCTGCGTCTTGAGATCCTGAAAGACACAATAAGAGGGATAAAAGGTGACAGAACAATTGAGAGAACAAGTAATCTTGCTAATGGAAAGTAAACTAAAAGAAAACTGAGGAACAAATAACACAAAAGATAAAGATATATCAGGACTTAAGTGAGTGGTTCCCAAACCTGAAACTTTAGAACAAGTGTCATTAGCAAGAGTAACACTACGTGTAGAACTAACAAACTGATAAGTAGAAAAAACATTAGACACACCCGTCATGTGGTTAGAAGCGCCAGAGTTTATGATCCAGGGACTATGAGTGGAGGACAATAAACAAGTGGAAGCATTACCTGACTGGGCAAAGGTAGCAGTGGAGTGAGACAGGATAGCCTGACTGGACACGAATTTAGCATACTCCTCTCGTGTAATAGTAATCAATCCAGTGTCTTGCTTGGGTTTCATAAGTGCAGCAAATAGAAAAAGAAAATCACTAGATCATTGAACCGGACAAGAATCACCTATTGCACTATTGAACTGGACTGGAGAGTGCCACTTGATCACTGAACCGGACCAAATAAGTTCACTGAACCGCTGAACCACAGCAAAGGAGTCCACTGGACCACTGAACTGGAGACAAAACAGGTGGAACTAGCCAAAAATTGATTGAACCGGACCTAGAAAACCACTTACGGCTACTGAACTGGCCTTGAAAGCCACTGACGGCTGCTGAGGCTAATGGGGACCTAAACCGGGTCGGTTTAGCCCTTTAGACCGCTGAACCGTGCTGGTTTAGCCCTCTGGACCGCTGAACTGGGCCGATTTAGCCCTATAGACCGCTGAACCGGGCATATTTAGCCCTCTAGACCGCTGAATCGAACCAGTTTAGCTCTATAAACTGCAGAACTGGGCCGGTTTACACCTCTTGACCAGTTTGAACCAGGTTTGGTTCTATGTGGGCTGAACCCTCGCTAATTGGTGGCTGGGTTTATTTAAACCGGTTTGAATGGGTTGGACCCGATTTGGATTGGGCTTAAAACAAATTAAATCCTTGGCTTGTATCCAAACCCGTGAATCCGGGTCTGGACCTGGACCCTTTTTTCGACTATGCAGCCACCACCACACCAGTCCTCGACACCACCATAACTCCACAATGATACCAGACCACCACAATAGCTACATCCACTAAACCACCATAACGAACAAACATGCAACACCACCACGACTGCGCAACCACCACCACAATAAACCACACCACAACTACCACAGCCACACCACGACTATGATTGATCGATGAACTACAACATCGACCACAATCGACTACACCACCGAAGTAAAAATTGATGCATAGCAACTTCGACCACACCAGTCGACTACCACCACCACCAGACACGGCCACGATGGTAAAACGGTGGTCAACAGTACAATGCCACCACTACTAGCGACAACACCACCAAAAAATCAACCCAGGCTACCACCAACGATCAACACAGACCACCATCAACCACTACCAATGATCAACACAGACCACCACAGATAATTAATTGATCCAAAATTTATTTAGGATAAAACCATGCTCTGATACCATGTTAAGTTTAGAGGATTAATACAATATTAGAGAGAAACAGAGAGAGGTAAAAACTTAACCTGACTCTCATACATCACTCGTATTTATAGTTAACTTACAATAATAAGAATTACACATACTACCCTAACACTATTGGCAATTTACATATACCATCCTAATACTCTTAACCAAACCCAAGGCCTATTAGGCCATCAAGACTTTCAATTTTAATTTGAGAATGGTCGGTGATCATAGGAAGTTAGAGCTGAATGAGTTAAAAGTGATTCGACGAGATGCGTATGAGAGCTCCAAAATATCAAAGGAATGGGCTAAAATATTTCATGATAATTCTATCATACGGAAATCATTCAAGCCCGACCAAAAAATGCTCTTTTACAATTCCTACCTCTCAATTTTCATAGAAAAACTCTGATCCCGTTGGAATAGCCCTATCATGTCCAGGTGCCCTACACCAACGGAGCTGTTGAGGTGACAATCCTTGAGAATGGACAGACATGCAAGGTCAATGGCCGCAGACTTAAGTCATTCTTCGAGGGTTTTAAAGGGTAAGAAGTTGAGAAGGAGTTAACGGATCCCGTGTATCCGAATTTGGTGGAGTAGCTAATGTTTCTGCTTTTTAGTGTACAATTTCTTTTATTTATGTATGTTATTTTTATTCCATGTCACTTACTTTCTTTGGTTGTATATTATTGATCTTCTTAGTTTCAGATACTGGTGCTTTTGTCAAAGCTCAATTGCGAGGTGTTCTCAAACCCTACGTATCTTTTTACTATCCTTCAGTGCAAGTCATATATTTTTATTGCAGTGAGTGCAATGCATGAATCAAGTTGGGGGGTAAGGTGCACCATTTATATGTTACCCCAATTTTTGGCATTTACAAGTTACACCAATTTTTCGGGTAAAAAATTCACCTTTCACATATATCATAGATTTTTTGTTTACAATGGTGAAAATAAGTGAAAATTTGAAATTTTTTGTGAAAAAATATCAGAATGTTGATCTGTATTCCCTTATTAAGAGTGTTTATAATACATGATATGTTGATCGTTGTTTTGAATCTTGTGCACATGAGCATACCACAGAAATGAATCCTATACATGAGTATCATATATATATATATATGTATATGTATGTATATATATATCTGTCTTTGAACTCAACTGTTTGTGCCCTCCTGAATGTTTAATTTTCGCAATTTATGGATTGGATTCATATTTTAGGCTTGATATAAGTAGTGGAAATGAGTAAGGACCCATGAGAGCTTTAGTACAAATTCTTTTTGGAGGGGACTTACATTTACTCAAGGAACAATTCTTAAATTTCAAATATGTTCAATAGTCTTTTTATGCTTTCTTTGGTTAGGTGCATTGGTGTAGTTGATTAACTTATCTTAATTGTACTGTGCTTTCCTGTGCATATCTAGAAGTGATTTCAGGCCATCTTTGAAATGATTTGAGCCTTTGCCTTATTCTTGTGAAAATATTATCTCTAGTGTCATGATTGAGCCTGATGGAAATTCGTTTCTATGCCACACAATTGACCAAGCCAATGAAAATGAGAAATATCTACCTTACCTTGGTTGTTCCTTGAAGCTAAATATGAGTGATTGCAAAAGCAAAGGAAGGGTGGTGTGGAAACTCAAACAAAGGGATGAATGATGTTGAAACTTAAAGAGTTCAATGAAAAAGGAATGTGAATCCAAGAAAAGGAGAAAAAGAAAGAATGATCAAAATATAAAGAAAATGTCAAGAAAGAGAAAAGAAAAGAAGTAAAGAGTGTGGGAATAGCGTAAAAAATGAAAATCTCATCAAAAGGGAGATCTTTTTAAAATAAAAGTCTTTCGCTCAGTATAACTCTCTTTGTTATCCCATATCATTTATTTCTTTTTCCTCATTATAACTGTTGAAGTCCTAAGTGATCTAGAGAAACATGGGAGATGCATAATCTAAAATAAAGTGATGAGTTAATTTTGTTGCCTAATGCCCTAACATTCCTTTCATGAGATTATGCCAAAGTCGTTTCATTCTCATACATAAACTTCATTTTTGAATTACTTATGAGCATATTTTATTTTTGCGCGCAACAATATATATCACATGTACACATGGAGTGCTTGTCAACATAACTGAAATGAATTTCATTGTTAAGAATGACCTTTAGTGAGTTTTGCATTGAAACTGAGTTTGACTAGCCATCGGAATGTGAACTCTGTAACGTAAATGCTCAAATTACTTTTTCAACTCGCATACACACGAGTTCAAAAATAAATATATAGGTGCATACTTTAGACTAGTATTTAAGAATATGGTATGACTCATGTGGGCTTAGTTCAATCATTTGAGATATGTGTTAGATAGCCTCATGGTTGCTTAATAGGGGAATATTGCTCAAGTTTTTGATATTTCAAATGAATGAGGAATGCCTATGTTGTTAATTATGTGATGTTCATTTTGAGTGTTCATTTTGATAGTTAAAGATAGAAATCCTTTCATTGTACGTTGAATGCATCAAAATTTTAAATCACATTGCAATTTCATAAATAAATTGTGGTTTTCAAGTGGTGTATGTGTTTAGGGTAAAGTAGAAGTCATAAAGAGAGTGTTAGAAGGTATAGTAGAGGTCCTAAAATGGAAATGAGTGGTGAAAGGTTGCTCAGTAGGAGAAATTTTCTACTTGAGCCAAACCGTACTGGTACGCGTATTGGTACGTTGAGGCTACTAGATTTCGCGGTACCGATACGCGTACCGGTATGCTTTGCCTAGAATGTCAAAACCTAGGGTGTTTAATTGATTTATTTCAGAACACATTTCATTTCCCTCCTCCAATACAACCCCTCTTCCACTCCTCTCTCACCCGAATCACCCCTTTGGCTTCCAAAACACTCTAATCTACCTTCAACCTCTCAAATCCTTTCCTTTTTGTTGTGACTCAGTAGAAATCAAACTTTTGAAACCCTAAGTTCCAAAATTTTCCCAAACCCTTTTCTCCTTTCATTTCTTAAATTCCCCTAAACACTCTTAGATGGCCCATCTTGTTGTGAGTCTCCAAGAGGCTATGGCTCTAATTGAGGGTCTCTTCTTGACTCTTTTCACTTTCCTGACAATGGGGGCACTGTTGCTGTGCATAGCCCGAACTAAGACGACCGGACCTGACCACCCTTAACCCGAGAAGCCAAGTAGCCACAAGAGAGGCATGAAGGGTCAAGTAGGCACCTAGGTGAGCATAGGAATAAGGCGAGGAACAAGGCTAGGAATCAACTAATCCGAGAGATGGGGGTCACTTGTGAATGATACCTGGCCCACATTTCCCACACCCTGAGGACCGAGGTTGTTAAGATCATGGAAGCACATGGTATGAAGTTTTGGTTTGAACCCGTGGATAGGTATAACTTGTCAATCTGCAGGAAGTTCTATCAAACACTCTGGGTGCCAGAAGTGGACGAAGTGGAAGTCTTGAATACCAATGTTTGTGGTAAGATGTTTGTGATGACCCCTGATGTCATTGCCACACTCCTGGGGGAGTAAGAGAGGCCACCTAGTTCTACACCATTCTATCCTCATTACATCACCAATGCCAAGAAAATATTTGAATTTGTAGAGATGATGTTTGAGGATCCAAGTGTATTCAAAGGGAAAGTTCAAAGTGGGAGGTTAAATTACCTATATGGATGTTGAATAAACTTCTCCATTACAACCTTCTACAAAGGGGTGCGGAAAAGAAAACAAATATTGGAGAAATTGGCCTTTTTAGACGTAGTCACATCTAGGAAGGCAGTTGATTTCGCTCTTCTCATCTGGCTGGAAATGAAAGATTATGCGAAAACGCAAAAGCCTATGATCAAATTGCCATACGAGTGCTGAAATTTCAAAGTTGAGGCATATGTCTTTGACAAACCCACTGCCCTTGAGACTGGGGCCATTAGCAGGACCAGTATCAAGAAAAGAAAAGCAATGTGTCAGGGAAAACGAGCTAAGACATTGGGTTCGAAGTCTACGACTCCTGGACCATCTTCATCCGTTGGGCCACTAATAGCTGCACCAAAACGTGTGATCCCTCAGCGCCTCGATGCATTAGAGGCTACTATACATGGGATTGCGGCTACTATGCTGGTTATGGCGGAGATGATGAAGGAACTGTTTATGCACACCTTCCTAGATAGGCCTATCCTAGGACTACCCTTACCACCTACTGTTGGCCCCTCTACACCTATTCCCTCCGCTTCTGGAGTGGTTGAGGTGGATAATAGTGAGGATGAATCTGAAGATATTGTGAAGGGTAAGAATAATTTTGATAAGGATGGTAACAGTGAGGGTGATGATGAGGGAGATAGTGAGCAGGGTTAGGTTGATTTGCGGTGTCTGTTTGTTTCTTTTGTGTTTGAGTTTGCATAGTTAGTATGGGGTCATTAGCCTAGTAGAAGAGTATTTAGATTGTAAGACATTTTGTTACTTTTTGATATTTGACTCCATGCACTCCAACTTGAAGCACATCAATGGAAAACCACAATTTATGTTCAATCTTGTGCAAGTTTACTTTGATAATTGCATTATGATTTTTGTATTTTGATTTTCGGGTGAATTTTTTGTTTGAATAGATTGTTGTATGATATTCTTGGTATTTTGTTTTGAAAATAATTTTTGATATGGGACTAACAAAACTCAAGTTGGGGGTGTAATTAGCAGAAAACATTGCATATTTCATGTACTAATTCTTTCCTTTTTCACTAGCTTTGGGGGATTGAATATGTGGACTTGGGCTACTTGAGCTATTAATGAAAAATTGTGGTGTTTATAGATGAAAAGTATCATATGATGCTTCTTAAATCCTTCCTAGATGGTTTGAGGATGATGAAGATGAAAGGATGGTTTGAGGATAGCTCTAGAGAGGAAGAAATCAAAAAATAAAAAAATTAGCCAAACCATACCGGTACGCGTACCAATACGCTGAGGCTACTGGAGTTCGGGGTATGGGTACGTATAGCGGCATGCTTTACTGATTCTACCGAAATTCTGCAGCCATGCTCTACTGCCTCGAGGTTCCCACCAACATGTCTCCCACACTCCTCTGACATGCCCACAACACTATTAATCCCTTTCACACCTCTCTTGGACTTTTGGAGCCATGGTGATCAATGAGGAGAGAGAAGAGAAGAGAAGTTGGGTGTGCAGACAAGGTCTGCACCCCCTATCCAGCCGATTCCTCATGTAGCCTATGGATAGAGATCACATCTGCAGGCTAGGCTATCACTCCATGCACGTTTTTTGGCATGGGAGAACTGGATTATTCAGCATTACATACACTACACAAGATATAGAGAGAGAGTCTAGGTAAAAGATGATGAATAGTATTTTAGAGAGATAATTTGAGTTTTATACATTTTCTTCAATACATTATCTTGTAATATCCTGTAATAATCTTTAGAGCGTCATTTAATGTCTTTAATGTTATTTCTTGCAAGTTCATGTTAATTTTAATCTTAATTACAACCTGTCACCATTAATGCTTCTATGTTCTTCATGTTCTTAGATGTAAAATGGGTATTCAATGCATTTTCTTATTGTTATGTTTCCTTGCACTTATTTATTCAAGAACTTCATTCTCTTATAATGCATTCCATCTACATTTTTAATTTCATATGAAGCATGAGTAGTTAAACATTTTAGTTGGCCAATCCAAGGGAGGCCTCCACTTGGGTATGGCATTCCAACTCTCTTTCATTCCTCCTCTCGGTGCACAATGGCTTGGTTTGACTGGGTTGGGGTGAGGACATGGTTGTGAGTTCTTGATACACCATAGGCATTGTCACGGGGTATGCTTGATCATCACCTCCATTTTACTCCCGAGCTTCCCACGAATCAATCGTACATTTAAGCACCATTTGGAGGAAGGGGTTGAGTTGGTTTGGCATTCCCATTGGAGTGAACCTTTGTGATTTGCCACACTTATTCTCATTCTATTTCATCAAAGTACACTCACAAAACAATCTTCAAATCAACAAAGGTTTTTACACTTTCTTTCCACTGAAATCATTTTCAAATGATTCACATCCTTCCCCAGGGAAACGACCTTCGAATACCTCCAAGCAAAAGACTCATTGTGCTTGGGGAGCATTTTTTTACACCCACATCTTTATTTCATACATTCCATTTCCACCATCTCCTTGCCCTTCATTTTGACCCCATTTCAAGGGAGCGAGACACTCCTCTCCCCGTTTGCACATACATCATACATACAATGAAGGAAGGTGTTATGAGGTTAGGAATAACAAGGAAAATAAACAAGCAATTGGCTTCCATCGACCTACAGGTAGGTTTTAATGAAATAGCCCAAATTATGCATGTCAAGCTCTACAACCTCAGTGGTCCACCAAGAATACTCCCACTTGTCCCTGACACTCCTTACACAATGTACATCCCTTCCTCAACCTACATTGGACTTTTGGAGCTTTGGACATTAATGAGGAGAGATGAGAGAGAAGATGTTGGGTATGCAGGCAAAACCTACACTTGCCTGCTCCAAACCTATCCCTTTCAGCCCCAAGTGATGGAGATCACATCACACAGCTAGGGGATCACTCCATGAACATTTTGGAAAGTTGAAGGCTCCATTATTCAGCATCATTCCTGATACTTGGTAATATAGGGAGAGAGAGTGCAATGAATAAGATGAATAGTGCTAGAGAGAGAAGTTAATATTTTTGCATTTTCTTCATTCCATTATCTTGTAATCTATTGTAAGGATCTTCTAAGCTTTGTTTGGAGTCTTAAATTCCATTTATTACAAGCTGTTTTGATGTTTAGTCTTTCATTCAAGCTTTCACCATTAATGCACTCAAGTTCTTCATTTCTTAGTTTTAAAATGGGTATTCACTACACTCTCTTTTAGTTTATGTTTTCTTGCCTTAACTTAGCTAAAATCTTCATTGGTCTACAATGTCTTTTCATTACATTATTGTCTTTATTTTAAGCATGAGTAGCTAAGTCTTTAAGTTGGCTAATCCAAGGGAGACTTCCTCTTGGGTATGCCATTTCAACTCATCTGCTCTTCTCCCCTTGGTTTACGATCGTTCTATTTTTACTGGGTTGAGTGTGGACATGGTTGTGAGTCTTTGATATCCCGTAAAATTTTCTTTGGTTATGCTTGCATCCTCACATCCATTTTGTCCCTCGCTTCCTATGAATCAATTGTTCATCTATGCACCATTGGAGGAAGGTTTCAGGTTAACTTGGTATTCCCATTAGAGTGAACCTTTTGGATTAGCCAACACTTTGTTTCCCATTTCAATTTCATTGAAATACAAATCACAAACCAAACTTCAACAACAAAAGATTTTACACTTTCTTTTTACCAAAATCACCTTCAACAAGATTCACCTCCTTCCCTTAGGAGACAACCTTGGAGTGCTTCCAAGTAAAACACGATACACAAAAGTCTTCTTGCACTTAAAAGGCATTTTTGTTCATCCATTTTCCACATTTCCATAATTCCATTCCATTTTTATATTGCCCTTTCTTTCGACATCATTCAAAAGGAGAGTGACACTCCCTTTTACGCATACACCATAAACATATCGAGGGTGATGTTCGAAGAAATGGTACTTGGGTACCACGCACGAATGCCCAATCATGTTCGAACGTTCTCCTCCACAATTAAGGACCAGACAAATGAGTGCAAATGTAGTGGTTCTAGGTGTATGAAAGTAGATCTCCAAAAGAACGCAAGCCAAGTGAGTAGAAAGATCAGACCCCATCTAGCATTCGAACGTCCATCAAGCAAAGACATAATCAACTTTCGAATGTTGTCCCCAGACAGGCTATAGAGTGGTTGATCTTCTCTCCGGACATTGGGACTTTCACGTAGACTTTGAAGGCCTTGTGCTATTCCTCCACACTACCTTGCCCCTCCTCTTTACCTATAAATACTCCCATTGTGGGAGCTTCAAAAGGGAGTAGGAGTGGAACTAGACCAACATTTTCATAATTTGTTATTAGTCTTAGAATTAAGATTTCAATTACATGCATAGAGAGAGATAGATCATGTTTTTGTTGAAGAGGAAGCCCTCAAAAAATGACTAACATTCTTCTACTTTCAATATTGTTTCATTGACTTCTATTGCTTGAGCTTCCTTTTTTCCTTAGAAGAGTGAAACTCTTCCACTTTTTCAGAGCTTTGCCAAAGCCATGAAGGGTGCAACGTGATTCACTCATTCTTCGTCAAAGATCAGCTACTTGCTTATTGTGCTTTACTTTGTAACTCCTCTACTTGGAGTGATGAGCATCACTCACTTTTCTAGCTTTACCAAAGCTATTAAGAGTGAGTAGTTTCTCATTCACTCTTTAGAAAGAGGTGATGGACATGTATAAATTATCTGGAAGTTATATCAAACAATTTTGATTATGCGTAATGTTTTATATTCCCCTTGCTTATTGAATGATTGATTGCATCTAGCAAAACTAAGGTACTTTGTATAACCATGAGTACTTTCTATAACATAGATGACTCTTGCATAGAAAGACTCATCGGTTCAAGGCAAGTACCCCGACAAGATCTTCTAGACTACCCTTCAAACTTCACCATTATTGTGTTTCTATTAAAGAATGGAAATTGAATATGAATGTTATGGTTGGATGCCTTTTCGAAACACTTGCTTGTTTGTAGACAGGTTAAGTCTCAGCACAAACAGTTCTTGCAAACTTCTAGAAAGAAATTGGAATCATGCTCTTAATTCTCATAATGCACCTTTAAGTTCCGATTAACTTGCTGCTGATACAGGGGTTAATTGAGTTATCAAGCGCAAGTATAATAAACCGGATGATTAACTACATGTCTAGATCGTCGAACTAAAGATTGATTTTTACATTTGAGCTTATCCTATATTTTGTCTAGAAAACCTTCTTATATTAAACCATAACACAACAACTTCTTAGGTTAGCTAGTAGTATATGCATCAATTGACTAACTTATGTACACCAGAAGGACTAGCCATTTATTAGGAATACTGAAATTACTCAATTATTAGTTTAATACTATGTATCAGTTA
>CM042192.1:30679414-30711473 GCA_023539305.1 Ilex asprella
AAACACCAGAGACCAACATGGTTACTTCAGCCTTTGGAGGTAGCTGAGGGGAAGTGGGAGCATGTCACGATGGATTTTGTGACCCACTTGCCATGAACATCACGAGGGCATGTTGCGGTGTGGGTGATTGTGGACTGGCTTACTAAGTTGACACACTTTTTGGCAGTGCAGATGACCTTCACACTGGAGGAATTCTACAAGTTATATATACTGGAGATTATCTGGTTGCATGTGGTGCCCGTATCTATAGTATCGGATCGGGATTCCAAGTTTACGACACATTTTTGGGAGAGTTTCTAGTAAGCCATGGGGACACAGTTGTTGATGTGCACTATTTTTCATCCTCAGACAGACGGTCAATTGGAGAAAACCATTTAGACTTTAGAGCATATACCACGGGCATGCGTCCTAGATCTCAAAGGTAGTTGGGAAGAGCACTTACCCTTAGTTGAGTTTGCCTACAACAACAGTTATTAGGCAAGCATACAGATGGCACCCCATGAGGTGTTATATGGGCGGCCTTATCATTCTCTGGTTTGTACGATCGAGGTAGGAGAGAGATCTTCTACGAGTCCGAAATTGGTTAGAGACACCTCAAAGAAGGTGGACTTGATAAGGAAGCATTTTCTCACGACTCAGATCCAATGAAAGAGCTATGCCAACATACGACGACGACATCTGGAGTTTGAGGTAGGAGATCATATCTTTTTGAAGGTGATGCCTAAAAGAGGAGTGGTCAAGTTCAAAAAGAGGGGAAAGCTATCGTCGAGGTATATCGGGCCCTTCAAGATACTCGAGAGGGTGGATACAATTGCTTACCTATTGGCGTTACCGCCAAATCTATCGAGTTTTCACGCGAGGTTCCATGTCTCTATGCTCCGAAAATACACTCCATATCTGACTCATAGGGTGGATTAGGGCGAGCTTGTTGTTGATGCGAATAGAACCTTTGAGGAGGGACCAGTGCATATCATGGATAGCCGGGATCAGGTTTTGCAAGGCAGGATCGTGAGGCTAGTGAAGATATTGTCGCAGCACCGAAGAGTGAAGGAGGAAACATGGGAACGCGAAGACACTATACGTACCAATTATCCTTTCTTATTCGAGGATTAAATGGCTATTGTATATGGATGTGATTGTATGTGTATATGTGTGTGAATTTCGAGGACGAAATTCTTTTAAAGGGGAAGAATGTATAACCCAGGAAAAATTATAATTTTTTTCTTGAAAAGGAAAAAACATTAATTTATCACTATAAAACGTATTTAAAATACTCATATTTCTAAGAAAGGAGAGCAAGAGGGAAAACAATCAAACTTCAAGCTTTGTCCCTAAGATTTTCGAAGTTCTGTCAGTCGTAATCCTTCGGACCAAAAATCAAAGTCGATCTCCTCGACAAGGGCTATTCCTAAGTACCAAAAAGAGATGATTTCACTAAAGATACAAAGATGGAATTTTGGAGAAATCAAAGGTTTGGGCTTGAATTGTGTTCTTGAAGCTTCCTTCGGGTGTTTTACACTTCAAGAGGTAGGGTTCTCTCCTACTTTGGTTTATTTACATTCTATGGTACCCATAGGAAATGGATGGGCTATTTTGAGTGTTTTAACACTTACCTGTTAGAGTTGGTTTAATGGAAATGGGTAGGCTCACTTCTAGTGTGAATTGGCAGTTAGAAATTGTTAGTTTGTGATTTCTCGGATGTTTTGATAATTGGGTATGTAAAAGTCATATATTCTGATTTTTTTAGTGTTATGTGATAAATTTAGACATGCTATGAGATTACATGATTTGGTGCCTTGAAGATGTTTGATAAAATGCCAATATGAAATACAGTGTGTTAATTGCATGAGATTTGTGACAACATGCTTGAATGATATCGTAAAGAGAAATCATATACTTAAGATATGAATTACAATGGGAAATAAAATGTTGATATGTGCTTATGATACGTTGACATTGTGACAAAGTTTGGTAGTTATATGCATAAGATATAAATTGTCATAGAACATGTTGACATGTGGTTGAATTGCTCATTTGGCATTAATACATTTTGGGCATGATATTGACATCACATTCATGGGCATGAGTCATGAGTATGGGTGTATGAATGCATGGTTGATCAAAAACCATACTTGGTGGTTGATATGTGGTCTGGGAAAGGTTGGATCGAAGGTGCCCTTTGAGTCGCATGGTTACATGAAAAAAAAAACTTGTGTCAGGTATAACAAGAAGGGCTAGATTCTGCCTCGGGTGCAAGACCCGTCTACTTGGTTCATACACTCCGACGGTGCAAGTCCAAAAAGTGTAAAAAGGCATATGGAGCTGGCGGTGCGAGTTCAAAATTCATTGCCCAATAAAGACACTAGATTTTGTTTTATACACAAATACCCATTCTATGGGTAACATCTAATAATGATTTGGTTTTATAAATACACAACTTTTATTTCATACAATCATTGAATGTATTTTTCATCAATTGACAGATTCATTACACCTGTGCATTGCATCATGTTGTGGGAGTCAGTGAAGAATTGTAGTGAAGTTTTGTGAGTGAGTCTCCTCTTAATTCATAGCATGACATGGAAGTTCCTTTCATGATTGTAATTCTTGATTGAAAAGAATATTGTTTATAAATTGTTGAATGTGCGCATTTCATATGCATCTTGGGAGGGGAGTAGCTTCTGTAGGAGATACTCTATTGATCGTTGCTCACCTTATACGGAAAAACAGTTCAGGTGCGAGATATACGTCAGTGGATTGCTCATCTTTAGAGCCTCAAGGGTAAAGAGAGGTCGAATTGTGGCCTTTAACCTTGGTTTTTGTAAAACTTTAGTTAAAACTATGTTTTGGACATGTAATACGTATAAAAGAATTGTAATCAAACTTACATGGACTAAATTTAATATAACCTTGCATGTTTTATATGAGTATTGATAAATGGACCTAGTCTGGTCAATGTTTACTAATAAATAGACCCGATGCAGTCAATGTTGTATATTGAACGTCGAATGGGTTATGTGATTGTGTTTTGCACAAGTTGTATTTTGGGGTAGAGCTTCTCGTATAAATGAGACTCTGTCCGAATTTTGTTAAATTATGGATCCCAATAAATGGTGCATAATGGTGTGATATCGAATTATATGATATCCACGGGAATTCCGCTGGTTGACGGGTTATCAATGGACCCCCGGATTTTGGGGCGTCACATATAAGTTCAAATTCAACATAGGTTCAAAACATAATGTAATTTAAAGTGCATAATTAAAAAGTTGTGTGAAAGATAACAAAGTTTTTTGTAGAATCTCTAGTCTTTAAGAAGTCGATGGTCCTCCACCAAAATGTTCTCTTAGTATTCTTAAGATCTCTGCTTGATTCTGCTCGTAATCATCCATACGGGGACTGAGTTGATTAACAGTGGTTTTCAATTCTAGCAAAATCTGTCTGTCAGTTTTGTCATCCACTGGTACATGTGTATTATCTTCTTGTGGTGAAGGTTGTTCTAGTGAAAAAAAATTATTGGGTACTTGGAATGGTTCATCTTGTTGTGGAAGTGTTGTTTCAAGTAGTTCGCCAAGCTATACTCCATGACTTTTCTATAAAGAAGTTTTATCTAACGGTCCAAAATGTTCCACTGTTTTCCATGTAGGATCAACAATCACTCCTTTGTTCCTGCATAATTGAGAAATTAACCTAGCATATGGAAGTGAGGGTTACTTTCTATCCATTGTAAGCAACATTTGGTCCATGATTTGGTTCAGAAGATCAATTGTGTGTCCCATCCCAAAAGTATATACAATGTAGGCCTGCTCAGTATAAATCTGATTTTTCTAAGCTCAGGATATGTAACACCCCAAACACCCCCTTGGACTACATTACATTCTAACGACCATTTAAATCATGAGAGCACTAAATAAAACCATCAATAAGAATAGGTCCATATTAGCCTTTACATTCCAACAAAATTAACTAAGGTAGCGCAGCGGAATATAACAAAAGTAAACTAGACATTACATTGTTCAAAAGAATATTCTAGTCTAGTACAAAAAATATGTGTTGCTCTAAGCGTCCACCGCGGGATCCACACTCCGGTCTAGCAGAGTCTCACAGTATATGGGCTCCTCTATTCGCAAATCCTCCTTTCGTACATAATCTAAAAATATGTAATTTTAGGGGATGAGCAGGAAGCTCTGAATCAAAATCTTTCCAAACTCCAACAAGGTTTAGAATTGTAAAACAGGTCGGTCTCATTCATAAAATAACATATATAGCTTTTGAAATAAAACAGGGACATTTAAACCGATCTCAAGTTTATACAATAATGGTAATTAAATGGAAACAGTAAAAAGTATTTCTCAATAAGAAACTATTATCAAATGGTTAGGAAATGTGCCTTCCGTTGCATTGTCCCATACCAATGCACCGGCTCCGACATAATCCAATTCAGGTCCTCATATAGTTATATAGATATATATTGGTTCATCCCATGTCATGTACATTGATTATTTCTCATGAATCTACCCAACGACTATACCTAGTTCACCAATCACAATCAAATCACAAGCACTTTGGGAAAGGGCGTCTACCATACCAATGGTAGTGACGAGTCCCTTCCCAGGAAAGGTATACCAACACTAGTTCAAACTCCAGTGAACAATAGTGGTCTCATTACCAAATGACAACCCACTATAAATGTTAGGAAACCATCTCACCCCTACCAGGGTAGACTAACTGATTAAGACTCAAAAGTAGCATATTCTTACGCCCCGTTTTGGACTAATTGTGCTTTAATGGAGTTTAAGTGATGATATTTCAGGTTTTAAAGTGTATAGGTGTTCAAGGGCAACAAAAAGTACATTTAAAGACAACCGCAGCATATTAGGGAATAAATTGTAAAAGCTTGGAACAAATAAACAACGTTCGAATGCAGCATACCGTTCGAACGGTCATGAAAAACCAGGCCAAGACTTGAGAACTACGTTCGAACGTCCACTGGAGTAATGACAAGATCAGACCGACTGAAGACATGGCGTGTTACAGACTTGTAGTCAAAAGACTTAGGCACTTGAGTGCCACATTCTAACGACAACCACCGTTCGAACGCCCCTGGAATTATTGGAGAAAACAGTCAGATTCTGCAAGGACCTAGAAAGAGATTTGCACAAAGACTTGGAGGGAGATTTTCGACAGAGAACCACGTGTCTTCTGACATGAATGGTAGGCACTGAATCCATCTGACGTTTGAGCGGTGTAGAGCAAAGATAAAAAAATCGTTCGAACACCAATGACCGTTCGAACGGTATTGACAGAGTGCCTGTAGAGTGGTTGGCATTTCACTTTGACTTTGGCACCCAGCTCTATTCTTTTACCCCCTCTCCCTGCCTTCTCTTTGCCTATAAATACACTTGGTTTTGTGGAGAGGAGGAAGAGGTCTCATTGGTGGAATCATTTGAGTGATTCATCATTCGGCATTCATCACATATATCTATTTCAATTCTTGTCTTAGTCTTTCTGTTTGCTAGAAGAAATGGGGAGTATAGATTCCCACTCATTTTTCTTTGCATTAATGTTTACATTTACACTTACTTAAGAGTTGTAGTTTCTTTAATTAATTCAAGTCTTTACATTTATGTCTCCATTTACTTCTAGTCTTTACATTTATGCTCTTACATACATGCTTTTATTTAGGTCTTGCACTTTCATTATTTGAGCTCCATTCTTGCTTAGAGGAGTGAAACTCTTCCACCTTTCTAGAGCTTTACCAAAGCCGTGAAGGGTGGAATGTGATTCACTCATTCTTCGTTGAAGATTAGCTCCTTGTTAATTGTACTTTTACTTTGAGAAGTCCTCTACTTAGAGGGATGAGCATCACTCACTTTTCTAGCTTTACCAAAGCTATGAAGAGTGAGTAGTTTCTCATTCACTTTTTAGTAAGAGGTGAAGGACATGTATTAATTATCCAGAAGTTATATGATGCTTTGTTTTAATGCTTAACGTTTATGTCCCCTTGCTTATTGGATGATTGATTGCATCTAGCAAAGCTAAGGTACTTTGTATAATCGAAAGTCTTTCTATGATACGGATGACTCTTGCATGGAAAGACTCCTCGTTTCAAGGCAAGTACTCCGGCTAGATCTTCATGACTATCCTTTAATCATCCCCATTATGATGCTTATATAAAAGAATGGAATATTAAAGTCATGGTTGGATGTCATGTAGGAACACTTGCTTGTTTGTGGACGCGATAACTCTCGGTACAAACAATTCTTGTAAATTTCTATAACACATAGGAACCATGATTTTAATTCTCACAATCCATCTCTATCTTCCGATTAACTTGCTGTTGACGCGGGAGTTAATTGAGTTATCAAGCATAAATATAATGCACCGGATAATCGACCACATGTCTCGAGCATCAAGCTAAAGAGTGACTTTCCTACCATTTGAATTCATCTTATATTTTGTCTAGGAAACTTCTTGGAAATAATTCAATATTCTGTTCAAGAAATCACCCACCATCCACAACTTTAAAATCTCAAAGATTACAATCAATTGGTTTCTGTTACTGTCTACTTTGAAACACCAAAATTACTAGTTCCCTGTGGATTCGACTCCGGACTCAAACCGGATTATTACTACAACTTGACCGCCTGCACTTGGGTGTACACATTTCGGATCAAGTCACAAACCTCTAACACTCTACGACATATTTCTATGGCAATTCAAGTCCCTCACAACAACTATACAATAAGAAAACCAGCATACTCTCAATTAATTAACAAATTCCAAAGTATTAACACAATCCTCAAATTCATTATGGAACAATTTCAATAACCAAGTACGAAAAATGCAAGAGATCACAACAACATCATTTTATTACTCAAAACAAGTTCTATAGTTTCAATTTCAATAATAAAAGAAGAATTTAAGAAGAAAAATCAGCCCTCTCCTTAATCTAGGGATTTTCAAACAAAAGAGAAATTTCAAGGGTATTCAATCCTAACTTTGTTAAAATCATGTAATATTTGCCACAAAGATTAAGAGATGATAATTTCATATCATATATATAGCATTTAGAGCAAAACATATATATAGGCATAAACTCTAATCTCAATGAAAGAGAAAGAGAAGAAATCCCTTACCTTGACTCTTGAAACTTAGGTTTTGATGGACACCAAGGTATAAATCTCTTCAATGCAAGTTTCTCTCTCTTCCTTCCTTCCTCTCTTTTTCTCCTTTCTTTCTCTCTTAGGGTTTCTCAGATTGGAGGGGCTCAGAATTCTTTCGGTCGTACCGGTACGTCGAACTCTCTGAACCAATTTGCTCCGTAACGTAGTACCGGTACACAGTACTAGTACAGTTTTGCCCAATTTTTTCTATTTTCTCCATTTTCATTTCCAATCCATCTTAAACCCTTTCAAAGTCATCACATGCATGTCTAACAAGATTTTTCACATAAATATCAATACCCACACGTTCTATTGAACATGTTTTCAATTCTTTACAATTAAAAACTAAATCTTAGCTAACTATTTACTATTTCAACCTTAACACTTATATTTTCATTTCTAAATTAATTAATCAAAAATTATACGAATATGTGAGTATAAACATGTAGGGGTTTACAGGATAACAAACTGTTCACTATTATCAAATTAAAAAATTGGCTATTGTATGTTAGATGCCCTTGTTTTATGTATTTATTTGGTCTACCCCAAACAAAATCTGCATTACCCATCAATTCTCTCCATATGTCATTCAAATCAGGTAATTCAGTGTAAAAATATCGCGAGTTGGGTGGTCTTTACATGGGGTGAAAAAATTCGGCTATAGTAGCCGGTGTAACTAGGAAAACAATACCCCAAGCAAACAGATGCAATTGTCGTTCTCTAATTATTTCTGCTTTACTATAAAAATCTCGGATCAAGCAATCATAAGCAATAGTTATAAATCTAACATAATGTAACCATCCTCTTTCAACAAGAATTTGTCTTACTCTGGTGTTTTAGACATAAAATTAGTATCATACTATGCCAGTAGTTCAAAATTTTCAAACATCACCTCATTTTAGATATTTCATGGTCCAGGTTATTATGGAGGTGGTTGAGGTTGATCTCTTTGTGCACAACTTAAAGATCCTCTCGTTCGACATCTTGAATCAATGTTTTTCCTGATTTCTCTTCAAATATTCAGTTTCAGTTGATTTCAATCAGTATAAACCTTTAAAATGTGATGGGTAAGTGAATAATCAAAACAAATTTGACAAAAAACGGTTAAGTGTAGCAGATTTGAGAGAAATTCCTTAGAGAAACTCGACTATTTTCGAATTCTAGCTGCGAGGGAAAGTAAAGTGATCGGTTTTTGCATGGAGAGGATACTTATAAGGGCACTACCGTCCGGACGCTAGATCCATCGTTCGAACGCTGCTGCCTAACTAGTTTTCTGCTTTGTGTACTGTAGGCTGCTGCTTCTGGTTTTCTGCAATTCTACTTTTTTATTTCATAATCCTGCAATTACAAAAATTAAATACATTTTTGCACATTCTATAAACTTTGCTAATCACTCTTTTTTTTTCAAAAAAATGGATTTTTTTTTTGTTGTTTATTATTTAATAATTTTCTTATTTATTTTATATTTATATACATTTATGTACATATATACAAAATTCTTAGAATTCTACATTGTTTGATCATATTGATTTAGAGTCAGAACCTTCTGGATCACTAATACCAATGACATGGTTAACTTCATTTCTCACGTATCTTGTTAACATAAGAGTAGAACGTCTTGATTAGCATAAAACTTTGTATATTTTGTTTGAGCTAATCATCTTTCTATAGGTGCTTTTTGGAGATTAAATGTTAGGAGTTATGCTAATTGAAATCTCAACGTTGATATTTTGTGTTTGCAGTTGAAGAGGGTTTAATATGGCTGTTGAAGGCCTTCCCATGCCATTTGAGATGAATAGAGATGAAAAGATAACAAGGGAATAGCTCAAGAGATGAGAAAATCAGAAAAAGCAATCAAACCGTACCGGTATGCTGAGGCTACTGGAGTTCACCGTACCGGTACGCATACCATTACGCTAAACCTACTGGAGTTCGCCGTACTGGTATACTTTGATTGATGCTTCCCAAATTTCATCATGCGATCTTCTGCTACTTTGAGGGGCCCACCAACTGATCTCCCATGCTTCTCTGACATTCCCAACCCACAGAACATCCCCTCATGTACCTCCCTTCGAATTTTGGAGTGTAAAACAAAAATATGGAGAGAGGATAGAGAGGCAGCTGGGTGAAGGGGTAGGGCCTGCACAACCTGCACCAGTCCACCTTTTTTCATGGTTCTATGTTGGGAATCACATCAAGGGGACTGGAGGGCATCTCTCATACATGTTTTTGGGAGAGAGGAAGGCTTTATCATGCAGCATTAGGAGGATTGACAGAGATATAGAGAGAGAAATAGTGAGGAAGATGATGAATAGTGCCCAGTGAGAGAAAATTAAGATTTTTGCTTTTAGTTCAATACATTGTCTTGTAATCCATGGTATGAACCTTTAGAACTTCATTGAATGTCATGAATGTTATTTTTCTTCAAGTGAATGCAAGTGTAATGCTCTTTTTAAGCTTCTACCATTAACGCATCAAAGTCTTTCATTTTCTTAGCTTTAAAATGGGTTTTAAATGCATTTAATTTTAGCTTATGATTTCTTGCATTTAGTTATTCTAGAGCTTCATACCTCTGCAATGTACTCACACTACATAGTCATCTTCATTCCAAGCATGAGTAGCTAAATCTTTTAGTTGGCAAAACCAAGGGAAACCTCCACTCGGGAATACAATTTGAACTCATTCTCCTCCCTCCCTTATGAGTTTGATGGTTCAGTTTGATGGGGTTGAGGGTGGATAAGTAGGTGAGCCTTCGATATTTCCTAGGCCTAGTCACGGTTTATTCTTAGATATTCACCAACCTCATCCCTAGCTTTCCGCGAATCAATTGTTCATTCATGCTCTATTAGAGGAGGGGTTGGAGTTGAAAAGGTATTCCTATTGGAGTGATCTCTTGGGTTTGCCAACATTTGGTTCTCATTTCCTTTTCACCAAGGCATACTTCACCAAATAACTTTCAAACCACAAAGATTTTTACACTTTTTTCCCCAAAATCACCTTCCTCTCAATTTACTTCCTTCCCCATGGATACGACCTTGGAATACCGCCAAGTAAAACAGGACCCGCAAAGGTCTCTTTGATTGGAAAACACCTTTGTTCATTGCACATCATAGTTACACCATTTCCATTTTCTTTTTCCCTTGCCCTTTCTTTTGACACTATCCCAAGGGAGAGTGACCTTCTCCTTTGAATCATACATTTCACATTCTAAAGGATAGTATTTAGGGGGTTAGGAAAACAATAAGGTTTTTGGACAATCATTTTTGGCATCGTTGCTGGGGAAGGCAAGTGTCAAACCAAGGAGGTGATATTCAGACGGCGGAGGTAAGTCCCGTGATCTTCATCACAGGATGAGTACATTGTCCTTGTATATACTCTTGTTTGTGTATAATTTCAATTTTTGATCCTCTGTTTCATGTGGGGGCGGGATGAACAAAACCGATTGGTTAGGCAACTCATAGACTCTACCATGAATATTGACCAAGACCCACCTGAGGATGCAGGTGACAATTTCAATAATGTTGGTGCTAATCCTAATGTTCAAAGGGGTGGGGGATTGCAACCACCGAGAGCACCAAACCCACAAGTGCATTTTCTCCCACCTAGGAATGAAGGGAACAACATCCACATGGATCCTCTGGTAAGGTCAATGCGGATTTTCCTTGAACCAACACGTAGCACCACTCCGTCTTGTATCCTCCTCTCAGTCCGAGCCCATTTCTTCATAGTCAAACCAGGGATGTTACAACTACTTTCTCAATTTCATGGAATTAAAAATGAGAACCCCTATTCTCATATAAGGTAATTTGAAGACATAGATGCAACCTTTACCCCAAATCATAATATGGAAAAGATAACAAGGATGAAATTGTTCGCTTTCGCCCTGAGTGATAAGGCAAAAACCTGGCTTCAATCTTGGAGCTCCCGAATGATGAGTATATAATATTGCAGGTTTTAAGGCCTCATTACATGCATTTCAACTCAACTTTTGCATCTAAGTACTTAGAGTTAACCGATTTTATGAATAATGTAGAAATTTCGATGTTGTATGTTTTTATAGCTTAAATAATTAATTTTAGGACCTTGAAACTATGATGGATGTGTAATGAAGGCATGGACACAATACATGAAGATTTGGAGGCTTAAAAGTGAAGAAATCAATGAGGTATTGGTGCTTGGGAACAAAGGCACCAGCTGCCACATCATTTAGAAGTAGAGTCTTGGTTTTCCTCCATTTTAAGCATGATCCACTTCGAATCCAAAAAATTACAAAACATTCAAGTTGTATATCTAGATGTCTTTTATATTGTGACAAAATTTCAGCTCAATCCAACGGTTAGAGTAGAAGTTATGTTGATTCTACGAAAAGTGGTCTAGAGTAGAAAAACAGTACTGGCACCCCGAACTCTAGAAGGCTTTGAGTACCGGTACACAGTACCGGTACGCTCCACTGAACATGCCCAGACACCTCCCAATCTCTTCCCACATGATTGGGGGTCCCACCAATGATTCTCCCACTTGCCTCCAACATTTCCTTACACATCTACATGCCTCCTATACACAATTTAAAGACTTTTGAGGCTTGGCATTTATGAAGGATGGGAGAGAAGTGTGTTGCCATGTGAGTTGCTAGGTAGGCTATCCTAACCTGTCAAGACCCTTTCATTCAGCCTCCTCTTGATGGGAAGGCTTCACACACCTTAGGGGGACCACCATGCACGAAAATTGAAGGATTTCTAACATTATATTCAACATTACACAACCATTTCAAGGGTGTGGCTACCTAAGCTTAGAAAGTTCCCAAGGAAGAAGATGATGAATAGAGCCCTAGTGTGAGAAATTTATGTTTTTGCATTTTCTTCCATCTTTTCACTTGTAGTTTATTGTAAGACTCTTGTAATCCTTAACTCTTGCACTTTAATCTCATTCATTTCAAGTATATTGCAAGTTTAGTTACATGTTCTTGTTTCTGCCATTGTTGTGTTAATTTTTCTTTACTTTTAGTTTTGAAATGGGTATTGCATTTCTTTCTTCTTAGTCTAAGTTTTCTTGTATTAGTTTAAGTTCCCTGCTTCATTTCCTCATTATGTCCATTTAAATTATGCTTGTCTTTCTTTTATGCATAAGTAGCTAGATTTTAAGTTAGGTAATCCAAGGGAGACCTCCTCTTTGGATTTCTATTTCAACTCATTTTCTTTCCTCTCTCGGTGTACGATGGTTCGGTTTGACTGGGTTGAAAGTAGATGTGGTGGTGAGTCTTTGATATTCCGTAGGCCTAGTCATGATTTATGCTTGGATCCTCACCATCTCATCCCTAGCTTTCCACGAATCAATCGTTTATCTATAAACCCTTGGAGGAAGGTTTCGAGTTGAGTTGGGAATCCATTAGAATGATGTCTTTGGATTAGTCAACACTTGTTTTCTTGCATTTTCATTAAGAACAAAACTCATCAAAACCAACTACAAGATTTTACATTTTTTTTCTTTTGCAACAAAATCACCTTCACACACAACTCCCTTCTTTCCCTGAGGAGACGACCTTGAAATACTTTTTCAAGTAAACCAACGACACACAAAAGACTCCTTGTGATTGGGGAGCACTTTTGTTCAACACACACACATTTCATTTCATTGTACATTTTGTTCATTTTATCACCACCATTCTATTGCCCTTTCTCTTGCATGAATCCGAGTGAGAGCGACACTCACCCACACACTTAAGCCATATACATATTTGAGGGTTCATGTTAGGAGCTTATGAACAACAACGCTTTTCAAACAATCACCCAACCAAAACATCTTGGTAACAAATGATATCCGTGTTTAAAAAAAAAATCCGGTGTATAAAACCACCACCTTAATGTAGCAAATTCAGAATTTTTCAAAGAATCCCAACAAATAATTCTACCAATGGTGGGAAAGGTAGAAGGAGTTGCTACAATCCATTCCACACCATAGCTTTGAACCATGACAATTGGTGAGTTTCTTCTATAAAGGAATTACACTAGGCCATCGACAGTTCATCGACATGATGTGGAACAAGGAGTTCTTGAGCAAAGACTTTGATAAGGCCCTAGAATATTTTGATACATTAGCCCAAAATGCACAGTCATGGCACACCACTGACCCTACCGATGTACCAAGGTCGTTACCTCAAGGGAGTGGCCAACCAAAAGGGGGAGGGATGTACGATTCAAGAGACCAGAAAGATCTACTTTCACAAATTTCTAAATTATCTAGGAAAGTAGAGAGTCTTGAGGTGAATAGGAGTCGAGAGGTGTCCCATGTGTCACAAACTGAGGAGATTTGTTCTATTTGTGAGAGTGTCGAGCATTCCATATTGGAGTGCCCGAGCATTCCGGCGCTTAAGGAAGCATACCATGAACAAGTCCATGCCTTCAATTAATCTAGACAATCATTAGTTGGAGGAATGAGAACCCTATCCCTCATGGTTCTAGTGCATATTCACCTCTCTTCCCTCATAAGTAAGGTCAATACCACAACCAATACCAAAGTCATGGGCAAACATCTAGCTCGCAATACCTAAGGCCAAATCAGCAAGGGTACATCAGTCAAACCCACCACCACAAAATTTCTCTCAAAAACCACCTTCAAAAGGCTTTAACCAACAAGGACCATCAAATCCATCCACCTATCAAGCTCCCCATAAGAGGAACTCGGAGGAAAATGAGGGTGAGGCCAAAGAAAGTATGGCTGAAAAAAATGAGGTGAGTGAAAATAAAGAAGAAGAAGTGGTTGAAAAAGAAAATGTGATTGATGACAACATGATTATTCCTTCTACGCCTACCCCTTTCCCAAGTCGTTTGAAGCCACAGGTCAAGGTGGCTAATTATACTGATAATTTGAAAATGTTTAAGCAAGTGAAATTCAACATCCCACTCGTCGATGTCATCAAGCAAATGCCATCATGTGCCAAAATTTGGAAGGATCGATGCACGATGAAGAGGAGATTGAATGTTCGGTAGAAAGCATTCTTAACCAAACAAGTGAGCTCTATATTAAGGACCAACACTCCTCTGAAATTCAAAGACCCCGGCTGTCTAACAATTGCCATCACCATAGGGAATTACTGGGTGGAGCAAGCATTTCTTGACTTGGGGGCAAGTGTCAATCTGCTCCCCTACTCAGTGTATCAACAACTTCAACTTGAGGAGTTGAAGCCCACCTCAATTACGCTTCAATTGGCGAATTATAACATCGGCACACCAAGGAGAGTAGTGGAAGATGTCTTGGTTCAAATTGATAAATTTTATTTCTCTGTTGATTTTATTGTCTTAGATACACATCCACTTACTAATTTGAGTTCCTAAATCCTCGTTATTCTTGGACTTCCCTTCCTTGCTACATCTAATGTTGTGATTAATTTCATGAATGGTCTAATGAAATTGGCATTTGGGAACATGACCATTTGGCAAAGCAATTGGGGGATGACGAGGAGGTAAATGAAGTCAATAGAATTCACACCTTGGTCAAGGAACATTTGGAGTTGGAGGGGATGTTGAATATCAAGGAGAATGAACTTGTTGATCTTGAAGAGTTGAATGAACAGGAGGAGGTTGAAGTGTTGAAAGGGATAGGAGGTTGGATCCCCACATTGGAGGATTTACCCAAGCAAGAAAAGAGAATTCTCCCATCGGATGACCAAAAGTCAAACTTGGAGTTGAAGCCATTGCCCTCCCATTTGAAGTACGCCTATCTTGGTGAAGGAGAAACTTTTTCAGTAGTCATAAGCTTAACCTTGAATGCGGAACAAGAAGAAAGACTCTTGAAGGTATTGAGAAAACATCAAGGAGCAATTGGGTGGACTATTGCAGATATCAAGGGGATAAGCCCTATCTTTTGCACCAATCGCATTTACCTTGAGGAGGATTCCAAACCCTCCCGACTATCTCAAAGGAGATTAAATCCCAACATGAAGGAGGTGGTGAAGGAAGAGGTATTAAAACTACTTGTTGTGGGCATCATCTTTCCGATCGTCGATAGCAAGTGGGTAATCCCCACACAAGTAGTGCCAAAGAAATCCGGAGTCATGGTGGTGGAAAACGAGGAAAATGAACTCATACCTACAAGAGTCATAACCGGATTGAGGGTTTGCATTGACTATTGGAAGCTTAATGCTTGCAGAAGGAAAGATCATTTTTCGATGCCGGTTCTTGATTAAGTTTTGGAGAGGGTAGTAGGGCACCTATTCTATTGCTTCCTAAATGGGTACTCTGGCTACAATCAAATCGAGATCGCATTGAAAAACCAAGAGAAGACAACTTTCACATGCCCATAAGGTACCTTCGCCTATCATCATATGTCGTTCGGATTAGGCAATGCCCCAGGGACTTTTCAACGGTGCATGATGAAAATTTTTAGCGATATGGTGGAGAAGATAATGGAGATCTTCATAGATGATTTTTTTGTATTTAGAGATTTATTTGACGGATGCTTGGAAAACTTGGAGAAGGTGTTGGAGAGGTGTGAGGAAAAGAATGTCCGATTGAATAGGAAAAAATGTCACTTTATGGTGATGGAAGGAATCGTGTTGGGCCACATAGTCTCGGCGACAAATCCAAGGTGGAGGTCATCTCCAACCTCCCCACGTCAACAACCATGATGGGAATCCGATCAGTTTTGGGTTATGCAGGTTTTTATCACCGATTCATTAAGAATTTCAGTGCATTGACCTGACCCCTAACCTAATTACTATCTAAGGAGGTCCCCTTTGAGTGGTCGGATGAGTGCGAGGCATCCTTTAAAAAACTAAAAAGCATACTTGTAACGCCTCCCATCATGCGACCACCCAATTGGGATCTACCTTTCAAGCACATGTGCGACACTAGTGAGTGCGCATTCGGTGCAGTGCTTGGTCAGTGATTAGCACAAAATATAGTATATTTCAAGGCCTCATCACAAGCATTTTAACTCAACTTTTGCATCTAAGTACTTAGAGTTAGCCGATTTTATGAATAATGTTAAATTTTCGATGTTTCATGTATTTGTAGCTTAAATGATGAATTTCAGGACCATACAACTATGTTGGATATGTGGTGAAGGCATGAACACATTACATGAAGATTTGGAGGCATAAAAGTGAGCAAATCAAGGAGGTATTAGTGTTGGGTAACAAAGGCACCAACACCCACACCATCTAGTAAAAGAGCCTCGGTTGTCCTCCATTTTGACCATGATCCACTTCAAATCTGAAAAAGTTCACAGCATAAAAGTTGTAGATTTGGATGTCTTCTGTGTTATGTCAAAATATCAGCAAAATCAGACGATTGGATCAAAAGTTATAATGATTCTACAAAAACTGGTCAGAGGAGACAAAATGTATCGGTACGCCGAACTCCAGTAGCTAAACCGTACCGGTATGCATACCAGTACGCCGTGCCTGAAGTACCCAGAACGACTATTTTTCATGCTCCACTCGCTTGGGTGTCCCATCAATGATTCTCCCACTAGCCACCAACATTTCCTTACACATCTACATGTCTCCTATACCATATTTGAAGACTTTTAAAACTTGGCATTGAATGAAAAGGAGATGGAAGTGGGCTGCCTTGAGGGGTGCAGGCTAAGCCTATGCTAGCCTGCCATACCCATCTATTCAGCCCCCTATAGATGGGAGACCTGAACACATATGCTAGGGACCCTCATGAATGAAAATTGAAGACACACACTCCATATATACAACATTCTTCTGCATTACAAAGTGTGGCTACCTAAGCTTAGGAGTAGTTCAAGGAAGAAGAAGAAGATGAATAGTGCTAGAAGTTTATATTATTGCATTTTCTTCTTTCCAATATCTTGAAATCTCTTGTAAGGATCTTCTAAACTTTGTTTAAAGTCTTTAATGTCATTTATTGCAAGTTTGTTTCTAGTTTAATCCCCTACTCTAGCTTTCACCATTGTTGTTTTAAGTTTTCTTAATTTCAAGTTTAAAATGGGTATTGTATTTCTCTCTTTATAGTTTATGTTTCTTGCATTAACTTAGTTTAAATCTTCATTTATCTACAATGTGTTTCATTTACATTAATGTCTTGTCCTTTATTATGAGTAGCTAGCTTTAAGGTGGCTAATCCAAGGGAGACCTCCCCTTGTGGATTCCATTTCAACTCTTCTTCTTTACTTCACTCGGTGTACGGTGGTTTGATTTGACTGGGATGTGTGTGGACATGGTAGTTAGTCCTTGATATTATGTAGGCATTTGTCACAGGATATGCTTGGATCCTCACCTCCATTTTGTTGTGAGTCTTTGATATTTCGTAGACTTGTAACGGTTTATGCTTAGATCTTCATTTCCATTTGTTCTGAGCTTTCTACGAATCAATCATTCATCTATGCATCATTGGAGGAAGGCTTCGAGTTGATTGGGCATTCTTATTGGGGTGACCTTTTGGATTAGCCAACACTTATTTTCTTGCATTTTCATTAAGAACATAACTCTCCAAAACACAAACAAAAGATTTTACACTTTTTATTTTTGACAAAATCACCTTCACACACTTGAACTTTTCTTTCCTGAGGAGATGACCTTGGAATACTTTTCCAAGTAAAACACCGACATTCAAAAGACTCCTTGCAATTGGGGATCACTTTTGTTCACCACATTTCACATTCAACACATTTTGTTCATTCCGTTTCATACAACCATTTTGTTGTTCCATCTCTTGCATCATCCCGAGGGAGAGTGGCACTCCCTTCTCACACACATGCTAAAGGGTAATGTTTAGAGGTTAGGAAACAACGACGGTTTTTCACCAATCATTTTTTGTGTCGTTGCCAGGGAAGGTTAAGCGTCAAGTTCAAAAAGGTGATTTTGGACGGCATAGGTAAGTCTCGTGATTTTCATCGTGGGCCAAACAGTTTCTTTGAAACACATACCAAATACACTTTCGTCTCATTTTTAAATAGTTTGCTTTAATTTTTGTTTGGTATTATGTTTCCTAATTATTATTAAAATGTATCAAATGCCCCTTATTTTGAAAATATGTGTAGGATTTGTGATGAGTATGGGCACATCAGTAGTGAGTGCCTGATAAATTATCCGGTTCAAGACTTTGCATGTGGAGGTTCAAATTCAATTTTGGCTTCTGAAATTTTTTACCATAATCATTATGTTACACCGACTTATCCGAGCTAAAGTTGGGAGAATGAACCCTATAATTTTTCATCCAATCTCACACCACCAAATCAATTTTGTCATTATCTAACATATGAAAACTCAACCAAAGAAGAATTGGAAAACATTTTTGTGCAATTTTATGCAATACCAAATATAATTCAATGCCCAAATAACTAAAGATCTTATTATATTGACTCATGCTATAAGTACTATGTGTGAAGAACAACATTTTGAGCTTAGTCAATGTATTGAGGATGATAATACCAATGAAATGCCTATTGATGTTGAATCTCCCACCACTCTAGATTGTGAAAAATTCAATGAAGTTGTTATCTCACATGAAGCTAATGAGCCCAAGGTCATTTTTTTATCTATGAGTGGTGTTGAGATTCATATTTTTCAATTTGGGGAGGGCATTGAAATGGAGTTAAGTGTAGAGACTCATAGAGAGAAATTGAATACTCCATCTTTTGTATTGCATAAACTTGTCTATACCTCTATTTGGTTGAGATTTTTGAATCATTATCCTTTATATTGTTGGATAGATTGGATAAGAAGGGCATTTATACAACAAAAAAATATTAAAATCAAAAAAATCAATGGGCGCAAGCTTATATCCAAATTGAAGCCGGATTGACAAGAGTCCTCTTTGTTTTGTTTTCATGTACGTAGTAATTAGATTCTTATTGTTTTGTTTTGTTTTCATGTACATAATGTTGTGGTATAGATTTTAGCAAGGAAATTGTTTACCTCTCCCTAATTTGGACTCATTTCATTTTGAGTATCATGATAGAAAATTTTATTGGGTATCATGTTCTAGTCTAAGTTGGGAGTGTAAACATTCTTTTTTGTGTTTTATTAATGTATATATGAAAAATAAAATGAAAAAAGGGGTGTATCTCATTTCCCATATTACTTTTATTTTTCTCATTGCATGATTCCTTGTGCATTGTGGACAATGCATGGTTCAAGTTGGGGGGTGAGACGCACAATTTACATGTTCTACCACTTTTTGTATAGAATAAGTTGGAAATGTGAACTTTTTTATAAAAAAAAATTACCTTTTTTGTTGTATAAAGTAGCTAATATTGAACAATATGCCCCTATCCTAATGGTCATGGGATTTGTCATTACTTGATCTTCATTTTTAAACTTTGAATACATGAGCACATTATAGAAGTATATCCAATGCTAGAGTATCACATACTTGTTTACTTTTGAACTCAACCATAGTGCACCATGAACTTGTAATTTTGACAATTTATGGATTGAGTTCACATTTGAGTGCTTGACATGAATAGTGGAGATGAGTAAGAACCCATGTGATCTTTAGTGTCAATTCTTGTTGGAGGGAATTTACAATTACTCAAGGAATAATTTTTCAAATTCTAAATTTGTTCAATAATCTCATTACGTTGTTTTGGTTAGATGCATTTTGGTAGTTAATTGACTTTGTCTTGACATGTACAGTGTTCTCCTATACTTATCTTGAAATAATCTTAGGCCATTGTTATTTTGTTTTGAGCCTTAGCCTTCTTCTTGAGAAAAGTTTATCCCTAGTGCCATGATTGAGCCTTAATAAAAAATTCGTTTACATACCACATATTGACCAAGCTAGTGCAAAATTATTACAATTACCTCACCTTGGTTGTTCCTAAGAGTTGAATATGAATGATCATGAAAGGGAAGGAATGGTGACGTGGAAACCCAGCAAAAAGGGATGAATATCAATGAAAAAGAATCCAAGAAAAAAGGAGAAAAAGGGGTGAGTATAAGAAAAGAATGATCAAAAGAAAAGGAAAATGTTAAGGAAAATAAGAAAAAAGAAACAAAGAGTGTGGTGATGGTGTAGTCTAGAACTCCCATAAAAAGGGAAATCTTTTTGAAATAAAGGTCATTCAACCGGAACAACTCTCTTTGTTATCATATAACCTTCATTTCACTTGCCTCAGTATCACCCCAAGGCCCCATTATAACCCTTGAAGTCCTAAATGATCTAGAGAAGCATGGGAGATGCATACTTTTAAAGAACAAGAAAGGTTAATTTTGCTATCTAATGCCCCAGCATTCCTTTCATGAGATTATGCCAAGGTTGTTTCATTTTTATACATTCTTCATTTTTTGATTATATGTGAGCATACTTCGTTTTGTGAACAAAATTCTTTCTCACATATACACATGGAGAGCATGCTTGAATAATCATGTGTGATTCATCGTTGAGAGAAACCCTTGGTGAGTTTTGCATCAAACTTTAATTTGGATAGCCAAAGTGAATGTGAACCCTGTTGTGTAAATGTTTAAATTGGATGCTCATTTCACGCACACATGAGTTTGAAAATGAATGTATATGTGGATACTCTAGAATAGCATTTACGACTATGATATGTCTCTTGTGTGATTGGTTCGGGTGTTCAGATCAAGTTTTTTTGAAATCTCTGTGCTAGTTAAGATAAAGGAATATAATTTAAATATTAGATATGAGGAAAAGAAGTTTGTAGTTACCTTTACTGAAAACCTTCACGGGACAAAACTCGTCCACTAGGGATCACCTAGGGGTTTAAAGGCTTGTTGCATGCGCTAAATGCAATTGCGAAATTAGTACATTTTTATTTTGTTTTCTAGCTTCTTACATTTGGTTTGCTAGGGACTAGCAAAGCTTAAGTTGGGGGTGTGATGAGCACAAAATATAGTATATTTCAAGGCCTCATTACATGCATTTTAACTCAACTTTTGCCTCTAAGTACTTAGACTTAGCCGATTTTATGAATAATGTTGAATTTTCGATGTTGCATGTATTTATAGCTTAAATGATGGATTTTAGGACCTTGCAACTATGTTGGGTGTGTGGTGGGAATGGACACATTACATGAAGATTTGGAGGCTTAAAAGTGAAGAAATCAAGGAGGTATTACTGTTGGGTAACAAAGGCTCCAGCACTCACACCATCTGGTAGAAGAGCCATGGTTTTCCTCCATTTTGACCATGACCCACTTCAAATCTGAAAGCGTTCAACACATGAAAGTTGTAGATATAGATGTCTTCTGTAAAGTTATGAAGATTCTACGAAAACTGGTCCGAGCAGACAAAGTGTACCAATACGCGTACCAGTACACCGAACTCTAGTAGCTAAACCGTACCGGTACGCAAATCGGTATGCCATGCCTGAACTGCCCATAATAACTATTTTTCATACTCCACTTTCTTAGGGGTCCCACCAATGATTCTCCCACTTGCCACCAACATTTCCTTACACATCTACATATCTCCTATACCATATTTGAAGACTTTTGAGGCTTGGCATTCAACGAAAAGGAGATGGAAATGGGCTGCCTTGAGGGGTACAAACTAAGCCTATGCTAGCCTACCATACCCATCTATTCAGCCCCCTATGGATGGGACACCCTCACACATATGCTAGGGACCCTCATGGACAGAAATTGAAGACACACACTCCATATATACAACATTCTTCTGCATTACAGAGTGTGGCTACCTAAGCTTAGGAGTAGTTCAAGGAAGAAGAAGATGAATAGTGCTAGAAGTTTATATTTTTGTATTTTCTTCATTCCAATGTCTTGTAATCTCTTGTAATGATCTTCTAAACTTTGTTTAAAGTCTTTAATGTCATTTTTTGCAAGTTTATTTCTAGTTTAATCCTTTACTCTAGCTTTCACCATTATTGTTTTAAGTTTTCTTCATTTCAAGTTTTAAATGGGTATTGTATTTCTCTCTTCATAGTTTATGTTTCTTGCATTAACTTAGTTTAAATCTTCATTTCTCTACAATGTGTTTCATTTATATTAATGTCTTGTCCTTTATTATGAGTAGCTAGGTTTAAGTTGGCTAATCCAAGGGAGACCTCCCCTTGTAGATTCCATTTCAACTCTTCTTCTTTCCTCCACTCGGTGTACGGTGGTTCAGTTTGACCGGGTTAAGTGTGGACGTGGTGGTGAGTCCTTGATATCCCATAGGCATTTATCACGGGGTATGCTTGGATCCTCACCTCCATTTGGTTGTGAGTCTTTGATATTCCGTAGACTTGTCACGGTTTATGCTTAGATCCTTATTTCCATTTATTCCGAGCTTCCCACGAATTAATCATTCATCTATACACCATTAGAGGAAGGCTTCGAGTTGATTGGACATTCTCATTGGAGTGACCTCTTGGATTAGCTAACACTTGTTTTCTTGCATTGTCATTGAGAACATAACTCTCCAAAACACAAACAAAAGATTTTACACTTTTTATTTTTGACAAAATCACCTTCACACACTTGAACTTTCTTTCCTTGAGGAGACGACCTAGGAATATTATTTCAAGTAAAACACCGACATTCAAAAGACTCCTTGCAATTGGGGAGCACTTTTGTTCACCACATTTCACATTCCACACATTTTGTTCATTCTGCTTTATACCACCATTTCTTTGTTCCATCTCTTTGATCATCGCGATGGAGAGTGGCACTCCCTTCTCACACACATCATACAGATGCTAAAGGGTGATGTTTAGAGGTTAGAAAACAATGACGATTTTTCATCAATCAGTCAGCGGGTAGACAATCGACTGTATGTGATACACTATGCTAGCAAAACACTTAATGATGCTCAAATGAATTACACCACCACTGATAAAGAATTGCTAGCTATAGTGTTTGTTTTAGATAAATTTCGTTCATATATCATTGGTTCGCCTATTGCTGTCTTCACTGACCATTCTGCCTTGAAGTACTTGTTATCTAAGCAGGATGTGAAACCAAGACTCATTATGTGGATCCTCCTCCTATAAGAATTTGATTTGACAATTAAAGACAAGAAAGGAGTTGATAATGTTGTGGCGGATCACCTATACCAGCTGGTGGTGCAGAAGACTAATGAGCATATTCCTATCCCTGACTCTTATCCAAATGAACAATTGCTTTTAATTCATTCAGTTTGTCCTTGGTATGCTGATAATTGCAACTATCTTGCAATAAGACAGATGCCACTGCTGTTGTGCCGAGAGGATAAAAGACAGTTTATGGCGGATGTGAAGTACTTCTACTTCGATAACCCGTATTTGTTCAAGTTCTACCCTGACCAGGTCATGAGGAGATGCGTACCTGAAAATGAACAATGGGATGTCCTTAGATTCTGCCACTCTCAAGCATGCGGTTGCCACTTCTCAGCAAAAAAGACTTCAGCCAAAATTCTTCAATCAGGTTTCTACTGGTCCTCTCTAATTAAAAATTGTGTGTCATTTTGTAAGGCATGTGACAGATGCTAACGATTGGATAGTGTGACCCGTCAAAATATGATGCCCCTCTCCCCCATACTTGTCATATAAATATTTGACTGTTGGGACATCGATTTCATAGGTCTGTTCCCATGTCTTTTGGTTATCTGTACGTCCTTCTAGCAGTGAACTACGTGTTCAAATGGGTGGAGGCGGTCCCAATCAAGACTAATGACCACCGGGTCGTAGTCAAATTTTTCAAAGAGAATATTTGTTCGAGGTTTGGGATGCCTAGGGCCATGATAAATGATGGTGGATCCCATTTTTGTAATAGGCCATTTGCTTCTTTAATGTTCAAATATGGCATCACTTATAAAGTATCCACCGCTTATCACCCACATAAAAATTGCCAAGCCGAGCTGGCTAATAGGGAGATTAAGACCATCTTATAAAAAAGGGTTAACCCTAATAGAAAGGATTGGTCCGAGAGATTGATTGATGCCTTATGGGCCTACCGTTCTACCTATAAAACTATTTTAGGCATGTCTCCCTACCGGTTTGTCTATGGAAAGGCTTGCCATCTGCCTGTCGAAACGGAACACAAGGCCTATTAGGCCATCAAGACCTTAAACTTCAATTTGAGAATGGCGGGTGAACATAGGAAGTTAGCTGAATGAATTGGAAAAAATTCACTGAGATGCATATGAGAGTTCCAAAATTTCAAAAGAATGGGCTAAAATCTTTTGTGATAACTCCATCATACAAAAATCATTTGAGCCCAAGCAAAAAGTACTCTTATAAAACTCTCGCCTCTCCATTTTCGGAGGAAAACTAAGATCCCTTTGGGATGACGCCTATCTTGTCAGGGTGACCTACCCTAATGGAGCGGTGGATATCACAAACCCTAATGATGGCCAGACATTCAAGGTCAATGGTCAAAAACTCAAGTCATTCTTTGAGGGTTTTGAAGAACAGATGGTGGAGGAGGATTTAATTGACCTAGTGTTTCTAGAGTTTGTGGAGGATTAGCTAGTGTTTATCCTTTCTAGTGTACAGTTCCTTTATTTACTTATGTCATTTTTATTTTACCTCACTTACTTTATTAGGTTGTTTAGATTGGTTTTTCTTAGATCCAGATCTTGGTGGTTTTGTTAAAAGTTCAATTGCGAGGTGTTCTCTTAGCTTACTCATATTTTTACTATCTTTCATTGGATACTATATCTTTTTGTTGCATTGAGGACAATGCATGATTCTAATTAGGGGGTAAGGTGCACCATTTGTATGATACACCAAGGTTATTGGAAAATTTTGATTTTAGCTTGCATTAGTTAAAAATATGTGAAATTCTTGAAAATTTTTGATGAAAAATATCTAAAAGTTGATATGTATTCCTTTATGAAGAGTTTGTATGTTGGATGACATGTTGATCTTTGTTTTGAACTTCGTGCACATGAGCATTCTATGGAAGTTGATCCCATGCATAAGTATCACATATGTATTGATTTTTGAACTCATCTGTATTTGACTCTTGAATGTGTAATTTCGACAATTTATGGATTGTATTCATGTTTTAAGCTTGACATAAGTAGCAGAGATGAGTAATGACCCATGAGAGCTTTAGTGCCAAATCCTTTTTGGAGGAAAATTACAATTACTTAAAGAACTATTTTTCAATGTCAAATTTGTTCAATAGTCACTTTATGCTTGTTTCAGTTCGGTGCATTTGGTTAGTAGACTGATTTATCTTGATCATATAATGCCACCCTTTGAGGACCTGAAAGTGATCTTAGGCCATCTTTGAATATGACGAGCCTTTGCCTTTCTCTTGTGCTATTTTTATCCCTTGTGCCGTGATTAAGCCTTAATTGAATTCGTTTCTATGTCATACATTTGACCAAACTAATGAAAATAAGAAATGTCTATTTTACCTTGGTTGTTCCTAAAGTGGATATGAGAGATTTCAAAAGAAGGAACTGTGGTGTGGAAATGCAAACAAAAGGGATGAACGAGGTTAAAACTCAATGAGTTGAACAGAAAAAAATGAAAAATACAACAAAAGGAGAAAATGGGTGAAAGAAGAGAAGAAAGAGAAAAAGAAAAAAGAAATGTCAAGGAAAGGAAAGAAAAGAAACAAAGGGAGTGGTGATGATATGAGAATCAAAATCACATGAAAAGGGAAGTGCTTTTCTAAAATAAAGGCCTCTCACTCGAAACAACTCTTTTTGTTACCTTATATCCGTCATTCCTGTTACCTAGATATCACCCTAGGGCTCCATTATAACCTTTAAAGTCCTGAGTGATCTAGAGAAGCATGGGAGGTGCATAAATTCAAAGAAAAAGATGAGTCATGCTTTACTATCCAATGCACGAGCATTGAATTCATGGGACTATGTCAAGGCCGATTCACTTTCATATATGAACTTCATTTTTAGATTACATGTGAGCACTTTATTGAACACAAGATTCTATCTCACATGTACACATGAAGTGCATACTCGGATAACTTGAGTGTATCTCATTGCTTAAGAGTGACCCTTGGTGAGTTTTTGCATTGAAACTGAATTTGGCTAGCTAATCAAATGTGAATTCTATTGCGTAAAGGCTCAAATTACTTGTTTAATTTAAACACACACAAGTTGAAAATAAATTTTTAGGTGCATAATTTAACCTAGTATCTAAGACTATGGTGTTGCTCATGTATGTTTAGTTCAGCCATTTAAGAAATGTGTTAGATAACTCACGCTTGCGGAATAAGGGAATATTGCTCAAGTTTTAGATATTTGACATGATTTAGGAATGCCTCGATTATGAATTTTATGGTGTTTATTTTGGGTGTTCATTTTGATAGTTGAGAATAGAAATCCATTCCATGTATACTAAATGTATCAAAAATTGAAATTGCATTGCAATTTCATTAATGAATTGGGCATGATGGCTAAAATTGTATTTTCAAGTGGAGTATATGTTTAGGGCGGAGTAGAGGTCATAAAGAGAGTGTTAGAATGCATAGGGGAGGTCCTAGAATGGAAAGGGATAGTGATGGGTTGTTCAGTAGAGGAAATTATAAACTGCAGCCAAATCATACCGGTACACTGAGGCTACTGGAGTTCACCGTACCGGAACGCTTCGTCTGATACGCCAAAAGTCAGGGTTTTTAATCTAATTTTTTGGCTTAAACCCTCACTCCTCACCTTTGTTTCTTGCCCTAAGTCTCTCTCACTCAAAAATACCCCAAGCCCCAAATCCCTTCTTCCCTATCTAAAATCCATAAAACCCTTTCATCCTTAAGCCTTAATTTGGTGAAATCTCAAACCTTTGGAACCCTAAGTGTCGATTTTCCTCAATTCCTAAAAACTATGTCCACTCTCCCCAAGGAACTTCAATGGTTCAATTTTTGAAGGGTTGTCTTGAGTCCAAAGACCCGATTGGGAGTTTCTTTTCATTTCTCCTTGAATTCCTTGCAATAGGGGCACTGTTGTTGTGCATGGCCCAGACCAAAACCACTGGACGTGAGTCTTCTCCACCCGAAAGCTCTGGAGGTCGTAAGAGGTGTGGAGAGGGGACTACCATTGATAGGAGTGAACTGAGGAAGAAAACAAATAGTGAGGATATGGATCAACTGATCGAGGAAAAGGGAGTCACCTATGAGAGGTATTTGGATTCCATTTCTCTTACCCCTAAGAATGAGGCTGTCAAAATTATTTTTGCACACGGTATGGGTTTTTGGTTTGAACCCATGGATGGCCACAACTTATCGATGTGCATAGAATTTTATCAAAGACTTCGGGTGGCTGAGGTAGATAGTGTGGAAGTTTTGAGGATAAATGTGTGGGGTAAGGTATTTGTGATCACCCCGGATGAAATTGCAGCCCTTCTTGGAAACTATAAGAGACCAACTTCTCCCCCACCATTTTATCCCCATTATGGTCTCCAACCCAAGAAGATGCCTGAATTGGTTGAGTTGGTGTACGTGAATCCAAGTAATTTCAAGGGGACGGTCCAAAGAGGGAGGTTGAAGCCCACTTATGGACTATTGAACAAGCTCCTCCATTGTAATCTTTCGTCGAGGGGTGCCGAGAAGAAGCCAAATGTAGAGTGACTTGATCCGAAATGTGTACACCCAAGTGCAGGCGGTCAAGTTGTAATAATAATCCGATTTGAGTCCGGAGTCGAATCCACAGGGAACTAGTAGTTTTGGTGTTTCAAAGTAGACGGTAATAGAGACCAATTGATTGTATCCTTTGAGATTTTTAAGTTGTGGATGCTGGATGATTTCTTGAACAGAATATTGAATTCTTTCCAAGAAATTTTCTAGACAAAATATACGATAAATTCAAATGGCAGGAAAGTCACTCTTTAGTTTGAGGATCGGGACATGTGGTCAATTATCCGATGTATTATATTTGTGCTCGATAACTCATGTGACGCCCCAAAAATCCGGGGGTCCCGTTGACCATTCGTCAACCCGCGGAATGCCTGTGGATATCGTGTAAGCCGATATCACACGGTTATGTCCCATTTACCGGGATCCATAACTTAACAAAAATACGGGCAGAGTCTCCTTTGTACGAAGAGCTCTACCCAAAAACCCAACCTGTGCACCATACAAACACAAAACCCATCTGAGGTCCAACATTCAACACTGACCACACAGGGTCCATTTATGAGCAAATATAGACCACACCGGGTCCATTTATCTATACTCATATAAAAACATGCACGTGTATATTAAAACAGTCCATATAAACTCTGTTACAATTTCTTTATACATTACATGTCAAGATTAAATTAGAAGTCTAATTTTACAAAAGAAAAGAATTGAAAGCCACAAGTCGGCTTTTCTTCAACCAAGGGCCCCCGAATGAGAGACATCCGCAGGAACATGTCCCGTACCTGAAAGTGGGTCCCGTATAGGGTGAGCCAACGCCCAGTAGAGAAATTCCTACAGAGGCTACTCCTCCACCTATATGCATATGAAATGTTCACATGCACAGACCACAAATCCATAACCATTCCATCAATAACATGCGATTAAATGATGTAATGCTATTATGTCATACCATGAATGAGGTGAGACCCACCCATGTGCACCCATCTGAGCCCATCACGGCTCCCTTTACATGCAATGCCATGTATGTTAAACCCGAGCTACCCAAGCCCCATAAAATGAGATGAGACTCATGTACTCAACCCGAGCCCGCCCCGGCTCAACATGAAATGAGATATGACTCATTTACGCACTCACCCCGAGCCCTTCCCGACTCGACAACACAATGTAAAGGCCCATGTGTACAACATGCCATGACTAAGATGAGACTCAATCATGTAACACAACCCGAGCCCTTCCCGACTCCCACAACACAATGCAATGTGTAATGAACCCGTCTTCGACGGAAAATATGATACTCATTGGATGAGTATTTTTTTTATATCAAAATCTTGTGTCTTGTTGGGCAACGGATTTAGGAATTACACCATCGGCTCTGTACGCCTAATTCCCTTTTTTGGACTTGCACTGACGGAAGTGAATAAATCAGTAACCGGGTCTTGCACCCGAGGGATCTTCTAGCCCTTCTTGCTATACCCGACACAAGTTTTCCATGCATACATGCAACCGTGCGACTCAGTCGGATTTTCACTCTAACTTTCCCGAGCCCACCATCAAACACCAAGTATGGTGTTGATTAACCATGCACCACCTACACATGCCTCTAGTAATGACTAATGTCCATGAATGGAGTTACCAATGTCATGCTCTATATGCAATAATGCCAATGAGCAAGTCCCATAACCATATGCATTTAATACCACATAGATTGTGGTATAAACACCCATGCACAAACAATTCTCATAACCACATGCATTTAATACCACATAGATTGTGATACAAACACCCATGCACAAACACACCCACACCCATGCTAACATCCCATGAATGTGGTGTCACACCATGTCCATACGTAATGTATGCAATATGAACTACTCCTTGCATCAACCACTAAGTGTGGTGTCAACATCCACCATGCACTCACCCATGAAATGAATGATTCCGTGCAAATGCAATGTGATACACAATTGCATATCCATGCCATGTTCTATATGGAATGAATGCCATATGAACAATGTATTCACACGTTCTACTTCATGGCAATTTTATCAATAACATATAACTACCAAACTTCTTTAACCATGTCAATACATCAAGAATCATATATTGACAACATAGAGCATAAATTCAATTATCTCTACTCATATAACATGTTATCACAATATCATTGAAATAACCACAAGATTCACATCAACCAAGGCATATAATCAAACACCTTCAAGGCAACCAACATGGTAACACATATTATGCCCAATTTTCACATAGCTTTCACATAATTCAAGAAATCTCAATAGGCAATCTCTACATACTAATTTAGGATAAAATCATTTTTACCTAAATTCCACCAATGGGCAAGTGTAATTTTTCTAACAACCTACCCATTTACTTCATTATTCCATAACCATATACATATAAATATATATATATACCAACCCATAATCATAGGCATTTCTAGGTAAGAAATCAACCCAAGTAGGAGAGCCCCTACCTCTTGTAGCGTGAGAATCTCGTAGGAAGCTCCCAAGACCCGAAAACCCAACTCAAAGCTTGATTTTCCCAACTCCCAGAATTTCACCTTCGGTAAAATTCGTTGTTTTTGGTACCCACGTGTAGCCCTTGACGCGTAGAACGTCTTTTGTTCTTGGCCCGAGTGGATTTGAGCACTTCACGACCGTAGATCGTAGAGAGAAGTTGGATTTTCTCTCATTTTCCCTCTCTTCTTTTCTCTCGGCTGAAACCAGCTGAAATGGTGAAGGAGAAGTCTGATTTTTCAGACTTTAGGCCCCTATTTATATTTTTAGAATACTTGGCCCACAATTGGCCACACGTCTCTTTTAATTTCGGGTCCGTTTTCGTCCCGAAACGATTAAATTTCATCCTGGTTAAGTTCAAAATATTTTTATTTTAACTTATCTCAATTTGTTTCCCAAAATTTAAAATTTTATAAAAATTTCGTGTACGGGGTCACCCGAGGCTCGTTCGTCTCGTAAAACGCGAAAAATCCGACTATCTCGGAATTCAACGAAATTTTACATGGTCACTAGATTTCGCGAGACGAATTCAACGGCAAAGTCCGTTTCGTCATCCGAGCTATAGAAAAATTCAGGTTCACAACATATTCCGTGGTGACAATTTACTATTATTTTTTTTTCCTTTGTTATAAACGGTTCACATTTTCCGGGGTTTCACAACTCAATTAACTCCCGTGTTAACAGCAAGAGAATTAAAATCGTGGTTCCAATGTCTTATAGAGATCTACAAGAATTGTTTGCACCGAGAGTCATCGCGTCCACAAACAAGCAAGTCTTCCCACGTGACATCTAACCACAATTTTAATATTCCATTCTTTTAAATAAGCTCCTTAATGGGGATGATTAAAGGGTAGTCATGGAGATCTAGCGGGGGTACTTGCCTTGAAACGAGGAGTCTTTCCATGCAAGAGTCATCCGTGTCATAGAAAGACTTTCGATTATACAAAGTACCTTAGCTTTGCTAAATGTAACCAATCATCCAATAAGCAAGGGATGTAAACGTTAAGCATTTGAACAAAGCATCATATAACTTCCGGATAATCAATACATACCCTTCACCTCTTACTAAAGAGTGAATGAGAAACTACTCACTCTTCATAGCTTTGGTAAAGCTAAAAAAGTGAGTGATGCTCATCCCTCTAAGTAGATGACTTCTCAAAGTAAAGGTACAATTAACAAGGAGCTAATCTTCAATGAAGAATGAGTGTATCACATTCCACCCTTTACGGCTTTGGAAAGCTCTAGAAAAAGGGAAGAGTTTCACTCCTCTAAGCAAGAAGGGAGCTCAAATAATGAAAGTGCAAGACATAAATAAAAGCATGTATTTAAGAACGTAAATGTAAAAACTATAAGTAAATAGAGACATAAATGTAAAGACTTGAATTAAAACAAAAACATAAATGTAAACACTTGAAGTAATTAAAGAAACTATAACTCTTAAGTAATTGTAAAGGTAAACATTAATGTAAAGAAAAATGAGTGGGAATCTAAACTCCCCACTTCTTCTAGCAAAGAGAAAGACTAAGACAAGAATTGAAATAGATATATGTGATGAAATGCCAAGTGATGAATCCCTCAAATAGTTCCACCTATGAGTCCCCTTTCTCTCCACAAAACCAAGGGTATTTATAGGCAAGGAGAAGGCAGGGAGAAAGGTAAAAGAATAGAGTAGGGCGCCAAAGTCAAAGTGAAATGCCAACCACTCTGCAGGCAATCTGTCAATACCGTTCGAACGGTAAATGGCGTTCGAACAGTTTCTCTAACTTTGCTCTCTACCGTTCAAATGTCAGATGGATTCAGTGCCTGCCAATTATGTCAGAAGACACATGGTTCTCCGTAGAACCTGGGGTTTAAAGGCTTATTGCATGTGCTAAATGCAATATCAGAATTAGTATAGGTTTATTTTTG
>CM042192.1:30726130-30752134 GCA_023539305.1 Ilex asprella
TAGCTTTAGTTTTAAATTAGTGAATTCATAGTTCAATTCCAATTGTTTAAATAAAATTGGATTGATACAAAGTTAGTACTTGAAATTTATTAGCAATAATTCTCTATGGGAACGATACTCTACTTATCACTTTATTACTTGTTGATCGTGTATACTTGCACGTAAATTGTCAATACCAAATTCGGACAACATGATGCTCCCTCTAGATCTATGCCCTCCGTTTCCACAGTGGTAGAGGTAGGTGATGAACAAGAGGAGGATGATGAGGATTATTCGGGTAAGAATGAGGAGGGTGAGAGTGAGTATGAAGGGGATGATAACAGTGACGATGATGAGGAGTAGGGGTGTGCAGCGTTTGTTCTTTCTTTTGTGTTGGGTTGTACTTAATTAGGATAGAGTCATTGGCCTAGTAGAAGAATCTATAGAGAGTGGGCCAATTTGGTCTCTTTTTGATATTTGACTCTATATACTCCAACTTTTGAACACAGTAATGAAATTTCACAGTTTCTATCCCATTTTGTCCATATTTATTTTGCTAATTGCATTGCGATTTTGGATTTTGATTTGTGGGTGATTTGCCTATGGATTGCCATTTGTTAGTTGCGCTATTTTGTTTTGAAATTAAATTTTGCTAAGGGACTATAAAAACCTAAGTTGAGGGGTGTGATTAGCATAAAACTTTGTATATTTAGTTTGAGCTAATCATCTTTCTTTAGGTTCTTTTTGGAGATTAAATGTTAGGAGTTATGCTAATTGAAATCTCAATGTTGATATTTTGTGTTTGCAGTTGAAGAGGGTGAAATGTGGCTGTTGAAGGCCTTCCCATGCCACTTGAGAGGAATTGGGATAAAAAGATAACAAGGGGATAGCTCAGCAGAGGAGAAAATCAAAAAAATCAGAAAATTAAAAAAAAGCAGCCAAAACCGTACCGGTACGCTAAGGCTACTGGAGTTCACCGTACCAGTACGCTTTGACTGATGCCTCCCAAATTTCATCAAGTGATATTCCACTGCTTTGAGGGGCCCACCAACTGATCTCCCATGCTTCTCTGACATGCCCAACACACAGAACATCCCCTCATGTACCTCTCTTGGACTTTTGGAGTGTAAAACATAAATGTGGAGAGAATAGAGAAAAGCAGCTGGGTGAAGGGGTAAGGCCTACACAGCCTACACCAGCCCACCTTTTTTCATGGTCCTATGTTGGGAATCACAACAAGAGGACTGGAGGGCATCTCTCATACACTTTTTTTGGAGAGAGGAAGGCTCCATCATGAAGCATTAGGAGGATTGACAGAGATATAGAGAGAGAAACAGTGAGGAAGATGATGAATAGTGCCTAGTGAGAGAAAATCAATATTTGTGGTTTTAGTTCAATACATTGTCTTGTAATCCATGGTATGAACCTTTAGAACTTCATTGAATGTCATGAATGTTATTTTTCTTCAAGTGAATGTAAGTTTAATGCTCTTTTTAAGCTTCTACCATTAATGCATCAAAGTTTTTCATTTTCTTAGCTTTAAAATGGGTTTTAAATGCATTTACTTTTAGCTCATGATTTCTTGCATTTAGTTATTCTAGAGCTTCATACCTATGCAATGTACTCTCATTACATAGTTATCTTCATTTCAAGCATGAGTAGATAAATCTTTTAGTTGGAAATACCAAGGGAAACCTCCACTTGCGAATACAATTACAACTCATTCTCCTCCCTCCCTTATGAGTTCGATGGTTCGGTTTGATGGGGTTGAGGGTGGATAAATTGGTGAGTCTTTGATATTACATAGGCCTAGTCATGGTTTACGCTTAGATACTCACCAACTTTGTCCCTAGCTTCCTCCGAATCAATTGTTCTTTCATGCTCTATCGGAGGAGGGATTGGAGTTGAAAAGGTATTCCTATTGGAGGTCAGGTTTGCCAACATTTGGTTCTCATTTCATTTTCACCATGGCTCACTTCACCAAACAACTTTCATACACAAAGATTTTTACACTTTCTTTTCCCAAAATCACCTTCCTCTCGGTTTATTTCCTTCCTCGTGGATACGACCTTGAAATACCACCATGTAAAACACGACCCTCAATGGTCTCCTTGCGATTAGGGAACACCTTTGTTCATTGCACATCATAGTTATACCATTTCCATTTTCCTTTCCCCTTGCCCTTTCTTTTGGCACTATCTTAAGGGAGAGTGACATTCTCCTTTGAATCCAACACTTCACATTCTAAGGGATAGTATTTAGGGGGTTAGGAAAACAACAAGGTTTTAGGACAATCACGTCTCAGGGTATTCCTTACTCTACCCATACCTAATCCACCGTAGACGATTTTACGCTCGACCTGAAATTTGTTCTGCACACTGATTATATTGTCTCAAATGCTCTGTATGACCATATCTTACACAACCACCAAGATGATTCGCTCGTCGGTGTTTGGCAAATGTACTTTTTCCACATAACAGTCTTGCTTGACTTTAAAAAATTTCTAAATTTCTAACTGTTCTAGCTTTTTAAATGATCAATGCATATATATCTTTTGGAAGATGATGTAGTAAAATTAAACTTAACCAAAATAGTCTCTCATCCATTTTTTTTAATTAAACATTTGACTCACTATCCAGTTCTTTAACGTCTGCCAGTTACGAAGACTAACAATAAACAAACATTTTTTTTTAATTAAACATTTCCTCCCTCTCCCAGCTATATGAAACATTGTCTATAATGTATAAAATATTTAAGTCCACAATTTGTTATTTTTCCGCGATTAAAATAGCATGTTCTCATTCAGGAGATATGTCACAGAAATAAGAGGTGATTAGTGCTTTTATTTATGATTGTAACGCCCCAAAATCCACCTTGGACGACATTACTATCTAAAACAATTCACTTCACGAGAGCAACTAATACAATTCACAAATAAAGAAAATTTCATTAATCATATATAATTCAAACAAAATCATCCAAAAGAACATGCTCAACCATGGCCATTAGATCCAAAATAAATGTGCCACACTATGCCAATTACATCTAAAAATAAAACTTATTCTTGCAGCGGAATAATCAAAATATCATCCATACATTGTCTCAAATTGCATTCCCTAGTCTAGGACATAATGAGACCAACTCTAGACATCTCCCTCGGGATCCACGCTTCCATCCAATTGAGCTTCCCAAGCTACCTGCTCATCAACCACGAGGTCTTCCTCTAAATCGAGATCTGAAAATAAATATTGTTCGTAAGCGATGAGTACTAAGCTCGGTAGGAAAATCCTCTCAAACTCGAACAAGGTTTAGAAAACATATAAAATCCATCGGTCTCATTTTACAAATATCATGTACGACTTTTGGAAGAAAACAATGACAGTTATCTGATCCCAAGTTTACACATGATCAATATATTGAATGAAGAAGTGAAACCAATTTCCCAAACAATAATCATTCCAACATTAAACCATTTCCAGCAAAAACCATTTCAATAATTTTGTATCATTATCCCTAATGTACCATTAACTGCAATATGTATTTGTATCTCTGGTAGGGAGTAAAACTTCACATGAACATACATATTGATAGTATCCTAGCCCACATACACACACTCAAACCTCGCAAAGATACCTAACTTTAGGAAGGGTTTATACCGACCCATCGACAGTGACTATCCAACCCAAGAATAGTATACTAACCCTCAGCCTTGATACCACGTAAGAGAATAGTGGTTTGGTCCTTGCAAAGCACCAACCCCACTACGAGTAATAGGGAACCTTCAGCCCCACTTGAAGTGAGAAAGGCATCTACCCACTCTACGATACCCAGTTAATAGTCACCCATGTTCATCCCAACACCAACACAAGAGATACAATACTCAACCAATTTCTAAATTCACAAGTAAAAGTAAGAATCCCAAATTCCACATGTATTTTTCCACATAACAATTTAAGAATCTAAGCAAGAGACCATCAAAAGATATAATTTTATTATTCCAAATAAAGCACTAAAGTTATTGATTCAAAAGCAACAAAATATCAAGGGAAAAATCTATATTTCTTGAAAAACAAGGGTTTTGAGATCAAAACAAGGATTTTCTGGCTATCAAACCATAACTTCATTCAAAACATGATAGGATTTGCAAGAACCTTAAGAAACAATAATTCCATAACATATATCTAAGATTTAGAGTCAAAACATATAAATATATATATATGCATATACATACATATATACAAGCCCTAGCCTCAATGAACAAGAGTGAAAAGAAATCCCTACCTTGCTTCCTTAGTGTTGTGTAGGAAACTAGAGATTTTGAACCAATCTAATGTGAGAATCCCCTTCAATATTGTGTTTCTCCCCTTCCTTCTCACTCTCCAAGGCTCTCTAGTGGTTAAAATTGATGCAATGAGGCTAAGAGAGGCGTCCTTCGGTATTTGTACTGTAAAAATTGGAGAGAAAACCCAAAACTGATTGGGGTTGTTTTTAGGGTCGCGGTTGAACGGTCCTTGGGCATTCTAGTAGTTCAAAGTCCTTGTTTTTTATTAAAAATAAAGTTGTTGGGTAATGAGTACTGTTCAGACCGTGCTAGGAGCGTTCGGACGGTTACAACTTTATGTCCCAACTTCAAGAGAAATTTTCACCTATTTAGAAGTTGATTCAAGAAATTTTGGTGAAATACGCTTTTGAAGCCCTTGAAGTCTAGTTTCTACTGCCCAAAACATAGCTCAATTGGGTTTTAAATTAAAAATTTATAGCTAAAATACTAAGGTTATTTCAAATTCTTTCTTACCCGAATTCTTTATAAAATGTGCTTTAACTCCAAAGTACTTTCTAAATTCTAATACACCACATATTACCTCTCCAAGGTTTTTTTATCTTCCGATTTCAATGGAAATCGTATTTTTTCCTATTAATATTTAGAAACTTACCTAACAATCTTTCTCATTTTTAAACACCTTTGAAACTTAAACTTCAAAATCATTTTGTCTCCCTAGTATTTATTCCTACTTTTACAATCTATATGGTTCATTCTTACGTCATTACATATACAAGAATTACTAAGCAAGTGCATTACTATAGTAATATAAATATATGGGGGCTGACAGTAATCAAACAACAATATAAGTCTTTCAGAATATGTAAATTGGTTCACATAGTTGTATAGAAGTTGTATCTTGAGTAAATCCTTCATAATAGGGTTTAAGTGTTTGACCGTTTACTTTGAAAATATTTTCGGTTAATGGATTCTCAATTTCAATTGCCTCATAGTGATTGATGGAAAATGTTGTTATTCCTAAGCTCCTAACATGAACCCTCAAATATGTATATGGTTTATATGTGCAGGTGAGTGTCACTCTCACTCGGATTCATGCAAAAGAAAGGGCAACGAAATGGTGGTGACGAAATGGAATGAAAAAAAATGTGTGAAATGTGATGAACAAAAGTGCTCCCCAATCGCAAGGAGTCTCTTGTAAGTCGATGTTTTACTTCGAAGAGTATTCCAAGGTCGTCTCCCCAGGGATGGAAAGTTCAAGTGTGTGAATGTGATTTTGTCAAAATGAAAAAGTGTAAAATCTTTGAAGTTTGTGTTTTGCTGTTTGAATTTTGGGAATGAAAATGCAATAAAAATAAGTGTTGGCTAATCCAAAGAGGTCATTCCAATAGAAATCCCAACTCAACTCGAAACCTCCCTCCGAGGGTTTATAGATTAACGATTAATTCTTGGGAAGCTAGGAACGAGGTGGTGAGGATCCAAGCATAAATCGTGACTAGGCCTATGGAATATCAAAGACTCACTACCACATCCACACTCAACCCAATCAAACAGAACCATCGTACACCGAGAGAGGAAAGAAAATGAGTTGAAATGGAAATCCCAAGAGGAGGTCTCCCTTGGATTAGCCAACTTAATGTTAGCTACTCATAATAAAGGACAAGACATTAATGTAAATGAAACAGATTGTAGAGAAATGAAGATTTAAACTAAGTTAATGCAAGAAACATAAACTATGAAGAGAGAAATACAATACCCATTTTGAAGAAAACATGTAACTAAACTAGAAATATACTTGAAAGGAATGGGATTAAAGACAATAAATTAAGCTTACAAGAGTCTTACATTAAAATAAAAGTGAAAGGATGGAAGAAAATGCAAAAAGATAAATTTCTCACACTGTGGCACCATTCATCATCTTCTTCATTGGAACTACTCCTAAGCTTAGGTAGACACCCTTTGTAATGTTGAAGAATGTTGAATATATGGAGTGTGTGTCTTCAATTTTCGTCCATGAGGGTCCCTAGCATATGTGCAGGTCTCCCATCCATAGAGGGCTGAATAGATGGGTATGGCAGGCTAGCAAAGGCTTAATCTGCACCCCTCAAGGCAGCCCACTTCCCTCTCCTTTTCATTCAATGCCAAGCCTCAAAAGTCTTCAAATATGATATAAGATACATGTAGATGTGTAAGGAAATGTTGGGGGCAAGTGGGAGAATCAATTGTGGGACTCCCAAGAAAGTGGAGCATGAAAATAGTCGTTCTAGGCACTTTAGGCACGGCCTACCGATATGCGTACCGGTACAGTTTAGCTACTGGAGTTCTAATACCAGTACACTTTGTCTACTCGGATCAATTTTCGTAGAATCATCATAACTTTTGATCCAACCGTCTGATTGAGTTGAAATTTTGACACAATACAGAAGACATCCAGGTCTAAAACTTTTATGTTGTAAATTTTTTCATATTTGAAGTGAATCATGGCCAAAATGGAGGAAAACTAAAACTCTTCTACCAGATGGTATGGGTGTTGGTGCCTTTGTTACCCAACACTAATACCTCCTTGATTTCTTCACTTTTAAGCCTCCAAATCTTCATGTAATGTGTCCATGCCTTCACCACACATCCATTATAGTTGCAAGGTCCTAAAATCAATGATTTAAGCTATAAAAACATGCAACATCGAAATTTCAATATTATTCATAATTTCGGCTAACTCTAAGTACTTAGATGCAAAAGTTGAGTTAAAATGCTTGTAATGAGGCCTTCAAATATGCAATACTTTGTGCTCATCACATAGTCAAAAACTTGTTTGGCAATATAAGGACTTGTCCATCTAGATCTTAATTTTTCAGGAAATAAATGGAGTTTTGTATTACATAACAAAACTTTTTGAGAAGGTTCAAAAGATTTTCCCATGATATTTTTATCATGAAAATTTTTTGTTGTGTATGTTGCAATCATTGCATTTTCATAAGTTTCGTTTCTTAATTATTCTAATTCATTAATTTGGAGCTTACGAGTTATTCCAGCTTTATCCATGTAAAAATTCATCATTTTGATTGCTCAGTATGCATGATGTTCTAATTCTACAAGGAAGTGACATAGTTTACCAAAAACTAACTGAGAAGGAGACATTTCTAAAATTGTTTTATATGCAGTACAGTAAGCCCAAAACGCATCAGTCAATCTTAAAGACCTATCCTTACAATCTAGATTTACTGTATTTTCTAAAATGTATTTTATTTTTCTTTTGGCTACTTCAGCTTGTCCACTTGTCTATGGATGATATGGAGTGGATATTTTATGAGAAATCGAGTAATTTTTCATTAAATTTTCAAATATTTTATTACGAAAATGTAATCCACCATTATTGATAATGGTTTGAGGAATTTCAAATTTGGATAAAATATTTTCTTTTAAAAATTTGATTACTGTAACCAAAATATACAAATAACCAAAAGATTGAGGAAATGGTCCCATAAAATCATGCCCCAACAATAAAAAATTTCAACTATTAAAATATGATTTAAAGACACCATATTTCTTTTTGAAATATTTCTCATTCTTTGACATCTGTCACAATTTAAACAAAAAATATGAACATCTTTAAAAGGAGTTGACCAATAAAATCCACACTGTAAAATTTTTGCAATGGTATTTTTTGAAGCAAAATGGCCTCTGCAAGTTTCAGAGTGACAAAATTGAATTACTTGACCGATTTTATGACTAGCTACACAACTTCTTATTATTTGATCTTTACAATATTTAAACAAATAAGGATCTTCCCAGAAAAAATTACGTACTCACTTTGAAACTTATTTTTATCAGCCCAGGTATACTGAGAAGGAGTAGTACCATTAGCCGATTAATTGGCTATATCTGCATACCATGGTACTTCTATTATTGCAAACAGTTGTTCATCTGGAAAAGTTTCTCTAATCGGAATTAATTCTTCCTTTATATCATAATTTTGTCTTGAAAAGTGATTTGCTACCACGCTTTCAACTCCTCTTTTTATCTTTAATGATAAGATTAAATTCTTGAAATAACAAAATCCAACGTAGGAGACGTGGTTTAGTATAATCCTTAGTAAGTAAAATACTTTAAAGTTGCATGATCTGTAAATACAATAATTGAAGATCGAACCAAATATAAACGAAATTTATCTAATGCAAACACAACAAGTAATTATTTCTCTGTAGTAAAATAGTTCATTTGAGCATCATTTAAATTTTTGCTTGCATAGTCAATAACATAAGGTTTTTTATCTTGTATTTGACCTAATACAATTCCTATTGTGTAATCACTTGCATCACACATTAATTCTAAAGGTAAAGACTAGTCAGGAGGTTACATAATAGGTGCAGAAATAAGCATATTTTTTAATTTATAAGATGCTAATTGACATGCATTAGTCTAGTCAAATAACACATCTTGACACAAAAGATTACCTATTGGTTTAGATATTGCACTAAAATTTTTAATAAATCTTCTATAAAATCCTGCTTGACCTAGAAAGATCAAACATCTTTTATAGTTTTCAGTGAAGGAAGATTAGCTATCAAGTTAATTTTACATTTATCCAATTCAATTCCTTTTTAAGAAACTATGTGACCTAAAACAATGCCTTGTGTAACTATGAAATGAAAAATTTTCCAATTTAAAACAAGGTTTGTGATGCCCCAAAATTCGGTGGTCCTTTTTTAATCGTTGACAACTTGTCAATTGACAGAGTTACCCATGGATGTCGCTTAACCCGACACCACGTCGATAACATTTTCCATATTAGGAATTATTGTCACAATGTGTTTCGTGGTTCTTTAACCATCTAATTTAACCGGGGTCCAATGTACCCCAATATAACTCAATTTAAGTCTATTTGTACCATTGGAATCAAAGAAATCAAAGTCCAAAAGCATAACAAGAAGACTTTAAAATTTCAAAACTTTGGAAAACTGTACCGGTACGCGTACTGGTACCGTAAAGTCTTTGGAGTTAGGCATACCAGTACGGCAGACTCTCTAGACAGTAGCGTACACGTACGCGTATCGGTACACTCTGCCAATAATTGTCTATTTTTCCTATTTTTCATTTCCAATCCATTCTAAAACTTATCAATTTCATCCCAAACATGTATAATGATGTTTTCTACATTGTACAAGATTCATACAAGTTCTATTACAATTGTTCAAATACGGTTTCAATATTTACATGTCAAAAACCATTTTAAATCAAAAAATTTACAAACTTCAAGGTTAAAGACCACATGTTGGTCTCTCTTCACCCTTGAGGCCCCGAGTGTGAGACATCTCCGGGCATGTATCCTCCACCTGAAATGTGTTCCCATTTAGGGTGAGTCACGCTTAGTAGAATAATTCCTACAGAGGCTATTCCCTACCTAGATGCACAAGAAATGCACACATGCAACATTCAACAATTCTCAACAATTACAAGCAAGTATGTGCAATCAGATGATGGAATTCATTATGATATGTCATGCAATGAGGTGAGACTCATTCATGCTCTCATTCCGAGCCCTTTTCGGCTGCTCAACACATGCAAGTGTTGTGTGTATGAACCCTTCATCCATGTTGCACAACGAATGACATTTATAATCTAGGGTCTTTCTTGGGGGTGGATATTCATGGACTTACACCAACGGCATCCAACCGACACAAAATTCATGGACTTCAACCAACGGTTTCGAGTACACCAACACACTTTGTGGACTCTCATACCATTGGAGTGTGTATCTAATCACTGGGACTCTCACCTGAGAGATCTTCTAGTCCCTTCTTGCGAACCCCAACCCAACTTTTCATGCTCTTATGCGACTCCACAGGATTCTCAATCCCTTCCTCCCGAATCCATTTATCAAGTACCAAGAGTGGCATTTGATTGATCATGTAAGTCCACACCCACACACATGACTTATGCCCATGAATGTGATGCCAATAGCATGCTCAACATGTAATGAATGTCAATTGAGCAATATCCCATGTCCATGGTAAATTATATTAAGAACATATAAATACCAAACTTTGTCACAATGTCAATATATCAAAACATGTATATATCAACAATTCCTCTAATCCAATATCCAAGCATGCTATACAAAAACCGTGCAAAATATACTTAACCATGTTATTTCATCAAAATAACAACATTCAAATATCCAAGGCATTTTATCAAACTCCTTTAAGGCACCTAACATGTTAACACATATCATGTCACCAAATATCACCCAATTACAAGAACGAACACAAGTAACTTTCTTGAGTCTAGGGCTCAATTCAATATTAAACCCTTAGTCTACCAACATCTAAGGAAAGAATAAACCAAGGTAGGAAGAACCCTAACTCTATAGAAGTGTAGAAGACATCTATAACACCAAGACAACCCAAAACCTTGAAATTCCCCAAGATCACCTCTTTGGATCTTTGGTGAAATTCCTTGTTCTTTGTATGGGACGTAGCCCTCGTCGAGGAGAGCAACTTTAAAATTTGGTCCAAGCGATTTCGAGCTACAGAACTTCAAGAATCGGAGGAGGAAACTTGATTTTTCTCTCTTTTCTCTCCCTCTTTCCCCCACACGTTGGAGACCAGATTTTCAGCAGATATTTCTGCTAAAAATCAGATATTTTTCAGTATTTATAATTTTTAAAACTCGGCTCTAATCGTACCACATGTCCTTCGCTCGTTCGATAAGGTGACTAGATTTCTCGATACGAATCCAACGGCAAAGTGCATTGTGTCATCCGAGCTCTAAAACATGAGTATTTTAAATACGCATTATAGTGATATATTATCATTTTGCCCTTTTTCTAAAAAAATTTAAATTTACCCGGGTTTTACAAGGTTTGTTTCTTCGCATCGAATAAGTACTTTTTCAAGATTCTCTAAACATAATTGAAATGAATCACCATATACCAAAAGATCGTCCATAAAAATTTCTAGATGTCATTATACCATATCACTAAATATACTTAGCATGCAACACTAAAAAGTAGCTGGGGCATTGCACAATCCAAAAGACATCATTTTATAAGCAAAAGTACCGAAAGGACATGTAAATGTAGTTTTGTCTTGATCATCTATTGCAATTTCAATTTGATATTAACCAGAATATATGTATAAAAAGCAATAGTATGCGTGACCAGCTATTCTTTCTAAAACTTGATCTACAAAAGGTAATGAGAAGTGATAATTTCTGGTGAGGGAATTTAGCTTTCGATAATCAATACACACATGCCATCTTGTGACTATATGCATCGGAACTAATCCATTCTTTTGATTTTTTATTATCGTAATGCAAGACTTTTTAGGAACTACTTGTGTAGGACTTACACATTTACTATCAAATATAAGATAGATAATGTTAGCATCTAATTGTTTGAGTACTTCAGCACAGACTACTTCTTTTAAGTGTAGATTCAATCTTTTTTGCATTTGACAACATGGTTTAGCATTTTCTTCTAAATAGATACAATAAGTACATAGAAGTGGACTTATACCTTTTATATCTGCTATCGTCCATGCAATAATGCTTTGGTGATCTTTAGAATTTTTTTCAATTCTTTTTCTTCAATTATAAATAATTTTGAGGATATTATAACTGGATAAATTTCTTCTTAAAAAATATATTTTAGGTTAGATGGAAGAAATTTTAATTCTTGTTTAAAAACTTTGTTTTTTGCTTTTTCAAATTCAGGTGGATCCCTTACAGATATATTTTCAGTATCAGGTATAGATTCTAATGCATATGATTCTTTTTTTAAAAAAAAAATTCAAATAAGCTTTGAGTTAACAACTCAACACAATTTACTTCATGCATTTCATCTTCTTCCCTCGGTTGTTTTGAAATGTTAAAAACATTTAATTATAAAGTCATGTTTCCAAATGAAAGTTCATGGCTCCATTCTAACAATTAATTAATGCATTTGATGTAGTGAGGAATGGTCGACCCAAAATAATAGGTATGTATGCAAACCACCTTGGACGGCATTAAAATTTATAAATCATTCACACTATGAGAGCACTAAATAAAGTCCATCAATGAATAAGACTTCATGAAATCATTCATAGAATTTACAACATTATCCCAAAAGAATAGACCCATCTTGGCCTTTACATTCCAAAAATCTAACTATTATAACACAGTGGAAAAAACATAAGAAAACTAGGCTTCACAATGTTCAAGATAATATACTAGTCTAGAACAAAAGAAAGTGCCGCTCTAAACATCCACCTCGGGATCCACACCCCCGTCTATCAGAGTCTTCCAGTGTGTGGGCTCCTCGACTCCCAACTCTTCCTCGAGAGGATAATCTGAAAATGTTGTTAAGTAGGGTGTGAACACGAAACTCTGTAGGAAAATTCTTCCAAACCAGAACAAGGTTTATAAAAACATATGAAAGAGGTCGGTCTCATTTTAAAAATAGCATATATAGCCTTTGAAGTAAAACAAGGACAATTTGAATAGATCTCTAGATTACGAACAACAATAAAGTTCAACTAAAAAGTGAAACCAATTTCCAGCAATGAGCCATAAAATTTTCGAAAGTAAACCAATACCCCATACATGATATAATATTATCCTCTTTAGTAAACCAATACCCATACATGATATAATATTATCCTCTTTTGGCATGAGCATCCTCACAAGGAACCTCTCACCCTCAAGGCTTTCTTTCCCAAACATCCTTACAAGGAACCACCTGAGAATACCACATATTGTCCTCTTTTGGCATGAGCTTACTTACAAGGAATCTCTCACCCTCAAGGCTTTGTTTCTCAGGCATCCTTACAAGGAACCTCTCGAGAATACCACATATTGTCCTCTTTTGGCATGACCATCCATACAAGGAACCTCTCACCCTCAAGGCTTTGTTTCTCAAGCATCCTTACAAGGAACCTCTTACTCATGTTCAACAAAATAATCATTCAAGAAGTATCATACCACTAACTATCTCTAATATCCAACATATTCTCTCAAACCACAAGTAATTCAAAAAATCCCCAATTTTTCACATATGATACTTTCAAATAGGACAATTTAAGGAAAACATGCAAGAGATCATTATCAATATCATTTTATTACTCAACATAAAGCACTAGAGTCTTCAAAACCAAGCTTCAGTGAATATATAGAGACAAGTCCATATTTCTTCAAAAACTAGGGTTTTGATGGCTCCCCAACCATCCCTTTGTTGAACACATGATAAAGTTTGCAAAAACAATGAGAAACAAGGAACCCATACCAAATACAAATTATTAAGAGTCAAAACTTACATATATAATAACCCTAACCTCAATGAATAAGAATGGAAGAAAACCCCTTCCTTGCCTCTTGAATAACTAGGGGTTGAATCTTGAATCACTCTTAAATATCTTGTTTCTCACTTTTGATCTTGAGCTTTCTCCTTCTCTCTTCCTCTTTAAGTGTTTCTAGGGTTAGAGGGGCCAAAATGGGGCAAAAAGAGGCGTTTTAATGTATTTATAGGGCAACAAAGGGACCCCAAATTGCGAGTTTAAATTGTCAGGCCTCTTTCGGCCTTACCGGTACGGTACAATTCTGAAGCACTGTACCAGTGCAGTTAACTCACTAGACCAAAAGGTTCCGGAACACAGTACAAGTACGGTTCAGTACCGGTACACAGTACCAATATGGTTTTGTCCAGTTTTGCCTATATTATCTGTTTTTTATTTCCAATCCATTCCAAACCCTTCCAAAATCAACATAAACCTATACAATATATATTTGTGCCTTAGACATAGTTGGCATAATTTCTATTATGAACTATTCCATATATTCACTAGTTAAAACTCGCTTTAACTATTATTTATAATATTAGTATTTCCTACCCCATTACTTATATTAAATTACTATACACCTTTATCATTATATTACTATAAACATGTGGGGGTTTACAATTCACCCCCTTAAAGAAAGTTTCATCCTCGAAACTTACCTCAAGTAGTGAACAAATGAGGGTACTTCTCTCGCATTTCTAGCTCCGGTTCACACGTAGCTTCTTCCACTTCATGGTGTTGCCACAAAAACTTTACTAGTCCAATGACTTTGTTGCAGAGCACCTTCTCTTTGGTGGCCAGAATCTATACTGGTTGTTCTTTATAGGTTGTTTCGTCTTGAATTCTAATATCTTCCAAGTCTACGACCGGCGTTGCATCTGATTGATACTTTCTCAACATCGACACGTGGAACACGTCACATACCCTAGACAATTGAGCTGGTAACCGCAACTGATACACCACTTTACCCACAATTTTGATCAATTAAAATGGTCCGATATATCTTGGCGCTAACTTTCCCTTCTTGTCGAATCTAAATACTCATTTCTTGGGCGACACTTTGAGGAACACCTAGTCACCCACTTTGAATTTCAAGGGTCTTCGTCTTTGATCCGCATAGCTTTTCTGTTGACTTTTTGTCGTGCATTGCCTCTCTCCGATAAGTTGAGTTTTCTCGGTAGTTTCGGGAACAATCTCCGGTCCAAACAAACTACTCTCGCCGGCTTCCAACCAACACTTCAAGGATCTATATGGTTTTCCATACAATGCTTCATATGTTGTCATCCCAATGCTTGCCTGATAGCTGTTGTTATACGCAAACTCCACTAGCGACAACTGATCACTCCAGCTTCCTTTTAAGTCCAACACGCAAGCACGTAACATATCTTCCATAATTTGTATTACCTTCTCGGATTGGCCATCCGTTTGGGGATAAAAAGTTATGCTAAAATGTATCTCTATCCCCATGGCTTATTGTAGACTTTGCCAGAACTGCGCCACAAATTGAGAATCACGATCCGACACGATAAAAAGCGGAACTCTATGCAATCGCATAATCTCACATATATACAACTGGCTAAAAGTCTCGAATGTGTATATGGTCTTCATACCCAAAAAAAGAGCGAACTTGGTGAGTCTATCCACAATAACCCATACTACATTATGCCCGCGCGATGTCCTTTGTAATCCTGACACGAAATCCATGGTGATGTGATCCCACTTCCACTCTAGTATAGGCAAATACTGTAGTAATCCTCCTAGCTTTTGATGTTCGATCTTCACTTGCTGGCACACTGCACATCGTGTTATGAAGTTTACCACATCCTTCTTCATTCCCTTCCACCAATACTGGCGCTTCATGTCCCTATACTTTTTTGTGCTACCGGGGTGGATATCAAACTTAGAGCGATGATACTCTCCAAGTATCTCCTCCTTTAGGGATGAATCATATGGAACGCACTGCTTATTCCCCTATCTCAATTCTCTATTTCTCAAAGATAAACCCACCATAATATCTCCATTCTCTAATTTATCTCGAATCGACACTAATTCAAGATCCAAGCATTGCAATTCTACAACCTTACGTTGGAGAGTAGGTTGAGCCACAAGATTGAACAAACAAGGTCAGGATCCATCTTCTCCAACCCATAGATCATAATCTCCAAGGACATCCTTTAACTTCCATTCACCTATGGAAACACTGAGTTCACCCCCAGTCTTCCTACTAAGTGCATTTGCAACTATATTCGCCTTCCCCGGATGGTAGTTAAGTGTGAAATCGTAGTCTTCTAGGTACTTAATCCACCTTCTTTACCGAAAATTCAAGTCTTTCTTGGTGAATATGTATTTGAGAATTTTATGATCCGAATACACTTGGAAATTCTCTCCATACAAGTAACACCTCCATAACTTGAGAGCAAAAACCACAACAGCAAGCTCTAAGTCGTGAGCGGGATAGTTCTGCTCATGAGTCTTGAGTTGCCTCGAGTCATAAGCAACTACCTTACCCCCTTGCATTAGAACACATCCCAAGCCTTGTAGCAAAGCATCGGTGTAAACATCGTAGCCTTCCCTACTTTTTAGAATGATGAGGATAGGAGTTGTTGTCAATTTCTCCTTCAAGGTGCGGAAAGCTAATTCACACATTTGAGTCCATAAAAATTTTTTCTCCCTTTTTCGTAAGGTGCATCATTGGCATTGCTACCTTTGAGAACCCATATACAAATCTCTGATAGTAACCTGCTAAGCCTAGGAAACTATGTACTTTGGTGGTTCCCACTTCATCTTTGCCTCAACCTTTGTTGGGTCAACAGCTACACCCTGTTCCGACACAACATGGCCAAGGAATTTCACCTCCTACATCAAGAACTCACATTTTCTCATCTTAGCACATAACTTATGCTGCCTCAAAGTCTGGAGCACAATTGTGAGATGATGTTCATGTTCCTCTTGTGTCCATGAATAGATTAGTATGTCATCAATAAACACAATGACAAACTGATCTAGATACGGTCGAAATACCATGTGCATCAAAACCATGAAGGTTGCGGGTGCATTAGTCAATCTGAACAACATTATAGTGTACTCAAAATGATCATACCAGGTACAAAAAGCAGTCTTAGGAATATCCTCCTCTCTAAACCACAATTGATGGTACCATGTCCAAAGGTCAATCTTGGTGTAATACTTAGAACCCCTCAGCTGATCAAATAGATCATCTATTCGTGGCAACGGGTACTTATTCTTCTCTGTCACCCGATTCAACCTTCGATAATTCGTGCATAACTGAAGTGTTTATCGTGCTTCTTCACAAAGAGGACCAGGGCTCCCCAAGGTGACGTACTCAAACAAATAAACCTAATAGCCAATATATGGTCCAACTGCTTCCTTAGCTCCTTTAACGCCAAAGGTGCCATCCGATAAGGAACAATGGAAATAGGTTCGGTTCCCAAATAGAGATCGATCGTGAAATCAATCTCTCGTTGTGGGAGTAACCCGGGTAATTCATCTGGAAAAATATTAAAAAAATTTGATACTATCCACACTACATTCGGTTGGAATCTATCCTGATTATCTCTCATCAAGCTAGCCAAGAAACTTAATTTCCTCCTCGTATTAGCTTTTAGAAATTTACTACCCATAGTGGGAAATGGATGGAAGGAATTATGATCATTCATGAAAGTAAAAACTACCCCTCCCAACAACAAAAATAAAATCTTCTTGCCAAATCAGTCCATCACCGTACGAAAATTTAACAACAGATTTATCCCGAATATGATGTCATACCCCTTCATATCTAACGCAATCAAATCTACAATCAATTCATGATCCCCATGTCTTCACATATCTTCTTCACCCGACGGATCCAATTATCCGCATCCAAGGGGTTAGAGCTCCCTTGGAACGTAGGCGAGTGTTGTCTCAGAAATTTTAGAAGAACTATCATCCTTCGGTTGCCATCCTCGTTACTCGGCACTTGACTTAGAGGGTTAGCTCCCTCGTTGAGGTTGTTCCCATTCAGGTGATGTATCAGAGTGGTTAGCTCCCTCAAGCATTGATAAAATTCATTCATGGCATCTGGAGGTGGTGGTGGTGGGATTGCATGGCCTCCACGACCACGCTCACGCCCACGTTCTCGCTCACAGTCCTTCTTGCACATCAATTTACACTTTAGTTTCTGACTTGAACTGAAATGTGTACACCCAAGTGTAGGCGGTCAAGTTGTACTCATAATCCGGTTAAAGTCCAGAGTCGAATCCACAGGGAACTAGTAGTTTTGGTGTTTCAAAGTAATCGGTGAAGGAGACCAATTGATTGTAACCTTTGAGATTTTAGGATTGTGAGTTGTGGGTGAGTTCCTTGAACAGAATATTAAATTCATTCCAAGAAATTTTCTAGACAAAATATACGATTGATTCAAATGGCGGAGAAGTCACTCTTTAGTTCGAGGATCGAGACATGTGGTCAACTATCCACAATATTATATTTTTGCTTGATAACTCAATTAACTCCCGTGTCAACAACAAGTTAATCGGAAGATAAAGATGGATTGTGAGAATTAAAATTATGGTTCCAATGTCTTATAAAAATTTACAAGAATTATTTGTACCGAGAGTTATCGTGTCCACAAACAAGCAAGTGTTCCCACGTTACATCCAACCATGATTTCAATTTTCCATCCTTTTAAATGAAACATGATAATAGTGATGATTGAAGGGTAGTCATGAAGATCTAGCGGGGGTACTTGCCTTGAACCGAGGAGTCTTTCCATGCAAGAGTCATCTGTGTCATAGAAAGACCTTCGATTATACAAAGTACCTTAGCTTTTCTAGATGCAATCAATCATCCAATAAGCAAGGGGATATAAACATTACGCATTAGAACAAAGCATCATATAATATCTGGATAATTACTACATGTCCTTCACCTCTTAGTAAAGAGTGAATGAGATACTACTCACTCTTCATAGCTTTGGTAAAGCTAGAAAAGTGAGTGATGCTCATCCCTCTAAGTAGAGGACTTCGCAAAGGAAAAGTATAATTAACAAGGAGCTAATATTCAATAAAGAATGAGTGAATCACGTTCCATCCTTCATAGCTTTGGTAAATTTTTGGAAAAGTGGAAGAGTTTCACTCTTCTAAGAAAGAAGGGAGCTCAAAGAATGAAAGTGCAAGACATAATTAAAAGCGTGTATGTAAAAGCATAAATATAAAGACTAGAAGTAAATAAAGACATAATTGTAAAGACTAAATTTAAATCAAGAACATAAACGTAAAGACTAAATGTAAATAAAGGAATTACAACTCTTAAGCAATTATAAATGTAAGCATTAACGAAAAAAAAAGGAATGGGGATTTAACTTCCCCATTCTCTAGCAAAGAAATAATACTAAGATAAAATAGAAGAACTACAAATGAGAAATGTTGGCTACGAAGTGTTTTGTGCCAAGTCCTCCTTCTTCCTCCCCAAACTAAGGGTATATATAGGCAAGGTGAAGACAAGGGAGGGGGTAAAAGAATAGAGCTTGGGCATCGAAGTCAAAGTGAAAAGCCAACCACTCTGCAGGCAGTCTGTCCACACCGTTCGAACGGTTTGGGCGTTCAAACGATTTTTCTGTCTTTGCTCTACATCGTTCAATGGCAGATGCTATTACTGTCTGCCATTCAGGTCAGAAGACACGTGGTTTTCTTGTGCAAATCTTTCTCCAGGTCCCTTGTAGAAAGCTCCCTCAAAGTCCAAGTAAAGTCTGACTACTCTGTCTCTCCAATAATTCCAGGGAACGTTCGAACGGTTTGGGCATTCGAACGTGGCACTCAAATGCCTGGGCCTTCTGACTGCAAGTCTGTAACACGCCATGTCTTCAATCAGTCTGATCTTGTCCTTGCTCCAGTGGTCGTTCGAATGGTGGTTACAAACGTTCGAACGGTTTCTCTGTTCCTTAGGACTTTGGTTCTTGGCTGCTTCGTGGTCTGTAACAGCTGGCTTGGTTTCTTACCACCGTTTGAACGGTTATGACGTTCAAACTTTGGTTCTTTCTTCAAGGCTTGGGCAATTTGTTCCCTAATGAGTTGTTTTTGCCTTCAATGGCTATTTTTGATGACCTTGAATCCTTGTTCATTTTATGACCTGAAACCTCATCAATTAAACTTCATCAAAGTACAATTAGTCCGAAAAAGGGAATAAAAATATGCTATATTTGAGTATTAATCACACCCCCAACCTAGATATTCCTAGTCTCTTGTAATACAACAATTAAAATGTAAATCTATTTCTAACACCTTTTTTGTAGGTTATCCGATTGCATTTAGCTTATGCAACAAGCCGTTAAATCTTTAGGTTTACCCTAGAGGACGAGTGTTGTCTCGTGAGGGTTTTCAGTGAAGCTACCCACAAACTTCAGTCGAACAAATGTAATTGTGAGATTGCTAATTAAAGTAAATTATCATCATGGTCCTTGAGACACCCATTCCTTAATTTTGACTTTAAGGTCCGCATGCTCTTCACCATCGGTATTATCCCTATGAAAAAATCAGCTTTTGACACATTAGCATTTGAAATTTCCTTTGTAGTAGGATGATTCTAGAAATAAGAATTGGTGCATAACAAACATTCCACTTTAATCACCCTTCATGGATAGTTTTGACTTCCCAAATCTCTCATAGGGATGCTCTCAACAAAAGATTCACTCTAACTATGGTGACTTGTTTCTCACTGAACATGCAATCAGAAGATGGCCAATCAGAAATTGCATGCATAATTTAGTAAAAGAGTGAGACTTTATAGCAAATAGACTCGTCATGTTCTTGGCATAAACTCATGGAAGAATATTGATACAATAACAAAATGCTATATAACATACCCCAACTTGAGAACAACAACGTGCATATGCATCAGACTTGAGATCAATTAGGGCTTTTATAGGTTGTAATGTGGCTAGAGGTCAGTGGCTAACGAAATGACGTAAATGGAGTTTCAAAAATGCTATCTCTTTTATGCTCTTTAGCGCACCTCAAGTTGGCTTTTCGACATTTCTTTTGGGAATGGGATTTCTTTCTTTCATTTTCCCAATTTTTCACTTTCTTGGCAATTCCCCGTTTCTTTACCTTTTTCCCCTTTTTCTTTTTTTTTTTTGGTTGTTTTCACCGCCTTTCTTTTCGTGGAACCGTAGCCTCCAGTATCTTTTCTAGTTTCCTTGCTTTTCTTGTATCCTTCAAATTTATATGAGAGTGTAAGAAAATTAGATAGCAAGGTAGGTCAAATATTTTTCGTTGTGGCTAGGTCATCTTATGGGCTTTTTTGGAAAAGAATTACTTTTTGTGAAAGGATTGGCTGAGGCTCAAAATTGATCCAAAGATGGCCTAAGATCCTTTCTCAAGTATGAGCATATGCATATGTCGTCTTGCCTGTATTTATTATAGGATATGTCAATAAATCACATTAGTTGTATCAATAAAAACAAAAAAATAATGAGATTATTGAAAGATAGGCGATGAAGGAAAACCTTTTTTGAGTAGATGCTCTTGTTCTCTCTAAAGCATCGCAAGGTTCAAAACTAACCATGATATCCTTTGTAATCTCCACTGATCATGTCAGGTTTTACAGCGAATGTCTATTATCTACCGATTGCATTTTCGAGTTTGATCATCGTATACTTTGAGAACAACAAATACTCATGTTCATTTGATAATGTAAGCATAAAAATAATATAATTTAAAAGAATTGTGACCTGAGGTCAAGATTGCCAACATGTGTGTCAAATGGATCATGCGATAAGTTACTTTAACAAGCAAACTCAAAATCCACGTGTTTTTTTTTAAATCAACAAGAATTGCTAAAATGCCAATTTTACAAATGCTTTTAACATGATGAACTGAATCATTCCATTCACAAGATATGATCCTTCGATAAATCAACCATTAATGATCCCATTCATCCAACAAAAAGCAATAGCAAACTGTTCATCACAATGCATACATAAACTAAATAGTAAAAGGGCAAATATCCATAATCACAAAAAGAACAATCAAATCCTTTCAGTCCCCTCCATCTCCACCAAATCCACTAGCCTCACCAGCTTTGACCTTCAAGTAGCCAAGAATCTCTTCCTGTGGTTGGAGAAGCCTGGCTTGGTTGGCCTCGATGCCAATCATGATATCTCGTAGTGATATGTGGGTACTGGTGCCTGCCTCTTCGTTAGTTCGCATGAAATACCTCTCTAATTCTCTCTCTTTCTCCTGGTCAAGCTCCTCTTGTACATCGTCTCTCCCTCTAGTTGGTGGCACCTCTTGCCTAGCAGCTGAGCCACCACTGTGTCCTTAACTTCTTTTGAAAGGGCTCTTGTTGAGCGGCCCCATAGGATTTTGCATTTCCATCTTAGGTCTCATCATGATCCTATTCTCTAGGCATATTTCCATCACTAAGTTGCCAAAGGGTATCATACTTTTCTTTGCATCACACCCCTTTTTCATTTCGCTCAATATGAGGGAGAGAAGATCGATGCTATGCCCTTTCCAATTGCATAAAGCAATCGTGCCATGTCGGGGAAAATTTTGTTTGTTCTTTTGATGGGACCGAAATTTGACACCGTAATCAAGTTAAGCATTTTGTACTTGTTGGTGAGCTCCCCTTGTTTCAGAGAAGTCCTAGTCCCCCATGCAAAATTATGCATTCCCGTCAACTCCTTTCCCACCGTGTTCTTTGCTGCTTCTCTCCTCGGAGGGTAGGCTTGGTTGTCTACTCGATGCACTTCTTGCCTTATTTCCACAATCACCACCTCGTCTACATCGAATTAAGTTCCCCTCACATAGGTGCGAATTGGGCCGTTGACAATCTCGGCGTTGGAATAAAACTCCCTCACCAAGTTAATGGCAGCTTCCCCTCCATATCTCAAGTACCTCACCTAATTTCTTCTTTCCATTTCCTCCATCAGTCCAATCTCGGCAAAATCAAAAAGTATAACGTCTCTTTCACAAACAACCGCATGCTCTTGGAAGAAATATTCATACGTTTCGGCCTTTAAGGCTCTTGGAAACCGAGTTCGATCATAGTTTTTCGTTCTTTGCTTCCATTCTCTCTTCACGATCACTTCCATTACAAAATTAGGCTTTTGGCTTATTGGTGGATCACACCTAGCAGGGAGTTTCATCCGAGGCATTTCGTTCGAACGTTGGGGAGCTTGAGGGAGAGCTGAAAAGCTTCTGAAACTTAGGGTCCTTGGTGTGGGATTTATGATTTTGGTGTGGGGAAGTGTTATGGAGGATCAATTTTTGGTTTTCTTGGGGTCTGAAGGTGGATTGAGGTTTTTGGGGTGAAGGTGGCTCTAGGGTTTTGAGAGTTTCAGAGAGATTTGGGACTTTCTAAAATGAAAAAGACGATCAGGTTTTTATAGTTCGCGTCGCACCGTTCGAATGTGAGATGAAGAATTTAAACTGTCGTTCCAACGATTAATAGACATTCGAACAGTGCTAGCTCTCAGTACTTTGTGTTTTCAACAGTGTTTTCAGCAGAGAGTTCATCAGATGCAAAGTACTGCGAGCAGCAACCGTTCGAACGTAACTAACATTCGAACGGTGAATCAAAAAAATAAAATATGTTGTTCCCAGTACTTTGTGTTTTCAACAGTGTTTCCATCAGAGTAGTTATCAGACGCAAAGTACTGCGAGCAACAACCGTTTGAACGTAACTAACGTTCAAACGGTGGATCAAAAATAAAATTTTTCTCTGTTACACTAAACACAATCAGAGAAAGCTAAACACTCAAATAAAAATTCAAGGCGTCTCAGGATAAATCCCCACCCACGCTTGAGGTTGGCATTTTGGGACATTCCTTATTGGGCCCATATTTTCATTGCACTAATTAAAAAAAATATGTACAAAAATTTCACACTATTTACCAAAATTCAGACCATTGGCTTTCATTCCTCAAAACAAAATTTTTCCACAGCTTATCAGGACTCAATCTTAATTCGAGTCATCTTCTGTGTAGCTTGAACTACCAGTGACTCTTCCAAACTCTTGTCGCACAAACCGGTTAAGCATAATACCATAATAGGATGACATGTCAGGATAATCCTTACTCTTCCCATTCACTATCCAGTCTAATCGATCGAGTGTGCGACCAGAAATCGGTTTAGAACACTGATTGTATCTTTTATCATGAAATACCCGACCACACTGTTTATAGGCACCACGTCTCTTGGCACACCGGCGTTTAGCAAAAGTGCTTCTGCCACAGAGGGGTTTTGCTTGCTTCTCTCGGATCTCGTTTTTCTTTACCAGTCTTGCTTTTCTCATGATCACACTATGCACATCTGATGGAAAATTGCTTATAGTTCCTAGACTAAACCAAAAAAAGTTTAACATCCATAATTCAAAGACTCACTATCTGGTTCTTTAATGTCTGCCAGTCACAAAGACAATTTAAACTGACCCTCAGACATATAACAATACAAGGTACATTATATGATCAGAACATCAAATAGCAGCACACAGAACATCAAAAATTTTACAAATTACGGTACAAATACGATTATAACAACAAAATACAAACAAAATACCAACTGTGAACTACAGGTTTTCACACCCTCCAAACTAAATTGAACATTGTCCCCAATGTATCGATTTTACCAATATAGATCTTTGAATTGAGTTTGAAAAGTAGAGACCTATACTTCAGCTGATACCTACAAACTAAAATGGAACCATTAATCCTCTTTCCATAGATCTAAATCAAAAGTGGGCTTGTAAGCCCGATGTGTGAGTGTGAATAGAAGTAGGATACCCATAAAAAGATAGAATACAACAATGTAAATCATGAGAACAGGGATTTGTTCTTCAGGGTACATGGTTTCGCTCGGTTTGCAGAAGAATAGAAAATAAAAAAATGAAGAAGAAAGCAGAAGAAGAAGAACATAAAAGAGAAAAGGAAGAATAAGGATGGTGAAGTGGACACAAATTGGGGATTGGGAAATGAAGTAGTCCGGTGTGGGAGTGCAATAGAGACAAGTGGGGAACAGATAGGAAATGGGAGTGGGGGCGTCATGATGAAGTCTCCTCGGGTCGGGTAATTGCCTGATCCGATCCTTTTGAGTGTCGGCAGGCGTGATTCTTGGAGGAATATTTGGGTTCTATTAAAATAATGGTTTCCACACTTTTTTAACAAATTCCTCCAAAAATGGTTTCAACCTCTGCTCATTAACATTAAAGATATTACCGTTAGATGGGTTATCTACTTCTATTGCCCCATGATCAATTTCCTTTTTGGTAGTGTATGGACCAGTCGCCCTTGATTTTAACTTTTCAAGAAAAAGATGGAATCTTGATTTAAACAACATGACTTTCTGAAAATGTTCAAAAGACTTTCAAATGATATTTTTGTCATGAAAAAAATTTGGGCAAAATTCAGTTTACCCCCTTGTGGTTTGACTGTTTTGCACATGTCCCCCCTCGGATTTGGAAATCAGCATATTACCCCCTTGTGCTTTTGGACTAAAATGCACGATTAACACCATAAAAAGAAGTGGTAAAATGACTTTAGTACCCTCAAATATTCATCTTATTCTTCCCCCTTGTCAAGTGTTGCTCAATTTTTTGTAAAATCAACATTTGGGCCAACTTTGACCCTTAATTTCTCCCTCGTTTCTCAACCTTTTTGAGTGATTCAAAAGCCTAAATTTAACCAATTTCTACCCTCTTTCTAACCATGTATTTAGTTTGTCCAGATCATGCACAAGGTAAGTGGAAATCAAGCTCCAAAGTGATGGGTTCATCATTTTTAAAAATTTATCATGATTTTTAATTCAAATTTTCACCCACCAAACCTCATTCTTTATTGATTTTAACTTCAAAAAAGGATTCCTTGACCCTTAAAATGGTGGATTAGGCCCCCTTCACCTCCGAAACTCGAAATTTTGAATACCAAAAAATTCAAGTTTCAAGCTTACACAAAGTTTTGATTTTCTTTCACTATACACCTTGTTGCCTTTTCGCCCTTTCTTTTTCTTCTTTTTACCATCAGTCCCTCCACCACTTTTCTGAGCAGACCCATTGTTTCCATTTCCCTTTTGGTCCTTCACCGGAAACTTCTCGCCAGAGGGAGCGTTTCCCGGCGACTTCCCTTCATGTTTTGCCTCTTTGTTACCTCCGACAACACTCTCAATGACAACAAATTTGACAGAAGTGTTTTTTTGTCCCACTGTTTTGCACTTCACCATTCTCAGTTGTATTTTCTTCATCTTTATCGTCACTCTCATTGCTATTTTTTGGGTCCATTTCTTTCTCTTTATCCTTTGATTTGTCGGACTTTTTCTCTTTTCCAGACACCTTCTCCGGCCACATCTTGGCACATTTACCACTTTTCACAAGCTTCTTTATCAGGGTCTGTGCTTCAATGTTTCCAGTTACTGTAACTTTTTGTTGCTATGAATCAATGAC